>CM061268.1:91219122-91524122 GCA_030848825.1 Tadarida brasiliensis
CTGTGACGGATTTGTTTAAGGGGCTGTTATTTGTTCCTTTCCCTACATTTTTCATGATGCTTTGGGAGAGAGGAGTCAGGTGTCTTAGGCTTAGAAGATAAACCTGCTGGCAGTACCAGGGAGAAGTCTGTTTTTCTTCCCTTTAAGAATAGTGTAGTCTTCAGGTAATAGAGAAATGGGTAGAGATAAAGAGAAATTTGCTTAAATTTTTAAAACAATTTAATTATACGGATATAATCTTTTTAAAAAATTATTTTTCTTTATTGATTTTAGAGAAGGAGGAAGGGAGAAGGAGAGAGAAACATCAATGAGAGAGAACAGCGATTGGCCGCCTCCTGCACGCCCCCCAAGGGGGGATTTGGCCCACAACCTGGGCATGTGACCTGACCAGGAATCAAACCGGGGACCTCTTGGTGCATGGGTCGATGCTCAACCACTGAGCCACACTGGCTGGGCTATAATCTTGAAAAATATTCAGATATTCTACATAAAACTAAATCCCTTTGACACCATCCACAACCTCACTCTGTCCTCTGGAGGCGTGTGTCTGTTATCAGTGTAGTGTGTAACCTTCCAGGCCTTTTCCTCTGCTTCTACATACATACATGTCTCTTGAAACATGTAATTATTGCCTTTTTATAAATGATAAAGTGTTACACAATTAGGTTATTTGCAACTTGATCATTTTCGAGGGGGGGGTAACAATAAATCATGGAGCATTATGAACAGAGGGGTGCATATATTCTTTCTGATTGATGTTTCAGGCGTCTTAGGATATATTCCTAGAGGTAAAATCACTGGATCAAATGGCAGTCCCATTTTTAATTTTTTGAGGAAACACCATATTGTTTTCCATAGTGGCTGCACCAGTCTGTATTCCCACCAGCAGTGTATTAGAGTCCCCTTTTCTCCACACCCTCGCCAGCACTTGTTTGATGATTTATTAATGGGAGCCATTCTGACAGGTGTGAGGTGATACCTCATAGTTGTTTAAATTTGCATCTCTGATCATTAGTGACATTGAGCATTTTTTCTTATGTCTCTTGACCCCTATGTTCATAGCAGCACTATTTACAATAACCAAGATCTAGAAACAACCCAAGTGTCCATCAGTAGATGAGTGGATAAAAAAGCTGTGGTATATTTACACAATGGAGTACTATGCAGCTATAAGAAAGAGACATCTCTTACCCTTTGAGATGACATGGAGGGACCTGGAGAGTATTAGGCTGAGCGAGCTAACCAGTCAGAGAAAGACAAATACCACATGATCTCATTTATGTAATATGAACAAAATAAGCTGTCGATCAAAATAGATCCAGAGTCCGGCCGGTGTGGCTCAGTGGTTGAGGGTCGACCCATGCACCAAAAAAGGTCGCCAGTTCGATTCCCGGTCAGGGCACATGCCCAGGTTGTGGGCCCGATCCCCAGTGGGGGGAATGCAGGAGGCGGCCAATCGATGTTCTCTCTCATCGATGTTTCTAGCTCTCTCTCCCTCTCATTTCCTTTCTCTCTAAAATCAATAAAGGAAAAAAAAAAAAAGATCCAGAGACATAGAATAGGGAACAGACTGACAAACCTCAGAGGGAAGGGGGGTGCAGGGGTTGGGAAGAGGTAAACCAAAGAACTTATATGCATAACCAATGGACACAGACAATAGTTTGGGGAAAGCAGGAGAGGGGTGGGAGCAGGGAGGAGGAGGTCAAGGGGGGAAAATGAGGGGGACAGCTGTAATCCTTTCAACAATAAAGATTTTTTAAAATCACGGGGCGTTTACCATGTCTGTGTAAAGATTGACCTCATTGCTGTTTGCTGCTGTAGAACATTCTATAGTGTGGGTGTTGTTTAGCTATAATGATGAACATATAAGTTGTCATTTCAGTTCCACAGAGACTTTGTTTCTCAGTAGCTGACTCTACTTTTGTCTGCTTTTGGCCATCTGTTCTGTAGGGTCGGTTTTTCCCATCCATTTCAGACTGTGCATTTCAGCATTTCTTGGACCTCTGTAATATGCAAGCTCTGTGCTGGGTGCTGGGATTCCCGAGATGGGGATGACCTTGTCCTTTCCTTTGGAGAAGTCAGTCTGTCAGGAAACAAATTCTGTATGTTGATGGTTTTGTGCACTTACTAGAAACCTACTGAGCGGCTGCAAATTGAGAGACTAGGAAAGTTAGTCTCCTCTGCTCCTAAGTGACTCTCACCCCGAATACCCCTGGGGGAGCACAGTGTGACTGCAGCTACGGCTTTGACCTGTGTATCTGTCCCCCTGGGAGGCGCAGCAGGTGTCAGTGCTCTGGGGAGCCACCTGTTTCGTTCTCTGACCGGAAAGGAGAATAGTGTTTCACAAGAACAAGTTGTGAAAAATGGGGGAAATGTTCGTGTAAAAGACCTGATTTAGATTGACCAAGGCAGCTGCATCCACTAGTTCTGGTTCAGAATATCTTGCTAATACCATTTGAGGACTACATCCCTTCACCTAGAATCTGCAGAAATCTAAGGGCAGAACGTTGCTGTCTTGCGGGACAGGTGCCAAACTGACAAGACCGAAAGGAGCTCAGTTAGCAAGGGCACATGCATACATTATTAACCGTGCACGTCATGTCATGGAGGAGGGCAGTGTTGATCAGGCCAAACATCCTGGTCCGGGAGATTTTAAAAAATGAATTGTCACCCAGCAGCCCCATTCTTAGATTTATATCTAACAGATGTATACATATATTCACCAAGAGACTGTTTGTAACAGCTTTATTCGTAACGGCAGAAAATTGAATACTAACCGAATGCCCACCAGTAGTTGGATGGATAGGTAAGTCCTGGTAGATTCACACGGTGGAATTCTGTATAGCAATGAAGATGAACGGTCTGATGTTACACGACTACTTAAATGAATCCCACAAACATAATATTGAATGAAAGAAGCCAGGAAGCAAAGAGTACATACTTTATGTCTCACTTATATGAAGTTTAAAAACCGGCGAAACTGAGCTGCAGCGATAGGAAGTGGGACAGCGCTTACCTTTGTGGGGAGGCACTGCTTAGAAAAGGGCCCCTGGGGCGCGAGCAGTGCTCTGTAGTGCTGGTTGCCGTTTGCGAAAATTCAGTGGGCCGTAGTGGGCAGGCTTTTCTTTACGTATGTTATACTTCAGTAAAAATTTTATTTTATTTTATTTTTTCAATTGCTTTTAGAGAGAGAGGAAGAGAGAGGGAGAGAGAGATAGAAACATCGATGATAGAGAACATCGACTGGCCGCCTCCTACATGCCCCCCACTGGGGATCGGGCCCACAACCCGGGCATGTGCCCTGACCGGGAATCAAACCGGCGACCTCTTGGTTCATGGGCTGATGCTCAGGCACTGAGCCACACCAGCTGGGCTCAATAAAAATTTTCAAAACGATTTTGCATGTGTGTGATTTTGCTGTGAGCTTAGCTCAGGGGAAAGCTCCACTTTTAGCAGGAAAGACGCTGCACCAGGATAAGTTTGTTCTGCTTCTACAACAATGTGTTTAGAATTACAAAAGAAATATGTGGGCCCTGGCTGGGTAGCTCAGCTGGTTAGAGCATCGTCCAGATACCCTAAGGTTGTGGGTTTGATTCCTGGTCAGGGCACATACAAGAATCAACCAGTGAATATATACATAAGTGGAACAAAAAATCTCTATCTCCCTCCCTCCCTCCTTCTCTCTGTAAAATCAATTTTAAAAAATTAGGCCTTAAAAAGAAATATGTATTTTTTTTTCTTTTTGAAATATGTAGTTATTGAAGAAAACTGTAAGAATGTAGGGGAGAAAAAAAGAATAAAATAAAAAACCACCCATAATTCCATTTTTTATATTAAATCACTTTTAGCATTATGATGTATATCAACACCCCCCACACACTGTAAACTTTGATGGAGATACTATTTTGTGACTGTTTTTCATTTAATTATTGAGAAAAATTTCCTATATATTTTTCCTCTAAAGAATTTTCAGTGGTGCCCAGCCGGAGTGGCTCAGTGGTTGAGCGTGGACCCATGCACCAAGAGGTCGCCAGTTCGATTCCCAGTCAAGGCACATGCCCAGGTTGTGGGCCTGATCCCCAGTGGAGGGCATGCAGGAGGTGGCCAGTCGATGTTCTCTCTCATCAATGTTTCTCTCTCTCTCTCCCTCTCCCTTCCTCTCTCTCTAAAAAAATCAATAAAGAGAAAAAAAATCAATAAAGAAAAAAAAATTTTTTTAAAGAATTTTCAGTGGCTATATTTATGGAATTTTAGTATAGAAAAGTACAATAATTTACTTACCAAATTACTATTTGATAGGTTGTTTCTTTTTGCTATCATAAATTGCAATAGACATCTTTATTGATACATCTTTATGCAAATCAATCCCTTATAGTCTATTTAGGATAAAGTCCTAGAAGTGAAAATGCAGGCTTAAATTAGGTGATTAGGCATTTGATACCCATCACCAAACTGCCCTCCAGAAAGGGTTACCTATATGCACTCCCCAACGGCAGTGAATGCAGCCCTGTATCTGTAATAATACTAGGATATTTTAGAACATTTCGAAAGTCTTGGTATTATGAATTTGCATAGGATATGGGGTGGGGGGTGAGGAGACAAAGGATTGGGAACATTTCCCAGCTTGCACTGAGATGGGGATTATTATGTGTCCAGAAGAGAAAGCAAGATCGAGGGTTCTTGAATTCTGTGCCTTCATGATCACATAGAAAACCACCCAGAGCCCGGCCAGTGTGGCTCAGTGGTTGAGCGTGGACCCATGCACCAAGAGGTCGTCGCCGGTTCGATTTCCGGTCAGGACACATGCCCAGGTTGTGGGCCCGATCCCCAATGGGGGGCATGCAGGAGGTGGCTAATCCATGTTCTCTCTCATGGATGTTTCTATCTCTTTCTCCCTTCCTCTCTCTCTAAAATCAATAAAGAAAAAAAAAAAAAGAAAGAAAATCATCCAGACTTATGAACAAATTTAGGGACTTGACTGTTCTAAAAATAATAATTAAATTGAGCACCCAGAATACAGGGCTTTGGAGTTTGACGAGCCGGGATTTGCCGGCTAACCCCACCACTTCCTCCCTGTGTGACTCCAGGCCAGTTGTTTGGCCTTCCTGAGCCTCCGTTTCCACATCATCGGTAGAAGCACGGGGGTACTGGCTTCACAGGGTTGGGGTGAAAATGCAAGCTGTCCCAAGCTTAGCACAGTGACTGGGACAGCCTGAGCACCAAATACACATCAGTTAACATTGCTTATTAGTCTCGAGAAATAAAACTGAAAGGCGACATTGCAATGTGAAAAGCTCAGTTAATTGTTTTGCCAAGTTCACGGGAAATTTTGTTTCCTGTTTGTAAGCTGGATTTTCACAATCTAAAACCAGTGGCTTCTTTCTCCTTTTTCGCTGTAGCTTCGGGTCCCTGGGCTCTCATATACTATGAGACCTCTGAGTTTATTTTAGGTTGACCTACTTTATTCTAAAGTGGGAAGTGCTGATAGCCTTTTTAGGGGCTAAGAGGGAAAAAAAAGAAAAACAGACTTTTGGTAGTCTAGAAAATGGTTTCTACCCAGAGAGCCAAAGGAAAAAAAACACCAACAAACTGATCGCAAATAAAAGTTTGCAGCTGGAACAAGAAGAGTTCTTGTTTTGCTCCAGGGAATATGACTGTTGTACATTACAGGGAGCAGTTTGCTGGGGGAAAGAGAAGGGATTGCTAGTCCATTCTTGATTCTGAGCTGTGATCTCTAATTTCTTGGTAATTATTCGAATTGCTTCTGTATCTTTAGTCTCCTCAGAATTTGAATTCTCAGTATGCAGAACTGGAAGTAAATTTGTACATGTAATCATTTTTATAAAATAATTTTTAAATTTATTTTAGAGAGAGAAGAAAGGGGAAGGAGAGAGATAGAAACAGCAATGAGAGAGAACATGGATTGGTCGCCTCCTGATTGCCCCCCACTGGGGATGGGGCCCACAGCCTGGGCATGTGCCCTGACTGGGAATCGAACTGGCGACCTCTTGGTGCATGGGTCCACGCTCAACCACTGAGCCTCACCGGCCGGGCCACATAATCATTTTCTGGACAGTTTGCCTGCTTATATTCCTCACTCTTCGGAAGTTCCTGGATTCAGACGACTATAACTAAAAGACAAACCCCGGTGTATGTTCTGACAAGTGTAGTCTACGTTCACATCCCAGCAAACCATCTAATTAAAGGTTAGGGAACTGAAAAACTCGTTTTCTTTACAAAGAACTTCTGTGTGTTTTCCCAGAGTTACTTGAGCCTCTGTGAGACTCCATTTCTCATCAAAGATAATGATACTTCTGCAGATGGTTGCTATGAAGAGTCCATGAAAAGTGAAAGTACTGCCTGGCCAGTGTGGCTCAGTGGTTGAGCATCGACCCTGCACCAGGAGGTCTCTGTTTCAATTCCCGGTCAGGGCACATGCCCAGGTTGTGGGCCCGATCCCCAGTGGGGGGCATGCAGGAGGCGGCCAATCAATGTTCTCTCTCATCCATGTTTCTATCTCTCTCTCCCTCTCCCTTCCTCTTTCTCTAAAATCAATAAAGGAAAAAAAAAAGGTATTTAAAAAAAAAAAAAGAAAGAAAAGTGGAAGTACTTTGTTAGATATAATTCACTACACGAAATTAAGGGCTGGTGACTGTCAGTCCGTTTCATGTCTGCCCCCTATGGTGGTGGCAAGAACCATGTCTCGTTCATACATATATTCTCAGCATTTAGAACAATTCCAGCAATAGCGTGTACTCAGTACATATTTAACAAAGGAGGAAAGGAAGGAAGACGGAGTTTGAAGAGATGTTGTGGGTTGTTCTGGCAGGTCAGCCTCTACCTTTGTACCCTCATCAATGGGCACAGGCCTTACCCGATTCACACATCAGAGGAAGACCCTGCGCCTCTGCCTTTGGCCAGTAGAGGGAGCACACGAGTCAACCGCTCTTCCACCCTTCGGCGTTTTCACAGTGCTGCTTTTAACACCTCCACAGTCTTAACACCTGACATAGTATCTGAAGATTCTAACGAGTAGCACGGAATATGCTCAGCAGGGGAGAGTGGGTCCAAGCAACTCCCCATGTGTGCTCCTGCCCGTGGGCTGAGATCCTGAAACAGCTCCAATATCTGTGTGACAGGGAAGAAATCTGAGCTGGAGTGGAAGTCGGGATGCCTGGTGGTGGCCTGGCAGTGTCTTCCCCTCACGGAGCTCCTTAGACAAATGGACGCCACCTGTCCTGTCGACCAGACTGAGGAGAGGAAGGGATAAGAGGAAAATCACCCACATTCACGCCAGGCTCTGTTAGGGCCTGTTCCTGGTAACCGAGACTGGGCCCCGGCTCTGGGAACTCAGGCTGGAGGGAATAAAGACGAAAATATTCTGAAATTATAAAGCAGTGTGGCCTGGCCGGTTTGGCTCAGCGGTTAGAGCACCGGCCTGAGGACCAGGGAGTCTGGGTTCGGTTCCCGCTAGGGGCACGTACCTCGGTTGCAGTTTGTCCCCAGCCCCGGCTGGGGTTGTGCGGGTGGCAGCCAGTCGACGTGTCTCTCTCATATCAATGTTTCTCTCTCTCTCTCTCTTCCCCCCTCTCTCCCTCCCGCTCTATCTGAAGATAAATGCAAAAATGTCCTCTGGTGAGGATTAAAAAAAAAACAACAGTGTGTGTGGGCGGGGAGCAAAAATAAACTTCACAAATACTACCCACATGGCCACTTTTGGGGACATACATCTTCTCAAAATTACCATGTCACGTCTGTCCATAGCTCCTGGTGCTACCAAACAGTACGCCCACGGTTTTGCACATGGACTGTTGGTTTTGACAGAGCTGGGGACTGTGGGTGGCCCTGGAGTAGCTTCGATACTGCCGCTGGTTAAATCAGTCAGCTCAGAGCTGCCACTGCCAGGAGTTTTGCTGTGCTCTGTTTATGTCCCACACGCTGTCACTGTGGGAAAGGGGTTCAAGCCCAGGTTCCTGGGAGTTCCTGCCCTATCGGGATTTCCCGGCTTCTCTAAGAAACGTATTTTAGCCCGGCTGGTGTGGCTCAGTGGTTGAGCATCGACCCTGCACCAAGAGGTCGCCGGTTCGATTCCCGGTCAGGGCACATGCCCAGGCTGTGGGCCCAATCCCCAGTGGGGGGCATGCAGGAGGCGGCCAGTCGATGTTCTCTCTCATTGATGTTTCTATCTCTCTCTCCCTCTCCCTTCCTCTCTCTCTCAAATCAATAAAGAAAAATAATTAAAAAAAAAAAAAAAGAAACATACTTTAGCCCTGGCTGGTAGCTCAGTTGGTTAGAGCATCCTCCCAGTATGCCAAGGTTGCAGGTTCAATCCCTGGTCAAGGCACATGCAAGAATCAACCAATGAAAGGGTAAATAAGTGGAACAACAAATCAATGTTTTTCTCTCTCTCTTAAAAAATATAAATAAAAAAAAACATGTTTTAAGTGTCTATTACGAGCCGCACACTCCAACAGGGACACAAAAACGAACGTAAGAGCCTGACTGGTTCACAGCTGTATCTGCTGGCGGACACAAACTTCTCATTTTATTTCTCCTCTCCTACAGCTGAAAAGCCAGTTTCATACATACTGGTTCCTTTATGCCTTAAAAGAGTCCTGTGCGGTCAGAACATAATTCACTTGGGCACAGCAGATTAGAACTCACATGCCCAGCTTGTGTGGCTCAGTCGTTGAGCGTCGATCCATGCACCAGGAGGTCACCGGTTCGATTCCTGGTCAGGGCACATGCCCAGTTGTAGGATCGATCCCCAGCAGCGGGCGTGCAGGAGGCAGCCGACCTCGATGTTTCTATCTCTCTCTAAAAATCAATAAAAACATATTTAAAAAAACATATTCATTTCACATACTTAAAAAAATCATCTGCACACTGCATTGTGTACGCACCGCCCCAAGCAGAGTCTCTTCCTGTCCCCATTTTCCTCCCCTTTGCCCACCTCCACCCAGCCTCCACCCCTCTGGCTATCACCACACTGTTGCCTTTGTCTGTGTTATGTATTATGATTTTGGACTAATCCCTTTACCTTCTTTCATCCAGCCCCCCAAGCCCTCTCCTCTGTGACAGCTATCATTCTGTTCCATGCATCCATGTTTCTGTTTCTTTGTTGTTGTTAATCCTCACCCAAGGATATTTTTTTCAATTGATTTTTCTTAGATAGAGTGGGAAGGAGGGAGGGAGAGAGAGAGAGAGACAGAGAGAGACAGAGAGAGAGAGAAACGTCGATGTGAGAGAGACACATCAATTGGTTGCCTCCCACACAACTCCTACCAGGGCCAGGGATCTAACCAGAAACCGAGGTATGTGCCCTTGACCAGGAACTGAACTCACGACTATCTGGTCTGCAGGCTGATGCTCTAACCGCTGAGGCAAACCAGCCAAGGCTGTTTCTAGTTTTTTTCGTCAGTTTGTTGTGTTCATTAGATTCTACATGTAAGTGAGATTATATGCTATTTGTCTTTCTCTGACTGGTTTATTTCACTTAGCATAATAATCGTCAGATCTATCCATGCTGTCGCAAAAGGTTTCCTTCTTTTTTTATGGCTGAGTAGTATTCCATTGTGTAAATGTACTGCAGCTTTTTTATCCACTCATCTACTGATGGACACTTGGGCTGTTTCCAGATCTTGGTTATTGTAAATAGTGCTGCTATGAACATAGGGGTGCATATATTCTTTCTGATGGGTGTTTCAGGCTTCTTGGGATATATTCCTAGAAGTGGGATCACTGGGTCAAATGGCAGTTCCATTTTTAATTTTTTGAGAAAACTCCATACTGTTTTCCACAGTGGCTGCACCAGTCTGCATTCCCACCAGCAGTGTACTAGTGTCCCCTTTTCTCCACACCCTTGCCAGCACTTGTTTGTTGATTTTTATTTATTTATTTATTTATCCTCAGCTGAGGACATTTTTCCATTTTTTGTTCAGACAGAGTGGGAGGGAGAGAGAGAGAGAGAAACATCGACGTGAAAGGGACACATAGAGTGGCTGCCTCCCATACAACCAACCAGGGCCGGGGACAAATTGCAACCAAGATACATGCCCCTAGCGGGAACCGAACCCGGGTCTCTCTGGACCGCAGGCCGACGCTCTAACCGCTGAGCCAAACTGGCCAGGGCTGTTTGTTGATTTTTTGATGGCAGCCATTCTGACAGGTGTGAGGTGATATCTCGTTGTGGTTTTAATTTGCATCTCTCTGATGATTAGTTATGAGTATTTTTTCATATGTCTATTGGCCATCTGTACGTCCTTTCTGGAGAAGTGTCTAGTCAGGTCCTTTGCCCATTTTTTAATTGGATTGTTTGTCTTCCTGGTGTTGAATTGTTCTCTATATATTTTGGAAATTAACTCCTTATCAGATGTATCACTGACAAATATGTTCTCCCATACAATGGATCCCTTTTCATTTTGTTGATAGCTTCTTTTTTTTTTTCTTTTTTTTTTGTTGTTGTTGTTCAGATAGAGTGGGAGGGAGAGAGGGGGAGAGAGAGAGAGAGAGAAACATCGACGTGAAAGGTTCATATCGAGTGGCTGCCACCCGCACGACCAACCAGGGCCGGGGACAAACTGCAACCGAGGTACATGCCCTTAGCGGGAACCGAACCTGGGTCTCTCTGGACCGCAGTCCGACGCTCTAACCGCTGAGCCAAACCGGCCAGGGCGTTGATAGCTTCTTTTGCTGTACAAAACTTTTTAGTTTGATGTAGTCCCATTTGTCTAATTTTTCCTTTGTTTCCCTTGCCCTAGGAGATATATTGGCAAAAATACTGCTAAGAGAGATGTCTGACATTTTACTGCCTATGTTTTCTTCTAGGATTTTTATAGTTTTGCAACTTTACATTTCACTCTTTTATCCATTTTGAGTTTATTCTTGTGTATGCTGTAAGTTGGTGGTCTAGTTTCATTTTTTTGCATGTACTTGTCCAATTTTCCCAACACCATTTATTGAAGAGACTGTTTTTACGCCATTGTATGCTCTTGCCTCCTTGGTCAAATATTAATTAACCAGAAAGACATGGGTTTATTTCTGGGCTCTCTGTTCTATTCCATTGATCTATCTGCCTGTTCTTTTGCCAGTACCAGGCTGTTTTGAGTACAATGGCCTTGTAGTATAGTTATATCAGGTACTGTGATCCCTCCAACTTTGTTCTTCTTTCTCAACCACTGAACCAACCCGCTTAGCTGGGGCCCCCCCCTCTTAAAAGCACTGGAGCCATCCAGCCGCAGGTGGCCAACTGCGACCCGGAGCCCCGCCCCACGCCCCGCCCACTCGCCAGCAGGAAGCTGTCACTCCACTCCCGGAGGCCGGGGCAAACAGCTCCCGGAAGCTGCCCGGCACGTGATCATGGGCTCCTCTCACGTGACCTCGGAGGCCGGGGCCTGCGGCCAAGATGGCGGCCTACCTGCAGTGGCGGCGCTTCGTGTTCTTCGACAAGGAGGTGGTTAAGGAGCCGCTGGGCAGCGATGGGCCCGCCCCCGGGGCAGCGCCCGCCTCTGGACCTGCTGCTTCCAAGTTCCTTTGCCTCCCTCCTGGCATCACTGTCTGCGACTCGGGCCGCGGGAGCCTCGTCTTCGGAGATATCCTTCCTCTGGAGCGGTGTCGTCCCTCCCGGCTGCCGCAGCCACCCGGCTGGGATGGGATCTGTCTGTCAGAGGGGCCCGTGTTCCGTGCCACTGCCTTTAGAGGGGCGCCCAGTGCCCCTTCCGTGGTCTGAGGGCAGAAGGAAGCCCATTCTCTGACATGCCAGCTAGCCCTGGGCGGACCGCTCACCCTCTCTTTCAGTCTCCTCTGTGAAAGGGGTATATATACAGCGTGCAGTAGGGTTATTTTACGATCCAAAGAGAGATTGTAAGTTGGCTTTAAAAGATGAGTATGTAAGGTGTCATTGTCTCTCCTGCCCAGTATTGTGGGTGACAAGGCCAGTGAGACCGGGAGTTTGCTGCTTTGTTCACGTTGCTGCCTTTATTTTTTTTATTTTAAACTTTTATTTTCTTTATTGATTTTAGAGAGAGAGGAAGGGAGAGGGAGAGAGAGATAGAAGCATCGATGAACATCGATTGGCCGCCTCCTGCGTGCCCTCCACTGGGGATTTGGCCCACAGCCTGGGCATGTGCCCTGAGTGGGAATTGAACTGGGGACCTTTTGGTGCATGGGTCCACACTCAACCACTGAGCCACACCGGCCAGGCCATGTTGCTGCCTTTAAATTCTGGCTTTCCTCTAATTCTTTTTAAGATAGGGAGTCCCAGAAGAGAAGATGTGGAAAAATCCGTGAAAAATTTAAAGAGCTGTATGTATGTTAGTTGTTATCTGGGTTCTGGTCTAAATAGAAGCATCTGTCCTTGGGAAGGCGGCTCCTTGACCACGCTGCACACATGGAAGGCCAGATCTGGTTCTTGCCCCGCTCCCTGCAGCTGACGGGCTTCCAAGCCTACAAACTGCGGGTGACACACCTGTACCAGCTGAAGCAGCACAACATCCTGGCGTCTGTTGGTGAGGATGAACAGGGCATCAACCCCCTGGTGAGTCCCAGAAAGGTAGCAGGAAAGACCCGGAAGCCTGGGAATGGTTGTTTGTTGGAGGGTGACTAGCATTCACCCATCTGAGGTCTGCCAACAGGTAAAGATCTGGAACCTGGAGAAGAGAGATGGTGGCAATCCACTCTGTACTCGAATCTTCCCTGCCATCCCAGGGACAGAGCCGACCGTCGTGTCCTGTTTGACTGTCCACGAAAATCTCAACTTTATGGCCATCGGTGAGCAGAAGGAAGGCAAAGCTAAAGCTCCAGGGTTCCTTGCAGATTTTCTTCAGAGTTGCTTCTGCAGCTCATCTCTTTTGTTTTCACGGAACCACTTTGTTCTGAAATAATAACGTTTGGAATAGGGAAGGATTTAGTTTTCTTCTTTGAAAATGAGTCATGTTAACCATTGGAGAAGTTGGGTATGAGGAGAAGTCTCGTCACTTCTGACGAGTGCTTCAGATGGTCTTTTCCCCTCTGTGCTTCCTGATTTTCAGCGTCAGTGAAGTGCTGTTTCCTGCTCTCACAGGTTTCACAGATGGCAGTGTTACACTGAACAAGGGAGACATTACTCGGGACCGGCATAGCAAGACCCAGATTTTGCATAAGGGCAACTATCCTGTCACTGGACTGGCCTTTCGCCAAGCGGGAAAGACCACTCACTTGTTTGTTGTGACAACAGAGAACGTGCAGGTATGACCAGGACCTCCACTGTTCGGGGCAAGCAAGAAAGTCGTCTTTCTCCATTGCTTAGGGAGCTAGCATAAGGAACTAACGAGAGAGGTAGGATTCTTACATTTTCCATCATATAGCCTTGAATCATTTGCTCAGCTTAACATTTTATTTCTTCATTTGGGAGACTGGGAAAAAGTAGAGTTAGGAAAAGAACTCTGGGCTTATAGTAAAAGACCTGAATTTTTTTTTAACTAACTTGTGAAGTGACATTGGACAAGTTGCTTTACTTCTCTGGTTCCTGTTGCTCCTAATATATAACAGCCTACTCTCCGGAATAGTCTTTTGATAGAACAGTAAAAGATTATTGCATTTCGCTTACTTGCAGAATTCCTGGAGTAGGTAGTGATAGTATATAGAGGAAGGAAATTTGTTCCTTGCTTATATGTTTAGTAGATGGGTGATGGTTAGCGGAGAAGGCAAGAGGACAGGGGAAGTCTTAGGCTGCTAAGAGTTAAAAAGAGAGAGTATGGAGATAGGAATACCTTTGGGAAGGCTTAGATGCCACCTCCTCAGAGGGAGCCTGATAACCCCTTTCTTATTTCTTGCAGTCCTATATAGTTTCTGGAAAGGACTACCCTCGTGTGGAGTTGGATGTCCATGGTTGTGGCCTGCGCTGCTCAGCCCTAAGCGACCCTTCTCAGGACCTGCAGTTCATAGTGGCCGGGGATGAGTGTGTCTACTTGTACCAGCCTGATGAACGCGGGCCGTGCTTCGCCTTTGAGGGCCATAAACTCATTGCCCACTGGTTTAGAGGCTACCTTATCATTGTCTCCCGGGACCGGAAGGTTTCTCCCAAGTAAGCACTCCGGGGAAAAGGGAAAGGGAGAGGGCTGGACTTGTTCCCCAGAATTAATCTGATTTTAAACCCTAATGCCTGGATCCTGTCAATTTCCTCCTTTGGTTTTATGTAGATTGTGCTTACACCTAGGCTCAGTTGTAGTGCTTTTACTGGAAAATGTGTTTTGATACAGACATTTGTTGAGCAGCCCTGATGCACCAGGATACTCCAGAGAATTTGGGACCTGGTATTGATTTTTTTACCCTTTAGTCAAAATAAATTGGGACAGAGGAACAAGGAGTTGAGTAGGAGAACATTGGGAAGTGCAGGACCCAGAATGTTTTCTCTGAGCCACCTGAAAGGGGCGGGGTCTTTTGCATGATGGAAGTAATCCCTCAGATGTTAGCTTGTTTTCATTCAGTACTAAGCACAATGTTTTACATACACCAGGTGCTATTTGTTAAATGAATAGGTGTTTGAATGTACGTAACGTTTTCATCTGTTGCCTGTGTTAGTTATAGGATCTTACAGGGTAAGATCAGGTCTGGATGTTCTCTTTCTACAACTGCCAGCACAGTGCTGCATGTTATGCGATGAGCTGCCAGAGGGGCCAAGGGGTGATTTGTAGTGAGTGGAATGTGCAGCTCCAAAGTATTCACTGGAGCCTTGGCCCGGTAGCTCAGTGGTTAGAGCATCGCCCTGCTATGCCAAGGTTGCAGGTTCAGTCCCCAGTGAGAGCACATGCAAGAAACAACTAATGAATGAATAAATAAGTGGAACAACAAATTGATGTTTCTCTCTCTTTCTCTCTCTCTCCCTCTTTCTCCCCTTTCCTTTCTCTCTAAAATCAATAAATAAAAAATCAAAGTTGTTATGGGAAGGGAAATAAAGGGGAAGCTGAGGCAGAGAGGGTACAAACGTCTGGTGCTTTTTCTTTCCCTCCCAGGTCAGAGTTTACCAGCCGGGACTCCCAGAGCTCCGACAAGCAGATTCTCAACATCTATGACCTGTGCAACAAGTTCATAGCCTATAGCGCCGTCTTTGAGGATGTAGTGGATGTGCTTGCTGAGTGGGGTTCCCTGTACGTGCTGACGCGGGATGGGCGGGTCCACGCACTGCAGGAGAAGGACACGCAGACCAAACTGGAGGCAAGGCCACCAGGTTCCCAGTGCTGGCCACAGGCACCCAGACAGAGCTGTAGGAGCAGGTTCCCCAGGACACCTAGGCCAGAGTGTGTCCCTCCCTTTGGGTCACAGCTTTACTCAGCTCCCTTAGGGTAGAGCTACAAGGTGAAGGCCTGGGATGAGGCCTTAGGGGGAAGGAATGGCTGGGAGCCTGAGCCCACTTTCAGGGTCCCCTCTGTCTGCAGAGAACCTTAGGGGTAAGGTGATGCTGGTCCTGGGGTGTCTGAGAGGTCTCGCCCTGGCTGGGATCCAGCAGATGGGAGCTTCGGGACTGTCTGGCATGTGTGTTGTGGGTTTGTTCTGGGAAGGTGTCTTCTCAGGACTGCATCCACCAATTTTCTAATCTATCTCTTCTTCCAGATGCTATTTAAGAAGAATCTATTTGAGATGGCGATTAACCTGGCCAAGAGCCAGCACCTGGACAGTGATGGATTGGCCCAGATCTTCATGCAGTACGGGGACCATCTCTACAGCAAGGGCAACCATGATGGCGCTGTCCAGCAGTACATCCGGTCAGTGTGGAGGCGCTTCAGGGCAGAGCTCTGAATGCAGACACAGCCAGCCTACAGCCTGTGCTCGGGGAGGGGAGTGGACTCCACCAGGACCTTCCCTTTTTCCTGCAGCAGCTGCAGTCCTTGAGTGGAAGACAGTACACCTTACTGGAAAGGGAGCATTTAGGGTCAATATTACATGACCAGTATGCAGTTGTGTTGACCTATTCCTTTAAACTTTAGTTTGGCCCTTGTTAATTTTTTAATTTTTTAAATTTTTTTTCCTTTATTGATTTTAATTCTTCCACACTTTTTTCCCTTGGTATTAATTCTTGGAATTTTCTGCCCTAATAAAGGGTTTTAAGAACCTTTCTTTTTTTTTTTTTTTTTTATCCTCACCCGAGGACATTTTTCCATTTTTCATTCAGATAGAGTGGGAGGGAGAGAGAGGAAGAGAGAGAGAGAGAGAAACATAGACGTGAAAGGGACACATCGAGTGGCTGCCTCCCGCACGACCAACCAGGGCCGGGGACAAATTGCAACTGAGGTATGCGCCTCCAGCGGGAACCGAACCCGGGACTCTCTGTACCGCAGGCCGACGCTCTAACCGCTGAGCCAAACCGGCCAGGGCTTAGAACCTTTCTAGCTTCTCCCCCAACCTTTCTAGAATTCCTGTTTTCAGCCAACTTTAAGAACCAGTGCTCTGTTTTAAAAAAAAAAAAAAGAACCATTGCTCTGGAGGCCTGCTGCTCTTGTGGGCCACAGTCTGGTATGTCACTGTCACCTGGGACTTGTGGGAAATGCAGGCTGTCTGGCCTCACTGCAGACCTGCTGAAACAGAATTTGCGTTTTAAGAAGATCTGCAAGCGATTCCTGTGCGTGTGAAAGGTTGAAAAGCACGCTCATCCAGATGCTTCTTGATCACGTGTCTCCCTAGAACCATCGGGAAGTTGGAGCCGTCATATGTGATCCGCAAGTTTCTGGACGCCCAGCGCATCCACAACCTGACTGCCTACCTGCAGACCCTGCACCGGCAGTCCCTGGCCAACGCCGACCACACCACCCTGCTGCTCAACTGCTACACCAAGCTGAAGGACAGCGTGAAGCTGGAAGAGTTCATCAAGGTGCGGGGGGATAGGGGTGTTCCTGACGCCCCCACTGAGCATGCGGTGGCTCCACTAAGGCTTGCCCTTCTTCAGCAGGATGTTGGGAGAGGAGCGAGCTGGACTTATTTGGGGAGCAGGACCCTCTGGTCTTTGAACTGGGAAGAGGAATAGCCTTTGCCGCTAGTTCTCTCCTCTGTCCCCTCGTTATGCAGGACTTCCCATGGAATCTAAGCCCAGGGAAGTAGCTTAGATCGGGGTAGTCCTTTGTCCCCAGAGGAGTCCCTCTATACAGTGGGGGCAGAGGAAGACTTTGGCTCTTAGAAACTTTCTGAGAGGCAGGATAACATCATACTTTAAAAACATGGACTTTATTATCACCTTAGGAATCTGGTCTGAGAGTCAGATGCGTGTTTCCTCTCCCCCCCAAGCACCGCTCTTCTGTGAGTGATTGTGTCCACTGTTCCCCGGCAGACGAAGAGTGAGAGTGAAGTCCACTTCGATGTGGAGACGGCCATCAGGGTCCTCCGGCAGGCTGGCTACTACTCCCATGCCCTCTATTTGGCCGAGAACCATGCACATCATGAGTGGTACTTGAAGATCCAGCTGGAGGACATCAAGGTAGGGGACACGCACGGCTCAAGTTGTCCTTTCTCTAGGCTGTCCCAGGATGGTGACAGTGCGCGCTGGTGGGTGAGACAGGAGCGTGCACTCACTGCCCTTGCCTGTCCACAGAACTATCAGGAAGCCCTCAGGTACATCGGCAAGCTGCCTTTCGAGCAGGCAGAGAGCAACATGAAGCGCTACGGCAAGATCCTCATGCACCACATACCGGAGCAGACGACCCAGCTGCTGAAGGGACTGTGTACTGACTATCGGCCCAGCCTTGAAGGCCAAGGTGACAGGGAGGCACCAGGCTGCAGGGTGAGGCCTCTGGGAGAATGGCTGTCGGACACAGGGATCACCGTAGGGGCCTCCTAGGGGCCAAGCCCACTCACACGCCGCCTCTTCCTCCCTTGCCATCTTAGGCCAACTCGGAGGAGTTCATCCCCATCTTCGCCAACAACCCCCGGGAGCTGAAAGCTTTCCTGGAGCACATGAGTGCGGAGCAGCCTGACTCCCCGCAGGGCATTTACGACACGCTGCTCGAGCTGCGCCTGCAGAACTGGGCCCACGAGGAGGACCCACAGGTGAGGCCTGGCAGAGCTGCAGGTCCTGGGAGAGGCAGTCCTTCACCTTCTGTGGTTGCTTTTGCTGCCTTCTGTAGACCAGTAACGTCTCACCATGGTGGCTCAGTGGTCCTCAGTAAAAGCACATTGGACTGAGGGGAAGGGACAGTTGACTTGCCTGGTTCCAAGAGGCCTTGTGACTTTTTCTGCATGTCCAGCAGCTGTCCTCGTCTCCTTCCCTAGGTCAAAGAGAAGCTCCATGCAGAGGCTATCTCTCTCCTGAAGAGTGGTCGCTTCTGTGACGTCTTTGACAAGGCCCTGGTCCTCTGCCAGATGCATGACTTCCAGGATGGGGTCCTTTACCTCTATGAGCAGGGGAAGCTGTAAGAGCTGGGGGAATCGGCAGGGGAGGCGGAGGGAGCCGGCAGTTTCCCAGGGCCAGCCCTGAGGTGTGCCGTGCCTCGGCCTAGGTATCAGCAGATCATGCACTACCACATGCAGCACGAGCAGTACCGGCAGGTGATCGCGGTGTGCGAGCGCCACGGGGAGCAGGAGCCGTCCCTGTGGGAGCAGGCGCTCAGCTACTTCGCCCGCAAGGAGGAGGACTGCAAGGAGTACGTGGCGGCTGTGCTCAAGCACATTGAGAACAAGAACCTCATGCCACCTCTTCTAGGTACTTGGGAGGACAGGGTGGGTAGGTAGGTGCCAGCTGCTGAACATCAGGGGCTCTGGGGCAGGAGCCCTTAACTCTCTCCAGAGGGTACTGCTTGGTTCATTGTTTTGTTGCCTCCTGGACCCCAATTTCAGTGGTGCAGACCCTGGCCCACAACTCCACAGCCACCCTGTCTGTCATCCGGGACTACCTGGTCCAGAAGCTGCAGAAGCAGAGCCAGCAGATTGCACAGGATGAGCTCCGGGTGCGGCGGTACCGAGAGGAGACCACGCGCATCCGCCAGGAGATCCAGGAGCTCAAGGCCAGGTACTTTGCATCTGGACATGTGCAGGGCTCCAGGGGATAACCTTGTTCTTCACAGGGTGTCGTTAAATACTTTTCAAGGACAAGAGGTTATATGCAGTGTGTTTGAGCATCTCATGCTTGAAGATCTGTGTCAATGGAGGGATTCCAAAGAAGGGTTTATTTGTAGATCGTTAGCTATTGGGCTTTGGAGGGTATTATCCAGTGCAGGTACTTCTCTTTCTGTATACGCCTATCTGTATTTTCCATTTTCTAAACACACATCTAAGTTGTGTGGTTAGAAGCCATTCAGAAGTAAAAACTTTGCTTTTGAATATACAAAAAGTGAATAATTTTTTTTTTTTTAATCCTCATCCGAGGATATTTTTGCATTTATCTTCAGATAGAGCGGGAGGGAGAGAGGGGGGAAGAGAGAGAGAGAGAGAAACATCGAAGTGAGAGAGACACATCGAGTGGTTGCCACCCACACGACCCCAGCCGGGGCCGGGGACAAACTGCAACCGAGGTACGTGCCCTTAGCGGGATCTGAACCCGGGACTCTGGTCCGCAGGCCGACGCTCTAACCACTGAGCCAAACCAGCCAGGGCCAAAAAGTGAATAATTTGTATGTATGTATAATAGACATGAATGCCTGCTTTTAAGTCTTATTTACCCTTAACATTGTCAAATATTTATTAGAGAACAATTCTACTAACACTTCCTGAGCCCCTATATGTCCCAAGTACTGTTCTTAACATAATGAGCCCTGCCTGCATGGAGCTTGCATTGGAGAGTAGAGACAGACAGCATGTTGGATGAGCTTAACACTATATAGTAGTGTTTCTCTAAGGAGAAAATTACTTGAGGAAAAGGAGTAGGCTGAGGAGTGTGGGTGTGTGTATAATACACATGTGATAATGTATAAGGTGTCCGGGACAGGCCTCTCTGAAAGGGTCACATCTGAGTGAAGACCTAAAAGACAGTTTTGTGGCAGATGTGAAACTGGAAGAGAAAAGCATCCCCCTGGGTTAGTTGGACTTTCTGGGAGCACAGAGACTCACTGTAGGCCCAGCGCTGTTGTCCTCTTCTGACCTTTTTAGGTAGTAAGAAGAGCAGGGCCTTGGATTCTCTCCCCTTATTGACTCCAGCTGCCTTCTCTCTCCATGTGGCCGTGGCCGTGGCCGTGGCCCTGCCCTCACTGCCATCCTTTCTGGTCTTCTTGCCTGCAGTCCGAAGATCTTCCAGAAGACCAAGTGCAGCATCTGTAACAGTGCCCTGGAGTTGCCTTCAGTCCACTTTCTCTGTGGACACTCCTTCCACCAGCACTGCTTTGAGAGTTACTCAGAAAGTGATGCCGACTGCCCCACCTGCCTCCCCGAAAACCGGAAGGTCATGGATATGATCCGGGCCCAGGAACAGAAGCGAGACCTCCATGATCAGTTCCAGCACCAGGTGGGAGTGGGGTAGATGAGCACCCACTGACAGTGTCAGGGGAGCACCGTGGGCTTTTCTGTTCTCATTTGAGGAAGTGAGCACTTCAGTTCTGATTCCTCCTTCTCCCTCTCCCTGCAGCTCAAGTGCTCCAATGACAGCTTCTCTGTGATCGCTGACTACTTTGGCCGAGGTGTGTTCAACAAACTGACTCTGCTGACCGACCCTCCCACGGCCAGGCTGACCGCAAGCCTGGAGTCCGGGCTGCAGCGGGACCTGCTTATGCACTCCAGGAGGGGCACTTAAGCAGCGTGTGGAAGGGGTGTGATAATGGAGGCACGGCAGCAGGAACACCGGAGGACGGAGGCAGGGCCGTCGCACATGAGTCAGGCAGACATGTCCAGGACTCCACTCTGATCTGACGCCAAAGCCTTCAGGACTAAAGAGCAAGGGGATTTTTTTTCCTGCCTCCTCTTTGGCCAGTCCAGGGTTCCTCCTGTTGACTTTTTGAGCAGTGTAGATTATTCAAGACCAGTGGGGGAGGGCACCTCAGCAACCTCTGAGTATAGATAATAGCTGCTTTGTTTTCTACCCAAGAGCACCAGCCTGTGCTTGGGTCCTTGCTCCCAGAGTCTATAAATAAAAAATGATTTCATCCTGACCGGTGTGGCTCAGTTGGTTAGGCATCTTCCCGTGCACCAAAAGGTTGCTGGTTGGACTCCCCACCAGAGCACATGCCAATGGGGTTGCGGGCTCGTTCCCCGGTAGGGGGCGTGCGGAGACAGCCGATCAGTTTTGTTCTAGTATTGATGTTTCTCCCCTTCTCTCTGTAAAAATCAATAAAAAAAATGTTTAAGAAAAATGATTTCAGAGTTGATAAATTTACTCTGGGGACTTGTGGTGATTCTTAACTGTGTAGAATGTACCTCCCTCCCTTTCCATTCCTAGAGCTCCGCACTCCCCTTACAGAGCTCCTTAAAGATCATGTTGGTTTGACCTCATTCCACGAATGGGTGGGGCCTGTGGCATCCAGGAGAGTTCAGTCCACTGAAGAACCTACCTCCACAAAAGATCTGATGCCTGAGCTCCAAGAGCATCTTGGACTGAAGCCCCCAAACAGCTCCAGCTCTTCAGTCTGGCTGGTCTCTGTGGCTCTTCGGACAAAATGTTTAGGGAGGAGGCAGATTCTGAGAAGGGCTTAAGTCTTCTGCCTTCACAATGGGTAGGCTGGTGTCTTGCTGTATTCAGTATCAGATTGATAAGTAGGATAAAAAGGCCTTCACTGAAACATTTTCCCCTCTTTCAAGCTGTCAGCTGAATCTTATGTTGCTGGTGTCTGCATGTAATTTGAGTTACATTGCCTGTCAGAAATTGCTCCTATGGGCTTGTTTAATGAAAGGAAGCAATTTGGACATTGTGCTTTGGGTAGTATTTAGAAGAGGCAGAGTACACTACATTTGTAGTGGCCGAGACTTTGGATCAGCCGAGTGCAAATCCTAGTTTCACTTAGAAATAATACTCTTACCTTTTCTGAACCTTGGTTTCCTTCTCCGTACATTAGGGATAACACCTTTCTTTGATGGCTATTATGAAGGCCAATGACATGAATGAGTGTCCCTCCCATTCTCTGTATAATGATTAGTGCATGGGTTCTCAACACAGGTTTTAGTAATGTTAGTGGGTAAAGCACTTCTTTCTAACAAGCCCTTTTTCCATGTTTGGCGCTCCCACTTCAGTTACTTGTCTTTGGGTATGACCTATAATCTCTGAACCTCATTTAAAAAATAGAAATGTTGCCTTGGCCGGTGTGGCTCAGTGGTTGAGTGTGGACCCATGCACCAAGAGGTCGCTGGTTCGATTCCTCTCAGGGCACATGCCCAGGTTGTGGGCCGGATCCCCAGTGGGGGGCGTGCAGGAGGCGGCCAATCCATGTTCTCTCATGGATGTTTCCATCTGTCCCTCTCTCTCTCAAGATCAATAAAGAAAAAACATTTTTTTTAATTAATAAAAAAGAAATGTTGCCGACTTCAGGGTTGCAGCAGGGCTGAGTGAGCAGAGCCAAAGAAGCGAGCGCCACCCTCGCTGCGCTGACCGCGTGTGCCAGAGCTAAGGGAATGAGCTGTCAAGCCTGGACGGCTAGCTTTCCGCAGCGCTCTTACTTGTGATGTTGAACCTATAGAGGGTATGGTAAGTGGCTCGAGGATCCTTTCTTTACTTCCAAGGCAGCATTTTAGGGTTAGTATGGTCTCCTCGTCCGCTGGGGCTCGCTGGCTTCACTGAGCATCCTTTGGCTGGTGGTAGGAGGGGCCCGCAAAGGGGAGCAGCGGGGTTCATCTGGGGTTGCTCTGGCCGCTGACCATCAGTATTGCTGGCCCAGGTGTAGGCGAGGGCAGAGCCGAGCAGGTGGTAGGCCTGGGTCTCCCGGAGGGCTGGGCCGCGGGAACCCGTCTCCGCAGGCTGCGGAGCAGGGGCGGGAACCGAAGGGTCAGGTCTCCTCTGTCGCAATCGTTCTTAATTCCCGCCCAGAGGGAGGCACCTCCCCTCCGGGGCGGGCGCCGGTAGTGACATAGGCCGGGCCCCGGGCCGGCTGGCAGCAAGAGGACGCGGGCCCGTCGTGGCCCCGGTGCCCGCCGGCCGGCACGTCCGGCTTCCGCGAACCCCGGGAGGCTGCGGCAGGCCCCGCTTCCCGAATGTCTGGCAACGGCGACGCGGCCGCCCGGGCGGTGAGTCCCCAACCTGTGACCCTCGGAACTTCGCCTTCCGTACTAGCGGCTCAGTGATTGGCTCCAGGTTGCCATCGTCTGTCGTCTATTGGTCAGGACCACTATCCGTCTTCCCGCTCCCGCCCCCGCCCGGAGAGCTTTTAAAGGGCCAGTAGCTCAGTTGCCCTTTGGCGTAGAGGAGCTTAGCGAGCGGCGTGCACGAGTTTAAGAGCGCAGGGAGATCTCGGACGCAGCCCCTTCTCGCGGGGTATGGGTGGGGCTCCTCCAGGGCTGCACCCCCTGCTCTAGATTTAGTTGGCTCACCCAGAAAAGTTTGTCTACAGAAGACGGGGCGCTGTGCCCCGGGATCCTTTCACACGGGCCCAGGCCCAGGTGGGATCCCGCCATCTTGGGGAGCTGTCCCACTTTCCACCCACAGGGGAGAGCGTACCCCAAGTCTCCGAACTGCACACAAGCATTTTGGGAGTGCGCCGTCCCCCCTTTTTCCGATTAGCCGTCGCCCAGCCCGAGCCTGCGCTGGAAGCCCCAGCGGAGGGAGGCCCAGCACTGGGCTACTGCCGTGGGCAGGGGGCGCCCGTGGGTCCTCCTACCCCGGCCGCTCCGCCCGAGCCCTGTCCTTGTGCAGACGCGAACTGCAGGGCCTGAGATAAGGAACAGAGGGGCAGCTGCTTATCTCCCCTGCGGCCTGCAGGAGAGGGAGGGTTCCTTGCCTAGCAGACGTTCCGAGCACTGCACCTGCATCCCAGCTCCAGCCCTCTGCCCATTGTTAGGTGTGACCCCGCACGAGTCACTTCATCCCTCGGAGCGAGCCTTTGCTTCTGTAACATTGTCCCGAAGACGCCTGCCCTGTCTACCCGAGATGTGGTTATGAAGATGAAAGGGAAAAGCTTTGGGCCGGTTTGGCTCAGCGGTTAGAGCGCTGGCCTGTAGACTGAAGGGTCTCGGGTTCGATTCCCGGTCAAGGGCATGTACCTGGGTGGCAGGTTTGATCGCCACCCAGTCCCGGCCCTCTGGGAGGCAACCAATTGATGTGTCTCTCTCCCATCAGTGTGTCTCTCTCCCTCCCTCCCTTACACTCTATCAAAAAAAAAAAAAAAGGAGAAATATCTTCAGGGAAGGATTAACAACAACAACAAAAAAACAAATAGCTCTAGCACCCGAGGATGTTTTTCCATTTATTTTCAGACAAAGTGGGAAGGAGGGAGGGAGGGAAAGAGATTGATTGAGAAGGGCAGATGTGGATGGGACACATCCATTGGTTCCCTCCCACACGACCCCCACCAGGGGCAGGGACCCAAGGGCACCTGAGGTACCTGCCCTTGACCGGAATCGAACCCAGGACCCTTTGATCTGCGGGCTGACCCTCTAACCACTGAGCCAAACCGGTCAGGGCAAAATAAATAAATCACTTTTTAGTGGAAGAGTTGGACTTGAATACGCTGTGAGAATCAATGAAATTAAGGGATTGTTTGAACCTAGCAGCGTCTGGGACCTTAGATTCCTTTCTGTGGTCTCCCCGTGGCCCAGACTTTTAGTGGCCATGCCGAGCACTCCAAGCTTAGACGCATTTGCTCAGGGTCCCCCAGGGTTTATTTGTTAGAGAGGTGACAGCAATGGGATACCCTGGATCCAAGAGCAACCAGCTGTCACTTCCTCCTCGGAGGCCTGCCTGGCAAGAGAGCTCTAAAAGGTGATAAAGATCCCAGGACAGGGACAATGGAAAGTATCTACAGTGGCTACTGTCAGATCTAGAGAGAAACAGGGCCTCAGACTGAAGAACCCAGTTCTATATGCTTGGCACTGAACACCTTTGTCCTGGGAGGAGGAAAAATGTTCTAAGTTCTTGTTTGGTTTTTGTTTTTGTTTTTAATCCTCACCTGAGGACATTTTTCCATTTTTTGTTCAGATGGAGTGGGAGGGAGAGAGAGGGAGAGGGAGAGAGAAAGAGAGAGAGAAACATCGTCTTGAAAAGGACACATCGAGTGGCTGCCTCCCACATGACCCAACCAGGGCCGGGGACAAACTGCAACCGAGGTACATGCCCTTAGCGGGAACCGAACCCGGGTCTCTCTGGACCGCAGGCCGACGCTCTAACCGCTGAGCCAAACCGGCCAGGGTTTGGTTTGGTTTTTGATGTCCCAATATTTCCTTTTTGGTGAAACTAGAGGCAGCACTCTAGGTAAATGCCTCTTAGTCATTATTTATTTATTTTTTTCTCCAATTTTTATTAATTTATTTTGTTATAGATGTTTCTCCTTTTTCCCCCCCAGACACCCTCCTCCCCAACCCGCCCCCCATCCCCCTAACATTGTTGTCTCTGTCCATTGGTTATGCATACATTAGTCTTTTTTTTTAATTTAATTTAATTTTTTAATCCTTACCCAAAGATGTTTTTTCTATTTATCATCAGATAGAGTGGGAGGGAGGGAGAGAGAGAAACTTTGATGTGAGAGAGACACATCGACCGGTTGCCTCCCGCACGACCCAGGGCCAGGGATGACCCGCAACCGAGGTCCGTGCCCTTGACTGGAATCGAACCCGCGACTCATTGGTCCGCGGGCCGACGCTCCAGCCACTGAGCCAAACTGGCCAGGGCTCTCCTCTTACTCTTACATTACATCAAAGGCAGAAGCTACTTGGGTCCAAACCTCTTCATTTTATTTATTTATTGAAAAAAATCTTTTTCCCTTTATTGATTTTAGAGAGAGAGGAAGGGAGAGGGGGGAGAGAGAGAAAGAGATAGAAACATTGATTAGCTACCTCCTGCACGCCCCCCACTGGGGATTTGGCCCATAACCTGGGCATGTGCCCTGACTGGGAATCGAACCGGCGACCTCTGGGTGCATGGGTTGATGCTCAACCACTGAGCCACACCGGCCGGGCCAAACCTCTTCATTTAATAGATGAAAAGTAAGTACTGATGGGATGACATGCTCAAGGTCACCCAGCCAAGAGGCTGAGCAGGACGATACATCAAATCTGACCCCAGTCCTTTATGTATCATTCCCACCAGATCAGGGGAGTCATAGTGGCAGCTGTTGGTAGCTCTTGGGTCCAGGTGGCACTGAAAGCTTCCTTAAGTGCCTGCTCGGTTGTGGATGCCGAACTTGTCCTCAGTGACTCAGCGTCAGTCCCTCTATATGGCCCCAGCTGCCCTGTCCCTGTGCACTGCAGGCCCCACCCTGTCTGTGACCAGGCTGATGGGCCTTATCTCTTTACCCACCTGGCTGTGGGCAGCACTCCCACTGCCTTGGCCAGAATGGGCTTATGAGTTCAGTGTCCTGGCTATTGCAGCAACAGCAGATCCTACTGTCGTTTCCCTCTGGTCTGTGAGGAGGGCAGAAGGTACCGAGGGAAACAAAGGGGCCAGTTTTGGGATATTGCCCTACTCCGAGGCTCAGGTGGCCACAGGCCAGAGGCTGAGGCTCCTTTCTTCTGAACAAGTGATTCTGGTTCTTGGGCAAGGTGTTGAGGAACACAAGGAACAGACGGGACTGTGACCCTGGGGATTTTTTTTGCAGGAAGAAAACAGCCCAGAGATGAGAGTGATTCGCGTGGGTACCCGCAAGAGCCAGGTGAGCGCAGGTACTGGGTGGAGACAGTTTGTTGGAAGAGTTCTGTGCTCACGGTGTTATAAGTTGTGGGACTCCTGAGGGTTAGTTCCCAGCAGCTCAGGGATGAAGGAAATGGGGTGGCTGGGTGTTACATTTTATGCAGAATGGCAGATTGCATTCTGTGGAGAAATAATCCCTGGGCTGGGGAAGGTGTTGGGGTGCAGAGGACTCCCAGACCAGACCCCTCTCCTACCTAGGTGGGCATTCAACCCCCTCTCTGAACTCCAGTCCCTCAAGATCGTCCTGACCCTGTGAGCATATGCGCTCAGGGCAGTAGCCAGGGAAGGACAAGACTAATCCACATTTCTGCCCCCAGCTGGCTCGCATACAGACGGAGAGTGTGGTGGCGATGCTGAAAGCCTTAAACCCAAGCCTGCAGTTTGAAATCAGTGAGTTTTCCGGGCAGAAGTGAAAGCTAATGGGAAGCTCGTACCCCGCTCCGGCTGGAGGGGAGAGCACAGCATGTCTGACTTTGCCTGGTCCCAAAGCCGGGTCCCCTTGCCTCCTAGAATTCCTGGCTGCTCCGTTTGGGGGGCCCTTTCCTCCTCTAGCTGGGCTAGCCTGGCACTTACTGTTTTCTGCTTTGGGTCTTTTTATGAGGGTGTCTGGTCTTCCTGCTAGATCATACATTATTCCCAAAGGGCTGGGACCGGGGCTTCGGTGCCTGTGTCCCCTTGGAACCTCCGCACAGTGCTGGGTTTCCTAGGGGCTCAATACATGCTCATCAATGAGTGATTGACTCTCTCCTCAGTTGCTATGACCACCACAGGGGACAAGATCCTCGACACTGCACTCTCTAAGGTAACAACACGCCCCCCTCACCCCAGTCCATGTCCCCCTCCTTTTCCCTCCCCCCCCCCAGAGATTCATTCTCACGTTCTTTCCTGTGTGCAGATTGGGGAGAAGAGCCTGTTTACCAAGGAGCTGGAACATGCGTTAAAGATGAACGTGTGAGTGTGAGGCAGGAGAGTGTAAGCCCTCCCGGCCTCTTGCTGGGACCCCAGTGTGCGTCCGACCCAGCATCCCAGCCAGGCTGCTGGGCTCAGACCCTTGGATAGGCTCAGGGGGGAGTCACAGGTGTGCTTTTCAGGCCCCAGAAAGGGAGAGTGTCCTGATTCTGAGCCACCTGGCTGCCTGGAGTGCGAGAGATTGATTGAGGGAGAGGGGAGGGGAGGAGAGTGGAGAGAGAGGGAGGTCTCAGGGTCCTGAGGTCTCTGAGAGGCCTGCTTCTGGAACTGCTGCTGGCTCTGCCATTGAAATGGAGGCAGAGGAAGGTGAAGAGGCGGAGGCCTGCTTCCCAGACCCCTCCTCCTTGCCCCCGTCCCCTCTCTCTAGAGTGGACCTGGTTGTTCATTCCCTGAAGGACCTGCCCACTGTGCTTCCGCCGGGCCTCACCATTGGAGCCATTTGCAAGTAAGTGTCTTCTGAGTCTGGGTGTGAGCTGGGGGGGAGGTAGGCAGCATGTGAACCTTGGCTTTTCCCTTTGGGACTTGGCCCTGTGCCCTCCGGCTGTCTCCCTGCCCTGAGGAGAAGTAAGTACGGCAGGAAAACAGAGCATGCCATTGCCAGTCAGTTGGCTGTCAGGGGAAACTGGAAGCGACCTGAACTGAGATCTCTCCTTCTGTGACCCTCCCTCCACTCGTAGACGAGAGAACCCCTGTGATGCTGTTGTCTTTCACTCAAAATTTGTTGGGAAGACCCTAGAAACCTTGCCGGAGAAGAGGTGAGTGGGGCCTGGCGAGGTGTCTTGGTGGAACGTGCACAGAAGATGGAGGGTTGGAAGGAGGAGGAAAGGAAGCGCCTGCCTAGGGTGGAATCTCATTTTAAACCCTCTCTCTGAGCAGTGTGGTGGGAACCAGCTCCCTGCGGAGAGCGGCCCAGCTGCAGAGAAAGTACCCGCATCTGGAGTTCAAGAGCATTGTATCCTTTTAGGGGAGGGAGGGGCAGCAGGTAGCCAGCCAGGTGGAAGACGAGGTCCAGAGGGCCTGAAAGAGGAAGTGGAGCACTGGGACGGGGCTGCCTGTCCTCCCATTCATCCACCCACCCATCCATCCACTCACAATCCTTTCATATTTTTTCATATGAAAGTGCTCGGCACTGGAGGTGATGATGTATAGTTTCCGTTTTGGTTTGGGAGACAAGCAGGCACTGATAATACAGAGTGATGCTGAATCGTGATTGCTGCGGTGGGAGGGGGTGAAGGGGAGGATGGAGGATATTTCCACTTTTATTTTATGTTCTGTGTTTTGGTTTTTACAATGAATATGTAGTATGTTTTATAAAGGTAAAATAGCATGTGCTAAACATTGCAATGTACAAAGCAGGGACTTCTGGAAGCTTCTAACGAATATCTAAACACAGACTTCGAGGGTGAGGAAGGCTTCTTTGTAACTTTGGGCAAGTTACTTAACCCATGATTTTCCTCATCTGTAAAATGTAGATAATAAAACCCACCTCCCAGAGTTCCTGTGAAAATGAAATGAGTTGACCTATGTACACAGCACTCTAGAATGGTATCTGGCACGTAGTATGAGGTGTCGCTGTTCCCATTAAGCTGAGAACCAAAAGATGAGAAGTAGGCAGCTAGGAGAGGAAGCGTAAGGCAGAGGGAACTGCGTTCACGGCCCTTAGCATCTCCACAGCGGGGAAACCTCAACACACGGCTCCAGAAGCTGGACGAGCAGCAGTTCAGCGCCATCATCCTGGCGGCAGCCGGCCTGCAGCGCATGGGCTGGCAACACCGAGTGGGACAGGTAGGCCTGTCCCTGTTCCCTCCCCAGTCCCTCTTTATCCCCTTCCTGCCTACGTGCTCTTTCAGGACAGCCGCCTCTAAGCCTGTAAGCTAGAAACAAGTCCTAGGCCGGGAAGATGGGGGAGCAGAGGCCACACTCCCTCTTTTGCCTGTCCAGGCTTTCCGTATGATGGCAAAGCCCCATCTCACTGCTGTGTGCCTTCAGTTACCCCATTTCCATGTTTTTGCCCCCACAGATCCTGCACCCTGATGAATGCATGTATGCTGTGGGTCAGGTATGCTTGACCAAGGAAGCCATGTATGATAAGACCAAGAAGCTGGTTGTACAACCTTGCATCTGCTTCCCCTAGCGTAAAAGTGCCTGGGGGGAGGGGGCCTTGGGGAGCAGTTGGAGGTGGGCTGGTTGCATCCTTAGCTCCACTGGTTGGGGAAAGACGGGGCCTGATGTCTTAGGCTGCTCTTCCATCAGGGGGCCCTGGGCGTGGAAGTCCGAGCCAAGGACCAGGGCATCTTGGATCTGGTGGGCATGTTGCACGATCCCGAGACTCTACTTTGCTGCATGGCGGAGCGGGCCTTCCTGAGGCACCTGGTAGGGCCTGTGTTCCACCTGGGGTGGGGTCGGGCAGGAGCTGGAAAGGGTCGCGGGGGATCCCTCCCATTAATGCTCTGTATTTAGTGATAACTCATTCTCGAATGTTGTGTATGACGGAGGAGCCAGGTCTGGGCCCCCAGCCTCCTTTTCAGATTATGTCCTCACAGGCCTGTGGGTTTCTGAGGACTCTGGTCACAGGGTCGTTAAGGGTGTGTGGCGCTCACAGGAACTTCTTCCTGCAGGAAGGAGGCTGCAGTGTGCCAGTGGCTGTGCATACAGCCATTAAGGATGGACAGGTAAGCAGGGAAGATGGGTGGAGGGGCAGGGAAGGGCCGTGGCATTTCCCCCGGCACATCCCAAGTTGCCATCAAGACCAGGCTCTAGCCCTGGCCGGTTTGGCTCAGCGGTTAGAGAAACCCGGGTTCGCTTCCCGCTAAGGGCATGTACCTCGGTTGCAGTTTGTCCCGGGCCCTGGTGGGTTGTGCGGGTGGCAGCCGCTCGATGTGTCCCTTTCACGTCGATGTTTCTCTCTCTCTCTCTTCCTCTCTCTCCCTCCCACTCTATCTGAACGAAAAATGAAAAAATGTCCTCGGGTGAGGATAAAAAAAAAAAAAAAAAAAAGACCAGGCTCTAAGCGGTGTCCTCGCAGAATGTCCTGAGGCAGCTATTTTCTCCCCCAGCTGTACCTGACTGGAGGAGTCTGGAGTCTGGACGGCTCAGATAGCATGCAGGAGACCATGCAGGCCACCATCCACAGCCCTGCCCAGGTGCCAAGGCGAGGGTGAGGGGAAGGGCAAGAAACGTCTGCCTCATCTCCCCTTCTGTGCTCACCGGATCCTGTGTTCTCCCCCCCAGCATGAAGAGGGCCCTGAAGATGACCCTCAGCTCGTGGGCATCACTGCCCGCAACATTCCGCGAGCAGCCCAGCTGGCTGCCGAGAACCTAGGCATCAGCCTGGCCGACTTGTTGCTGCACAGAGGAGCCAAGAACATCTTGGACATCGCACGGCAGCTGAATGAGGCCCACTGACTGGCCTGTGGGGCACAGGTGCCTGCACCCCAGCCCTCCGCAGCTGAATGACGCCCACTGACTGGCCTGTGGGGCACAGGCGCCTGCACCCCAGCCCTGCGTGCCCCGCTCCCATCGCTGAGTGGTCACCCCGGGACTGAACAGGGTCAGACCTCCAGGGTCGGCCTTGCCCCTCGGTAGGGGGCTCCGCCTCTACAGCCAAGCCCGAGTGTAAACAAGTGTACTAATAAACCAGCTCTGAAGGTGTTTTGGCGTTGGTGGGGTTGCAGTAAAGGACGAACACAGCCCTGTGCTCGTCCAGAGGCGGGGACTCTGCAGAGCTCTCCTGGGCGCTCCTTGTTCCTGCCTCCATGGCCCCCACCTCAGAGCAGCCCTCGTCTCCCAGGGCCACCCAGGGGAGCCATGGCCCGAGGACCCTCGTGTGCCCGCGGCCCGGCCTGGCATCGGACAGCCCCCTGCAGCACCCCCGGGACAAGCGGGAGCGGAAAGTCATCCACCCCACAACGCCGTGGGGCGAAATGAAACAGGACACGTTTAAAAAAAACTCTTTAATAAACAAAACTAGTCCATCTGAAACTTCCCAATACCGAGGTCACTGCTCTGGGGTGGGCTCGCTGCTCCAGGGCGGTGCGGAGGCCGGGCCGGGCCCGCGGGGTCGGGGTGCTGCAGGCCGGCGGCCCGCGGGAAGGGGGCGGCCTGGGGGCGGGCGCGGAGGGGACGCCCGAGCGGACGCGAGGACCGAGCCCGCCGGCGACTGACCTCCGCCCGCCGCTCCCGCGGCCCTACGTCAGCGCGGCCGCCTCCGGAGGCGCCGCAGCCCGTCCGCACGGCCAGGGGCCGAGGCGCCGCGCGGGGACGCCGGGCCGGGCCGCGGGGGGCGGCCGGGGCGGGGGCGCTCAGCTCTTTCCGTGAGGGCTGCGGTGGCCCTTAAAAGGGCCTTTGTGGTGACGCGGGGAGGGCCGGGCTGCGGGGCGCGGGCGCCCTCAGTACTCCTGCGAGGCCTGCGTGGCCTTCTTGCCGCCCGCCGGCGCCTTGGGGCCCACGGTGGCGCTGGTCTTCTTGGGCAGCAGCACGGCCTGGATGTTGGGCAGCACGCCGCCCTGCGCGATCGTCACGCCGCCCAGCAGCTTGTTGAGCTCCTCGTCGTTGCGGATGGCCAGCTGCAGGTGGCGCGGGATGATGCGCGTCTTCTTGTTGTCGCGGGCCGCGTTGCCCGCCAGCTCCAGGATCTCGGCCGTCAGGTACTCCAGCACCGCCGCCAGGTACACGGGCGCGCCGGCGCCCACCCGCTCGGCGTAGTGGCCCTTCCGCAGCAGCCGGTGGACGCGGCCCACCGGGAACTGGAGGCCCGCGCGCGACGAGCGCGACTTGGCTTTGGCGCGGGCCTTGCCTCCGGTCTTGCCGCGGCCCGACATGCTGCGCGAGGTAGAGGAGCGGGGAGAACGAGCGCCTCGGGGCCCACACAGCCGCTCGCCGCAGTCGAACTGCTGCCGCGAACGACCCGGGCCGTCCTTATAAACCCCAGGGCACACCTCCGCGCCCTCCTGATTGGCTCTTTCCTCTAACGGCGTCTCTGGTTGGCTGCGGCGCAGCCTTCGCGGACGCGTCTCGGCTGAGGGAGCGCGACAGCCGATTGGTGGGATTTGAAAACCTTTTGCCCGGGGAAAATGGCGAGCAGCGCTGGCACGCCGACAGCCAACCACCGCCTGACGTAGCCAATCCGCGGGGAGCGCGCGAGATTTAAACGCTACAGCCGGCGCCCAAACCGGAAGACGGGGAGGTGGAGTCTGAAGCCGCCTCGAGAGCCTTTGAGAAATGTGTGGGGCCCGGGGCTTTAAAGGGTGAACACTGTTGAGTGCCTCTGCCACGCCTTCCGGACCCGGCCCCTCCCTCCTCCCGTCCAGCAAGGGGAGGGAAAGGGAAGGAAACGAGAGCCCTGAAGTTCCAGCCCAGACGCGAGGACCGATGACTCCGCCCATGGCCCTTCATGCCACCTGAAGTATCAGGATTTCAGTATTTATTCATGTTCTGTCTGGTCTCAGTTCTTTCTGCTCACAATCCTGCCTGGTGTAGCGAAGGAAAAAGGAAGAAAAAGGATGGGGCAAAGAGAGAGGCATAGCTTCTTGGAGGAAGCGCCTCCACCAACCCTCCCAGTCGACCCTGAAATGCCCGGATAGGAAACACACCTACAGGAACAAGAAAAAGACAACACTTTATTGTTACCGCTGGAGCACCTGCGCCCCACACCCCCATCTCCTTTCACTAATTGGAATACTTCATTTATGGCAGTGGTTCCCAACCTGGGGGTCGAACGACCCTTTCACAGGGGTCGCCTAAGACCGTCGGAAAACACGCATTTCCGATGATCTTAGGAACCGAGACACCGCTCCTCTATCCGTCTCCACTACAACACGAGCAACTGTATTACAGGGTCGCCGCATTAGGAAGGTTGAGAACCACTGATTTATGGGCTAATGTGAAGTCATCATCGAGCCTGTGCCCCTATCACCAGCAGGGTTTTATCCCCAGGCCCAACATTCCTTGAAAGTCAGACTGTGGAAAACCCACAGCTCAGTTTCCCACCCTGGGGAGCTGCACGACAAGGTGGACAGGGAGAGAGGCAAGTGGAAGAAAACTACAGGCAAAGTCCAATCAATAGTCACTGGAGGGCAACAGAGGCCCAGGATGTCAATAATCACAGGGGAAAGGAAATGCTGAGGAGAACGGGTGGGAGGGGCCTGGGCTGAGAGGCAGTCTTGGTCTAGAATGAGATTGGCCTGAGTCAGGAACCCTGGAGACTGTGAAGTAAAAGGCAATGATCAGGGGACTCAGACGTCATAGAAGAGTCGGACAAGCTGGTACCGGATGGAGAAGGTGACAGCGCTGCCCAGGATCTGCAGGGGGAAAGGGACCACAGTAAGAACCACGGAGAAGGGGAAACAAGGAGGTGTAAACCCCATCCCCAACGACACCTGTAGCAGCAGCAGGAGCAGTGTGAGGTTTCTCTCATGCATGGGCCCAAAGACTTTAAGTAGCAAGTTGATGAGGGTCAGGTTGTTACACTCGGTGAAGGCACCATCCTCATCCTCACTCTGACGCACTGTCACTAGCTGGAGACTCTCTGCTATCTGGAAGGGCCGGAGGTGGAGAGAACTTCAGCTAATACCTATGCTCATCGAATGGGGATCTGCTTAATGTTTCTCAACTCCCCTTGGATCTAATGCAGGTGTAGATTCCACATTCCCCGAATTAAGGATGGTGGCCTAAAGCCTTACCTCCTTGTTCCTGTTACCTTTAATATGATTTTTAAAAATTGATTTTAGAGAGAGAAGGAGAGAGAGATACATCAATGTGAGAGAGAAACATCGATCGGCTGCCTCCCCAACTGGGAATTGAACTGGAAACTTGGGCATGTGCCCTGACCAGAATCAAACCAGTGACCCATCGGTGCATGGGATGACGCTCAATCAACTGAGCCACACGGGCCAGGGCCGCTCTTACCTTTAGAATAAAGGTACCCAAGAAAGAGAGGCTCTTGGTCTTGAACTTGGAATAGCTCATCTCCAGTTTACCTGTTTTAGTATTAAGTCTGTAGGGGGAAGAGAGATTTATGTAACTGGGCCACTACTCAAAGTGTGGTTATTTAATAGGAAGAGCACTGAATGGGGAGTCAAACAACGTGAGATCTGTTTCTGGCTCTGCTGCTTACTACCGTGATCAGAGCTGCTGTGAACATTACATGAGATTATGGAAGTAAAATGTGCTCTGTAATTTATAAAATACAACGTCCCTTTCAAGCCCCAAAGTAGCTACCTGGGCACACGGTGGCGAGGGCAGGGGATGATATGCAGGAGCTGAGGCAGTGAGTAGAGAAAGTTGAACACCTGGGGCATGAAGAAGAGTAGCATGGTCTTGCTGAAGTGTCCCAAGATGCCCACCACGGCAAAGGTCATGCCAGCAAAGTAACAGAAGGTATCTCCCACAAACACCCGTGATGGGTACCTGTGTGGGGGAGAGGATCTGAGCCAGTGGCTAAAGGCATTGCCAATCTTTTCTCTCGTATCACACACCCTGGCGCTGGGCTAGCCCTGACCCTAGTTCTGACTCAGACTCCATCCAGCGCTCCCAGCAACTCTCCAGACCCAAGGCCCTGAATTCATCTATTCCTAGGGCTCCACAGCTCTTGTCCTTAACCACGGCTGGGTAGAGAGCAATTTAAGAATACGACCAATTGGCCCTGGCTGGTTTGGCTCAGCGGTTAGAGCGTCGGCCCGCGGACGAGAGAAACCCAGGTTTGGTTCCCGCTAAGGGCACCTACCTTGGCTGCAGTTTGTCCCCGGCCCTGGTTGGGGTCGTGTGGGTGGCAACCACTTGATGTGTCTCTCTCACATCAATGTTTCTCTCTCTTCTTCCCTCTCTCCCTCCTGCTCTATCTGAAGATACATGCAAAAGTGTCCTCGGGTGAGGATTAAAAAAAAAAAAGAATACGACCAATTGAAGAGCCAGGAAACACTCAGTATAGGTAGGCACAGGTTTAGCCTCTCCTTCAGGAGATGGGTCATGATCACTACCATACTTGCCACATGTTAAAATAGTTGTCCCCTATCCACATGTCTACTTACCAGTTATGATACAGCAATCCCAAGGTGGTGAAAAAAAAAGGTATCATGAAGTAGAGGGAAAAGACATGATCATCTCGACAATCACCTTTGGAAGCAGGGGAAAAAGAAAGAAGGAAAAAGTGATAGCCATTCCTCTGCATACCTTGTTTCTGTCTGCCTCTAAGTTATGTCCCAGGTTGCATTGTCCACCTCTCCCAAGTCACATTCAAGAACTCAATACCCCTTTTTTATCACCCAGACAATTCTCTACATTCCAGCTCTTTCATGAACCCTTCCCAAACTAGTTATTGACTTAAATTGGTTTAGACCGCTCAGACCTAGGTTTGAATACAAGCTGTACTTCCTAACCTTGGTCATGACAAATTTAACTTCTCTAGGCCTCAGTTTCCTCATCTGTAAAATATAGTTAATAACACCTGCCACACAGAGCTGTTACAAAGTTTAAATGAGATGCCCTGGCCAGTTTGGCTAAGTGGTTAGAGCGTAGGCCCGCGGATCAAAGAGTCGCGGGTTCCATTCCGGACAAGGACACGTACCTCGTACCTCGGTTGCAGTTCATCCCCGGCCCTGGTCGGGGTCCTGCGAGAGGCAACCAGTCGATGTGTCCCTCTCACATTAATGTTTCCCTCTCTCTTTCTCTCTCCTTCTCTCTCCCTCACTCCCTCCCTCCCACTCTATCTGAAGATAAATGGAAAAAAATATCCTCGGGTGAGGATTAAAAAAGTAATTATAAAAAACAAAGTTTAAATGAGATGTTTTAAAGTGCTTAGCTTTCACAAACACTTATTGATGTCCATTAGCCAACTACCATCAGAAATGCACCTGTAATCAAAGCTGGATTTACTGACTTGTAACAAGGGAGACGTTTGGAAACTACATATCATGGGGAACCATGGGATGCCTCAGTAAGGGGATGTTATGAGGATTTGTTAGTGGATTTGTTTTAAGTAATTCTCAGGAGAATGCAAGGTGGCAAAGTTTTGCCCTGGTCTGGGTGCTGTCAACAGGAGTAATTCTATGAGCATCTTAATTTTTATCTATGAAGTGGGAGGAACTGAGTTAGAAGGAAGCAGCAATCACTCACGTTAGCCAGAAGAGGGGGATCTTGGTCATTTTTGTGGGATTCAGTGTTCTTGTGGTTTTGTCTATGGAGGGGTCTGGTTTTTGTCTTACTCTATCATGGTCACAGAGTGATTTGGGGGTTCTGTGAAATTGTTTATATTCAATAAGAGACAATCATGGCCTACCTATTAGTGCCAATCTAGCCATAAATGACAAGGCTGCTATTTTTCTCACAGTTAATAAATCTTAGTTGTTATTTGCAAAGTAAAATACCTTCTCTTATCTTCTATAATTACTTTATTTATTCTTATTGATTTTAGAGAGGAGGGAGATAGAGAAACATTGATCTGTTGTTCCACTTACTTAAGCATTCATTGGCTGATTCTTGTATGTGCCCTGAACAGGAATCAAACCCACAGCCTTGGAGTATCGGGACAATGCTCTAACCAACTGAGCTACCCAGCCAGAGCTCTTATCTTCTATAATTATTAACATATTGCTTTTTCCCCGAATTCCCCAAAGTCAGTTTTCAGGGAACGAGCTCCCTTAACACTCGGACTTCTCTCTCGCTACCCAATCCCACCTACCTTCCAGCTCCACCAGGTTGAAGACGATGATTGAAGCAGAAATGACCAGTGACTGGCCAGCCTCTAAGCCATTAATTCCTGCTAGGATATTGATGGCATTGGTACAGAACACTGCCAAGAGCCCCATGTAGACATAATACAGGATCCCTGGGGGGAGAGGACAGTAAGAAAAGAAGTAGTGGCAAGTTTAGAATGGGAATTTAAGGATACTCTTCTGAAAAAAGCGGTGAGGACAGAGGACAGGATGAAGGGCCAACAGAAAGGGTCCAGAAGACACAGAGACAAAGCAGGGACACTTGGGGGAGAATGGGGAGCACCAGGAAGGATGCTCTGCTGGACCTCTTATGGGGTGAGGGTACCCTGAAGTAGGGGCCACAGGGGCAGTAGTGGCAGGGCGACTCACCCAAGTCTAAATGCAGGCCGAGAAGCGGGCGAAAGGGCTTGGGCACCACAATGGTCGTGTTGCCAAAGTTGGTGAAGTAGACCATGAGGAGAGGGAGCGAGGCAGCTGTGGGCAGCAGCAGCTTGTGGCGCCAGCGCAGGTTCAGGACATCATCCGCGAAGCCCAGGAAGATCATGCAGCAGATGGCAAGGAGCGCACCTATCAGGGCCACAAACTGGGGGAGGCTCGGGCAAGTCACGGCTCAACCCTACGCCCACTTCACCATTCCTGTCCAGAACACCTGGTTTGGCCTGCTGCTTAGCCCCCCTTCCCCAAACCCAACAACCCCAACGCTCCGGGAGCTCCCAGCCCCCAGCCAGCCGCCCCCACTAACCCACTTACTTCGTGGTGGGGGAAGGCTTTACACTGCTCCTCCACAAAGCAGTTCAGGAAGGGGAAGGGGATGAAGCAGAAGAGAATGATAAGGAAGACAGCTCCGCTGATCACTCCCTGGGACTCTGGGCTGTGGCCCAGCAGAGCGGGGGGTGGAGGGGAAAGAGGAGAGGGGGCGTGGTCACTCACTAGTGCAGGGAGCGGGGCGGGTGCCGCTGCGGGAGCTCGCGTGCCCCCGAGTGTCCCCTTCCCCTCGCCCCCTTCCCCGCGCTGCCCGGGGGCTGTCCGCGGGGCGGGCGCTGCATCTCCGCCCGCGGTCTAACGGCCCAGCGCAGCCCTGCCCGCCCGCCCGCGCCCTCCGCCCGCGCCCCGCGCCCCGCGCCCCGCCGCTCACATCTGCTTCTGGCCCGATTTGTTGAGGTCCCGGCCACAAAGGCGCGCGGCGATGAAGTGGTCCCGGAAGGCGGGGATGAGCGTGACGGTGGCCACGAAGCCCAGCAGCGAGCCGACCAAGTTCACCAGCAGCGGCATGGGCAGCGCCGGGAAGGCCCCCATGGTGGGCGAGCGCCGGCCCGCCAGGAGCCCTGGGCGCCCCGCTGCACGGGCCGCGCTCCCCGGAGCCTGGGTGTCCCGCCCGGACCCACGGCTCAGACTCGCGACTCCCGCGAGCCTCCGGCAGCCTCGGGCCGTCCCGCCGCAGGACTGCCCCGCTGGGTCCGCCCGGCTCCGGCTCGCGGGGCCGCTGGGGCCGCTGAAGGCGGCGGCGCCATGTTTACTGTGGGCAGAGCGGCGGGGGACCGGAGGCGCGCACTCTGCGTCCGCGACTCCGAACTGAGCCACCGCGCGGGTCCTGGAAACGCCGTGGGAGGCCAAAGCAGGCACTGCCCTGTCCTGTTCAAGATGCACAACCCAAAGCGGGGACAGTCCTTGCCCGGCTCCAAGATGAACGCCCCTCTACCACGTGTCCGACGCCACTGACTCCGAGCTCCACGTCGGTCTTAGCTCCCTCGGCCTCTGCAGGTCACGTTTAAAGGGCCAGGCCCCCCAGTTTGTCCGCGATGCCTCCCAAGTGGGGAGGACGGCCACTGGGAGCAAGGGGGGTGTGGAGCAGCACCTGCTCCCTGTAAAACACCTGTTTCAAATGCAGTGGGGCCCAGCTGGGTGGCTCAATGATTGAGCGTGACCCATGCACCAAGAGGTCACCAGTTGGATTCCCGGTCAGGGCACATGGCCAGGTTGTGGGCCTGATCCCCAGTGTGGGGCATGCAGGAGTCAGCCAATCGTCCTTCTCTCTCACTGATGTTTCTATCTCTCTCCCTCTCCCTTCCTCTCTCTCTAAAATCAATAAAGGAGCCCTGGCCGGTTCGGCTCAGCGGTTAGAGCGTGGCCTGCAGTCCAGAGAGACCCGGTTTGGTTTCTGCTGGGGGCAAGTGCCTCGGCTGCAGTTTGTCCCCGGCCCTGGTTGGGTCGTCCAGGAGGCAGCCACTCGATGTGTCCCTTTCACGTCGATGTTTCTCTCTCGCTCCCTCTTCCTCTCTCTCCCTCCCACTCTATCTGAACAAAAAATGGAAAAATGTCCTTGGGTGAGGATAAAAAATAAATAAAAATAAATAAATAAATAAATAAATAAATAAAATCAATAAAGGAAAAAAGAAAACAACGTCAGAAGCCAAGGAAAATACAACTCAATTCCCGGAAATGCAGCTACAATTTGGAAGATGATATAAATTCTAAAGCATGGACACTTAAGAAGTCCCTCCTGCTCTGTGTTTTTCTTGTCCTTGATCTTGGTGCTTTTCCTTAAGCATCCCATCCATTCTCTTACCCCCTCCCTCCCGCAGTGGCAGGTAGTTGCAACCAGCACTTCACCACTAAGGGGGCTGGGAGTGCCCTCAGGTCTTGGGTTGAACCTGGTACTTGACTTTCCTTGGTCCCTGCTGGATCACTGCATTGTGCCAAGCTACCAAACCTAGGAGGTGAGGCTGAGGCATGTGAAGGAGCTCAGGAAGCAGGAGAACCAGACCCACAGTGGCTTCCTGTGAGACTGAGGAACTCTCAGTCTGGTTTCTCCTTCCAGGTTACCATGCCTTTTGCTTGGCACCTGTTTCCTTGCAAATAGCAGTTTACCACCAGCATCTTCCTTCTCTTTCATTCACCCACAGGCTCTTAGGTGACAAATGATTTCTATTCTTCGGAGAGCAAATCACCACCAGGGAACTCGGAAGAGCACTCAAGTATCCTGACGCTTTGTCCACTCCTTGGAGTATGACAAGCTTGAGGAGGAAGGGTCAGGTTGACTTTTTTTGGCCAAAGATAGTCCCCCCTGTCTCTCAAAACCAGGTATGAAATGTCTCTTTTACTTGAAGGCGATTCTAGTTAACAACAAAAAACCCACATATTTATAAAATATACTTTATACATATGAAGTAATCCCAGTAATTTACGTGATAGAATTCCATCAAATTTTCAGTACTTATGCCCTGGCCGATTTGGCTCGGTGGTTGGAGCATTGGCCCGTGGACCAAAGAGTCATGGGTTTGATTCTGATCAAGGGCACGTACCTGGGTTGCGGTTTGGTCCCTGGCCCTGGTTGGGGTCGTGTGGGAGGCAACCAATCAATGTTTCTCTCTTTCTCTCCTTCCCTCCCACTCTATCTGAAGATAAATGAAAAAATATCCCTGGGTGAGGATTTTTAAAAAAAAATTTTTTTCCATTACTTATTATCCCACTGGTATTGTGTCCCCCCCCTCCCCCCCATCTCTCTGTCTTTCTCTCTGTGTGTTTGTCTCAGACTGGAAACTCCCTAGAGGCAAATGTTTTCTATTCTGCAGGCTGTCCCCATGGGACTAGGGACACACAGACTTCTGTGTACAAGGCACCACACATAATGAGCCTGGGTGTGAAAGAGGAACAGAGCAATAGGAGCACATGGATAGAGCATTTAGTTGTGATCAGGGAGGTGATAGGACCTTGAGGAAGAACAGCATCTCCAAAGATTTCGGTAAGTGACCAGAGTGGAAGGGCCTTCCAAACAGGGAAAGTAAGAGGCCAGGAGCAGGTGGAAAGGAGGAGCTATGGGAGCCCCAAAGGAGGCAGCGTTCAGTTATCTTGTTATCAGGAGTAGGCTGAGACTCCCTGGTCCTCCCTACTGGAAGAGGGTGGGGAGACTTGTTCACAGACAGGACACTAGGGATTCATCATCCAGTATACATGTTACCATTAGAACATGGTTACTCGGATACTTGTCAAATAATCTGAATAAATAAATATATATATATATATTTATTTTTATATAAATAAAATTATATACATATATATATATTTTTTATCCTCATCCGAGGATATTTTTGCATTTATCTTCAGACAGAGTGGGAGGGAAAGAGGGAGGAAGAGAGAGAGAGAAACATTGATATGGAAGAGACACATCAATTGGTTGCCACCCACACAACCCCAACCGGGGCCGGGGACAAACTGCAACCCAGGTACATGCCCTTAGTGGGAACCGAACCCGGGACTCTCTGGTCCACGGGCCGACGCTCTAACTGCTGAGCCAAACCGGCCAGGGCTAATCTGAATATTTTTGTTCCCAAGATGGTAAATGCCCAGTTGATTATCAGACTAATGAGGAGAATCAAACATAACTTGGCCACACTTGAAAATTCATGCCTTTCCTGGTAAAAGTTCAGCCCGGCCGGTGTGGCTCAGTGGTTGAGCATCAACCCATGCACCAAGAGGTCGCCAGTTCGATTCCTGGTCAGGGCACATGCCCAGGTTGTGGGCCAAATCCCCAGTGGGGGGCATGCAGGAGGCGGCCAATCGGTGTTCTCTCTCATCGATGTTTCTATCTCTCTCTCCCTCTCCCTTCCTCTCTCTCTCAAATTCAATAAAGAAAAAATAAAAATAAAAAAAGGTCAAAGCATTCGCCTGAAAGCTGAAACTTGTCCTAGGACTCATAGATTTGGTGAGCTGTCAATGGCTTCGGCTGTTTTCTTGAGCTGAGCAGACAACATGTGAGATGCATGTCTCTTTTTTTTTTTATCCTCACCGGAGGACATTTTCCCACTTTTTGTTCAGATAGAGTGGGAGGGAGAGAGAGGAAGAGAGAGAGAAACATTGATGTGAAAGGGACACACCAAGTGGCTGCCTCCTGCACTACCCAACCAGGGCCGGAGACAAACTGCAACCGAGGCACATGCCCTTATCGGGAACCGAACCCGGGTCTCTCTGGACCGCAGGCCAATCCTCTAACCGCTGAGCCAAACTGGCCAGGGTGAGATGCATTTCTCTTTACTAGGGGTCCCTGACTGCCTCCCAGTGAGCAAGGCCAATTCACTATTAAGTCTGATTGCCTGACAAAGCCTGTCCCTAAAATGTTTCACGGTGTCTAAAAAGTCCGTGGGACAGCTTTGGATAGTCTGGGGGCTATGACACTTGCAGGACCAGATCTATGGCTCTTTCCAGGCAGCTGAGTTCCTTTTTTTGCTTTTCTTCCTGCCTCCCCTCTATCAGTTTTTCAAAAGCTGTTAGCTACAAGCAAGCCCCAGATCTCCCATTCCACTGGGATGACATGAATGAAGTTTCAAAAGATGCAAACAATATAGAAATGTTTAGTGTTTACATGTATATTGGAATATTTTCTGTTAGACTTCTAAAAATTGCAAAGAATTTACTAATTCCTACTACGCGAATGGAAAACTCTTAAGTACTGTGGGGACACAAAGTGATATAAATGCAGTTGTTTTCCTCAAGGAGTCTACTTCAGCATATTAAAGCAACTTGGTTGGCCCGGCCGGTGTGGCTCAGTGGTTGAGCGTGGACCCATGCACCAAGAGGTCGCCGGTTTGATTCCCGGTCAGGGCACATGCCCAGGTTGTGGGCCCAATCCCCAGTGGGGGGCATGCCGGAGGCAGCCATCAATGTTCTCTCTCATCGATGTTTCTATCTCTCCCTCTCCCTTCCTCTCTCTTTAAAAATCAATAAAGGGGAAACAATTTTTAAGCAACTTGGTTGAACACGAGGGAAGAGAGATGAGTAAGGCGGGGCCCCACTCTGAAGCAGCTTCCTGGTGACGGGTAATGCACACATATGAACAGCCAGCTAGACTACCAGGCCGAATGAAGTAAGTGCTACAGGGCTAAGCAACAAGGGAAGGGAAGAGTGGGAGAATAGCTAGGGAGGCTCACGCAAGGCTGGACTGTGAAGCAACATCTGGTAGCAGAGGAGCAAGTGCTCAGTGGAGGAGAAGAGGAAGTAAATCCAAAATCTCAGAGAACTGAGAGCCCTGGAAGGTCAGAGGGCTCCTGAAGAAGGGTTCTTGGGGGAGGAAGGTCTTCATAGTGAAACTTCACACCTGGACAACTTCCCGTGGAACCTGCCGCCGAGCCCTAGCTGCTCTGCCCACAGATAGCTTCCTCCTGCGCCCCAAGGTTCCAGCCTTGAATTCTGTCCTCCCTTCACGTCTTCTCCTCCCCTCAAGATTAGAAACCCACACTCTAGGATCTGTTTTTGGAGTTCCATGACGACGCATGCGCAGGCCACGGCAAGGTTACAGTGAGGTCCAGGGGCGCTCCGGCTCCCCCACCACTCACCGCCTCCTCTGGCGCGAGCACCTTGTCGTTGACCTGCCAGGTTCTGCCTAGCTCTGCAATTCTCCACTTTAAAGAGCATGCCTTACTCCCAGGTACTGCTTCAGACTGCCAACTGGATTTGGGAGAGAGATGCTTAACATTGGCTCTGTTTACCTCTCTAAGGAAGGTACCGTGTGCCAAAGTCCTAGCAATGTATGTGGAGAAGGACCTCTGGGGGAATGGAGCGTCCTTTAAATCCATTTGTGGGATTTTCCTTCCCCTGCCTCCAGAAAGCAATGACAAGCCCCTGCCCTATAGGGTTGGAATCCCTATATCCTAAATCTACGAAAAGGTGTACCTATAACACAATTTGGGGGTGTTTATTGGGATATTAGGTATTCGGATGGCAGTGTTCTCTAGCTAAATCTTTTTTTTTTCTTTATTGATCTTAGAGAGAGGAAGGGAGAGGGAGAGAGAGATAGAAACATCGATGAGAGGGAACATCAATTGGCCACCTTCTGCATGCCCCCCACTGGGGATCGGGCCCACACCCTGGGCATGTGCCCTGACCGGGAATCGAACCGGCGACCTCTTGGTGCATGGGTCCACGCTCAACCACGGAGCCACACCGGCTGGGCTAGCTGTATCTATTGACAGTCCAGTGCTACATCACCAGCTCCCTGCTCCTTACCACTCCCTCTACACATGTTCCTTAGGCAGGCGCTGTTACTATGGAAATACATTATTTTTTAAAAAAAACAAGCAGCCCCAGGCTTGGGAAATATCTCCAGAACAAGCCACAGCAGCAAGGACGTTAATAGGGTGTTCCTGTGTTCTAGCTCCTAGGGGAAGGGGTGGGGGTGGTAGAGGGGGGATCATAGTCCATGTTCTATACTCAACCTCTATCAGGTTCAGATTCTGCTTTTCTCTCTGGTCGGTGCCAGCTGGACCTCCGCCTGGCACTTTCTATCTAGGAGGGTGCTCTGCACCCACATCCCCGGGGCCTATCTTCGGCCGGGAAATGGGAACCGAGAAGCTGCTGAGCCTGGGGATGTTGGGAGAAGGGGTAAATGCTGTGCCCAGGAGTCACCTTCTTAACCCCAAACTACAACCCCCAGACATCTGAGAAGCAGAGGGGAACGCGGAGGCGGTGAATCAGGTGCGTGAAGTTACTCTGGCGGTGAGCTCGGGGAGAGGGAGTACCCCATTCCCGGATGGGCTGGGGTGCGCAAAGATCCCGCCTCTTTTCAACCCGGAACCGCCTCCGCTCCCGCCCTGTCCTCGCGCTGGGCTCCAGAGCTTCAGCGCCGGGCTCCCCAAACCCCACCCCGCGCGGGTGCGGCCCCTTTAAGGGCGGGTGGGGGCGGGGCGCCGGCCGTGTTGTCAGTGTCAGCTCTGCGCACGCAGCCCTCCCGGAGCTGGGGCGGCCCGCGAGCCCCCGGGTTCCTGCAGACGAGTCCCCCCGGGGTCCGGCGGGGCCCGCGCCGTGGGTGGGAGGAGTCCCGCGCGGGACTAACCCGAGTCGGACTGCCGGACAGGAGCGACCGGACCACGAAGCGCGGGACCCCGGCGTCGCGACCCCAGGACTCCTCTGGCTGATCTCTGGCCCCGCTGGTCCCGGGCGCCTGGCCCCGGAGAGCCCCCGAGCCCGCTCGCCAGCCCCGGGGGAGCCCGCCCCGCCCCGCGGCCCGCCTGGGCCATGCTCCCCCGGGGCAGCGGCTGAGCCCGAGCTGGGACTGGACCGGGACTGCGCCCGAGCCCGCGCGGAGCATGGATCCGGGCTGGGGGCAGCGGGACGTGGGCTGGGCGGCGCTGCTGATCCTCTTCGCCGCCTCGCTGCTCACCGTGCTCGGCTGGCTGCTGCAGTATGCCCGCGGCTTGTGCCCGCTGCGGGAGCGCGGGGCCCGGAGCCCGGGACGCGCCTCCGCCGCCCCGCCGGCGGGCTCCCTGCGGGCGGGCGTGTGGCGCTCGCTGCTCCGGCTGCGGGCCGCTCGGGCGGGCGCCCCGGGGGAGCCAGGCGTCCGGGGCCTCCTGGCGTCACTTTTCGCCTTCAAGTCTTTCCGGGAGAACTGGCAGCGGGCTTGGGTGCGAGCGCTCAACGAGCAGGCCTGCAGGGATGGGGTGAGTTGGACAGGAGCACCTCGGGGGTCCCCTCGCTCAGCCTTTCCTTCCAGGGGAGGCACTGCTCGCTCATACTGGGTGGGGGTGGGGAACCACTGGGGAACCTCCTGGCTTCTCTTCCTTTCTGGGGTCGGAGAAAAGGGTGCAGGTGAAGCTGGAGGTTGTAGACACCCGCCTGTGTCCCAAATTCGCTGTTCTCGTGGTCAGGGTACTCTGGCTCCAAAGCCCTGCACAACTTGCTGTTCTCATAGCAACGCTAATCCCTGTGCCCGAGGGCACTTCCGCCTAGTCCGGTGCTGACTGGGCTGGGGTGTGGGGATGTGAGGGTAGAAGGGAGACAGGTGCACCTTCCCGGGGAATTTGCCTGGTTCTCCTGCCACCACACCCAGCTAACATTTTGTGTCCCAAATCCCTGGTGTGATCAGGTAGATTCCAAAGGAGCCTGAATTACCCCTCACCCTCGCCCCTCAGTAATTCACTGCTACAGTCTAACACACCCTTTTCCATGCAGATATGTTGAGAGAAAGGTGTTTAGGTGGAGAGCAGATTGATAATGAACGTTCTTCCCGGTAGATGAGCCTGGAGCTGCCCTTTGAGAGTCTGTCACAAACTAGCCTAATCTACTTCCTCCCATTGCACCAGGGGCATCTGACCTCCCAGGAGGTGGGGCAGGAAGCATGGTCATGACAGTGAGAGGTGGGGTGGGAGGCAGAGGTCTCCCTCTCATGGGGCCCCTACCCATCCTGGCCCAGGAATCTCTTCTTGCTCTCACATCCATCAGGCCCCTAGCTCAGAGGGTTCTCTATTTCCAGCCACCATCAGTGTGAGGGCTTTACTCGACTAGCTCCCCAGATGCCAGGAAACAGAAGTGACCACACAAGAAGTTGCTCTATCTCCAGTCCAGCTGGCCAGTAGAAACCCAGATGACATCTTCCAGTCTACACCTTGAACTCACACCTCCACCCAGCTTTCCCTGCACCTTGTCCCTGGGTCAGGACTGACTCCCTAGGGCAGCTGACTCAGCTGGACATTGGCCTCCCTTGCAGGGGATAGGAAGACTGGGGTTCCAAGCATCCATCTCCCCATCTCCTTGGGCCTGACCTTCAAACGAGACAACTGCAAGAGCAGAGAAATTGGCTTCCCTTGGTTTGCCAGGCAATGAGCCCTGTGGATATGTGTCCTCCCATCCCAAGACCCAAGGAAGAACTCAGTCCGTGCACTCTGCTCAATTCTTCTTCCCATCCTGCTCCCCAAATGGGGCAGCAGTAGGTTGCTTCCACTGCTGTGAAAGAATTAGAACGCTCTTTCAAGACCTAAGCTAAGCAGCTTTTTGCTCCCTAATACCACCCTGCTGTCTGCCTTGAGCAATTAGCCAGACCCCTGGACCCTTGAGCCCTTTGAGCTTGCTTTCCTTCCCAGTCCCTCTGGTCAAGTTCCCCAAGGCCATGCTGAGCTGTCTTCATCTCCAAGAATATGCATAGAATCATACTCTAGTGCATCCACATCCTGTTTGTCTGGAAGAAGGCTTAGCCTCGTTTCTCGGCTCTTGCCTGGAATAAGTGGCCTGACTGCTTTTACCCTTAGCTCAGCTGTGTCTCTTTCTGCCCAGCCGACATCTTCACACATTATTTTTTTCTATGCATCCCTTTCTTTGGGTAGAGGATGGAGGATGAAGAGGAAGTTATGGGGGAGAAGAGGGAGGCTCCTGGTACTCCAGGAAGAATCTAGGGTCTTCTGCTCAAGGTGATCTGGTCTCAGGTAGTCCAGCTCCCCAGTTCTCCATAGCAGCTGCAGGCCCTTTGATAGGTGGGATTCAAGGAGAATACTTCCTATTCTAAAGCTCTGAGTCAAAGAGAGATCAGAAGTGCCGGGTCCCAGCCAGCAACTGAGCAGGCCAACCCTGAAGGGGTAGCTCCAAAGACCTCATCCTATGTCCACATTACTCCCTCAGAGCTCCATCCAAATCGCCTTTGAGGAGGTGCCCCAACTCTCACCCAGAGCCAGCATTGGTCATGTGACCTGCGTAGACCAATCAGAGCACACCATGGTAAGAGTCTGATGGACAATGCCTTCTTTAGGGTCTCAGAGGGGGCTGATTCCAAGGGTCATTCATTGACTTAGGGATCCAAGGATTGGCTTCAGGAGGTTGAGAATCCCACTAAAATTACATGCAAAATGTAGTACATGTGTTTATGTCTGCATTTTTCTGGAGAGAAGAGTCTTTGGCTTTTACATGATTCTTTTATGAACTTGTGGCCCCAAAGCAGACAAGTCTCAAGGACAACTGAAGTGGGGAGGGGTCTGCTGACCCATTACAGGGCAGGGCAAAGCAGGATTGAGCATCCTTTCTCCATGCCTAACCCCTTTGCCTCCATGCCTTGCCTATCCCAGGTGCTGCATTGTCAGCTCTCTGCTGAGGAGGTGATGTTCCCAGTTTCTGTGACCCAACAGTCCCCCGCTGCCGTCTCCATGGAGACCTACCACATCACTCTGACACTGCCACCAACACAGGTGGAGGGGGTGTGGGAAACAGAGTGGGGCAGCGGGTGGTTCAATTGCCTCAGCCTTTCAGTTCGGTTCTTTTCTGAGATGGAATTTGGGAAGAGAGGGTTCTGGGGAGTGGGACTAATTGGGCAAGTCAACTCAGCCTCTTTGTCCCTGTCCCCAGTTGGAAGTCAACCTGGAGGAAATCCCTGGTGAGGGGCTCCTTGTATCCTGGGCCTTCAGGGGTCGCCCAGATCTCAGCCTGACAGTGCTTCCCAAGCTGCAGGCCAGAGAGGTAAGGGAGCAGGGCCCGGGGTGGGGGCGGTGGCAGGAAGAGCAGAACAGGGAGGGGAGGCAGAGCTGGGGCCCCATCTCTTTGTTCTCACTGCAGAGAGGTGAGTACCAAGTAGAGCTCTCCACGATTGAGGAACTGATTAAGGATGCCATTGTCAGCACCCAGCCAGCCATGATGGTCAACCTCAGGGCATGCTCTGCCCCTGGAGGTCTGGTGAGTAGGCACTCGAAGCAAATAGTTTGTGCCCTGGCCCGTGTGGCTCAGTTGGTTGAACATTGTCCCATGCAGCAAAATGTATGGTCCCCCCCCACCCCCCATTTGAATACTGGCCAGGGCACATGCCCAGGTTTCAGGCTCCATCCCCACCCAGTAGAGGGCATGCAGAAGGCAGCTGATCAATGTTTCTCATTTATATCGATGTTTCTCTTTCTCTCCCTCTCCCTTCCTCTCTTTCTAAAAATCAAATAAAAAAATATTTTTAAAAAAGCAAATAGTTTGCAGGCATACTGTCTCCAGGGTACTATGTCGGAATTCTCTTTTTACCTGCTTTTGCTCTTAGGTACCCAGTGAAAAGCCAGCCATGGTGTCCCAGGCCCAGCCAGCTATCCCCAGACCTACCCAGTTATTCCTGCGGCAGCTTCGAGCATCGCACCTGGGAAGCGAGCTGGAGGGTGAGAGCGAAGTGGCTGGGGGCTGCCAAGGCTATGGTTGCAGGCACTCCCTGCCCCTCTGCCAGGGTAGGCCTCTCTGTTCTGCAGTGGCTTCCCATCTGTGCTCTGAGCATCTTCCCATTTCTGTTTCCTCACAGGCACTGGGGAGCTGTGCTGCGTGGCTGAGCTTGACAACCCCATGCAGCAGAAGTGGACCAAGCCCGTGAAGGCTGGTCCCGAGGTGGAATGGACGGAGGACCTGGCGCTGTAAGGAGTGACTCCCCCACCCCACCCCTGCTCCCCTGGGCAGGCTGAGAATCATCCCCTTCCAGCATAGCCCTGGCATGAAGGAACCAGCTGTTTTCACTAAACCTTGGTGTGTGCCCCTTCTGTATACCAGGCCCCAGCCTAGGTCCTGGGGATACAGACATGACCAAGATACACTCCCCACTCCTGCCAGGCCCCAGCCTAGGTCCTGGGGATACAGACATGACCAAGATACACTCCCCACTCCTGATTCGACTTCAGTCTCGAAGCAGAGACAGATGTATGTAAAGAAGATGGTATAAGCGCTCCCGTCGAGGTTTACAAAAAGTGCATGGGAGCCCTGGCCGGTTTGGCTCAGCGGTTAGAGCGTCGGCCTGCGGACCGGAGAGTCCCGGGTTCGGTTCCCGCTAAGGGCACGTACCTCGGCTGCAGTTTGTCCCCGGCCTCAGTTGGGGTCATGTGGGTGGCGACCACTCAATGTGTCTCTCTCACGTCGATGTTTCTCTCTCTCTTCCCCCCTCTCTCCCTCCTGCTCTATCTGAAGATAAATGCAAAAATGTCCTCAGGTGAGGATAAAAAAAAAAGTGCATAGGAGGCGCTTATATGGGGGAGGGTAATTCCTGTAGGAGAATAAGGATCAGAGTAGGCTTCATGGAGGAGGTGACATTTATTTATATTATTTTATTTTTTGTTAATCCTCACCCGAAGATATTTTTCCATTGATTTTTAGATAGAGTGAAAGGGAGGGAGAGAGAAACATCAATGTGAGAGAGACACCTTGAATGGTTGCCTCTTGCATGACCCCCACCAGGCCAGGGATCAAACCTGCAACCCAGGTACATGCCCTTGACTGGGGATCAAACCCGAGACCCTTTGGTCCTCAGGCTGATGCTCTAACCACTGAGCCAAAGTGGCCAGGGTAGGAGATGATATTTGAACCACACCTTAGAGTAAGAGTAGGATTTCAACAGACTGTGAGGGACAAGTGTTCTTGGCAGAGGGAAGAGCCTGAGCAAAGGAAAGATGCTAGTTTGAAACAGAGACTGGAAGGCAGGGGAGGGCAGGATCGGGCGGGTTTGAAGGCCCAGCTGAGGATGTGGTCTCCACTTCTCTTGGGAAGAGAATGTATTTGGAGGGCAGGAACTAATCTTCTTGGAGCACTTGTACCATCTTACTTATGTGTCTCTCTCTGCCTCTGGCCTGTGATCGGCCTGAGAGGGTGGAATCCCTTTGCTAACTTTCCCCCCCCCCCCCTCTCTTGGCCACAGGGACCTGGGCCCCCAGAGCCGGGAGCTGGCCCTCAGAGTGCTGAGGCGCAGCAGCGGTGGAGACAGTGAGTATGAGGCAGCAAGGAGCACCTCCGGGGGGGGGGCCTGGTCACGGACCCAGCTCACAACGCTAACCCTCTCCGCAGCTGAACTCCTAGGCCAGACCACACTGCCTGTGGGCTCCCCTTCCAGACCACTGTCCCGAAGACAGGTGTGCCCACTCACCCCTGGGCCAGGGAGAGCCCTGGGACCAGCAGCCACCATGGCGGTGGAGGTGAGAAGCCGACCCCTGGGGAAGAAGGGAGGAGACAGGAGAGGGCCGTCTTTGAGGCCTGGCCTCTGCTCTCCCGCCTCTTGACAGCTTCAATATGAGGAGGGCTCCCCCCGGAACCTGGGCACTCCCACCCCTTCTACTCCACGCCCCAGCATCACACCAACCAAGAAGATTGAGCTGGACCGGACCATCATGCCTGATGGCACCATTGTCACCACCGTCACCACTGTCCAGTCTCGGCCTCGTGTAGATGGCAAATTAGGTAAAAAGGGGACGCCTGAGAGCCCAGCGATAGCCTGGGTCCCCAGATCTGTGGCAGGACAGGGAAAGGGCAAAGGAAAGCCCTAATTCCAACTGCCCCTGGTTTTCGACCACATCTTCATTATCTTCGTCTCTCTCAGATTTCCCTCACATCCCTCTATTTCCCCACTGTTCCCACTTCAGTCCTGGGTCCACAACTCCTCACATGGGACATTGACCCTCCGCCTCCCCAAGTTCCCTCTGTCTTTTCACAGGTCTGTTCCCCTCTCTTTCCCCAGCCCCAACTGCCTAATCACCCCTCCCTCTCCCCGCAACCTCCCAGTGTCCTGTGGGATCCCTCAACTCACCCAGTGGCCTCCGTGGTATTTCGTCTACTCTCAGGGTCCTCCATGACATTCCTCCTGTCTCTAGGGGTCCCCAGGAATCCCCCTTCTTCCATTGAACCCATGTGCCATCTCTGCACCTCAATATTTTCATGGCCTCTCCCACACCCTCCATGGGCCCCATGGCACTTTCCCATACTCCCATTGGTTCCTATGGTATCATCTGTCCCCATGGTGGCTGCTGCTGCTGCTGCTTCTTCTTCTTCTTTGTCTTCTTTTTCTTCTTCTTTTAATTCTTACCCCAGGATATTTTTCCATTGATTTTTTTTTTTTTTTTAGAGTGGGAGGGAGGGGGGGAGAGAGAGAGAGAGAGAGAGAGAGACATCAATGTGAGAGAGGCACATCGATTGGTTGCCTTCTGCATGACCCCGACTGGGCGGGGGATCAAACCTGCAACCCAGGTATGTGCCCTTGACCTTGACTGAGAATCGAACCCACGACCCTTTGGTCCAAGGGCCAACGCTCTAACCACTGAGCCAAACCGGGCAGGGCCCCATGGCATCTTCTTAATCACTCCTGTAATTAATCATCTTTTAGTCACCCCGTACTCTGAGTCACCAAAGCTGACATCTCAACAAAGACAGGGGATGGGGGCCGCTCTGAAACACCTCCCAGCTCACTGACCCTCCCCCACCCACCAGACTCCCCCTCCCGCTCCCCGTCCAAGGTGGAGGTGACTGAGAAGACAACCACCGTGCTGAGTGAGAGCAGTGGCCCCAGCAGCGCCTCCCACAGCAGCAGCCGTGAGTGGGGAACTGGGAAGTGTGACTGCTGGCTGGCGCTGGGCCCCAAAGCGAAAAAACCCCTGTGGGTGGGGCATGGGAGTCAAGCCCAAGAAGGAGCTGGGGAGGAGTCAGGTTGTCCACCGTCTGTCCCCAGCAGGGGAGAGCCACCTTTCCAATGGCCTGGACCCCGTAGCGGAGACAGCGATTCGCCAGCTGACTGAACCCAGTGGGCGGACAGCCAAGAAGACACCCACTAAGCGTAGCACTCTCATCATCTCTGGCGTTTCCAAGGTAACGGCTCTGGGGAGAGGAGCTGGGATAGGGAGGAAGCCCTAATGGGTCACTCCGGTCCATTAAAACTTGTCCCTTTTGCCAGGTGCCCGTTGCTCAGGATGAGTTGGCACTGTCCCTGGGCTATGCGGCATCTCTGGACGCCTCAATGCAGGATTACACAGGGACCAGCAGAGGTCCCTCTTCACCTCCCTCAGACCCACCAGCCCTGTTTCCAGGACCCCTAGAAGCTCTCTCCAGTCCCACAAGTGCCCCGGAAGCAGACGAGACAACACGGTCGGACATTTCCGAGAGGCCGTCTGTGGACGACGTGGAGTCGGAAACAGGATCTACTGGTGCCCTAGAGACCCGCAGCCTCAAAGATCACAAAGGTGGGGAGATGCTAGCAGCCCCACCTTCTACACCCAGAGTCATGACCTGGGTCCTGCTAGACCCGTAGGGACGTGAGCGCCGATTTGCTTTGTCCTTCCTCTCCTGAGGGATTGCCAGAGATCAGCCTGTCTCGGCCAAGCTAAAGTAGAGAGAGGGAGCTTGATGCTTTGGGTCCTGTGGCATCATTTACAGCCCCTTTCCTTTTCTCCTGTGTCTAAGTGCATATCTTCCTTCTGTTGTTGTTTTTTTCCTTCTCCCCTTCAATTCTGTACTCTGTCCCCTGTGACTGTAAGAAAGCCTACCTTGGGCCAGCCCTAGGACCGTCACTGCAGCAGCGGCACAGTTTGTGACAGCTGTGGTCCTTCGAACTTCTTTTTTTTTTCTTTATTGATTTTAGAGAGAGAGGAAGGGAGAGGGAGAGAGAGAGAGAAACATCGATGAGAGAGAACATCCATTGGCCGCCTCCTGCATGCCCCCCACTGGGGATCGGGCCCACAACCTGGGCATGTGCCCTGACCGGGAATAGAACTGCTGACCTCTTGGTGCATGGGTCGATGCTCAACCACCGAGCCACACCGGTCGGGCGGCCCTTCTAACTTCTGAAGATGAAGGCGTCCCCCAGACGTTTTCATCTCTGTCAGCGAGTCTGCACCACAGCTGTGTTTAACTACTTGTGGGCACAGCCTGCATCCCCGGGGATCATGAGGTTCCTGAATCAAAGCCTGCTGCGTGAGCACCTTCCTCATCATGCTGGTAGAAGGGGCCTCTTTGACGTTTCCCAGGTGTGTCCGTTCCTGCTCACTTCCTGCAGTTTTGCCAATAAGTCAGTTCCACCCAACCTTGTTCCTTCATGGCTCCCTCTGAGGACTTTATTTACTTATTTATTTTTATTTAAAAAATTTATTTTTCTCTATTGATCTTAGAGAGAGAGAGAGGAAGGAAGAGGGAGAGAGAGATAGAAGCATCGATGAGAGAAAACATCGATGGGCTGCCTCCTGCATGCCCCCGACTGGGGATCGGGCCCACAACCTGGGCATGTGCCCTGACCGGGAATCGAACCGGCGACCTCCTGGTGCATGGGTCGATGCCCAACCACGGAGCCACACCAGCCGGGCTGAGGACATTTTTTAGAAGCCCCTCTGCCCAGCCTTTGTCTTTCCGTCGTAAGGAGGCCCAGTTTGCAGTCTGTCCACACGGAGCAGCAGCCGGGTGACATTCCTCCTGGCCTGGGCTCTGTCGGGAGGGACACAGGACATGCTATGTCTCTGCTTTCTTTCCTAAGGAAGCCTGGCTTCCAGGCCGAGGGCCTGGCTGTGTTCTGCATCAGGGACCCCGGGCTCGGTCGTTCTCTGCCCCGCAGGTCCCTGTGCCCGGCCCTGTGCCCGGCCCCGTGCCCGGCTCAGCCCGCCCTCTCCCCCACAGTGAGCTTCCTGCGCAGCGGCACCAAGCTCATCTTCCGCCGGCGGCCTCGGCAGAAGGAGGCCGGCCTGAGCCAGTCCCACGACGACCTCTCCAACACCGCGACCACACCCAGCGTCCGGAAGAAGGCCGGCAGCTTTTCCCGCCGCCTGATCAAGCGCTTCTCCTTCAAAACCAAGCCCAAGGCGAATGGCAGCCCCAGCCCCCAGCTCTGAGGGCTTCCGCTCCAGGCTGGGAGAGGCCAGGGGTCCTCAGCCCATCCCGACTCCCCTCCCACTCCCCTTCCTGGATGTCCAGCAGCCTGGGCCAGGAAGCCCTGTCTGCCCCGGGGGCCAGCTGGGAGGGTCCTTGCAGTGGGACCCTAGCGATGAGCACCTGTGGCTGAGGACCTGGAGGGAGGGGTGGCTGGAAAGAAGAGGGGGCTCTGTCCTGGCATGTGTGGGCCTTCCTCAGAACTGTTTGCCTGCTCTTGACACTAGCCCCTCAGAGGAGTCCCAGGGTGCTCAGCTCCCCAGCTGACCCTCCCTTATTTATTCTCTGTTCTATTTATAATACGTGTGGTCCAGGACTCAGCGAACAGATGATAGAGGGCATCTCTCCCAGGTGACCCTTCTTTCCTGTCTCAGGGGGGTAGGCAATTCCCTTTGGGTGGGGCTCCCACACCTCCCTTAGGTCCCTACTCTGACCAGCACCAGTGTCTCCCTCGGAGGACATTGGCAGCCAGTGCCCGGAATGGGGGGCAGGTACTCCCCACCTCCCTGCCTCCACTTCTGCCCCTCATCCCTCCTTTCCCCTTTATTACCATTTTTGTACGTGATGCCTTCTCCAGGAGCAGTGGCTCTGTTGGAAGGAGGGGTTCAGGGGCTCGGTGGGGACCCCTCCCTGAACAGATGGCCTGAGGGGTTTTATTTCAGGACCGTGATGGAGCATGAGCAGGGCTGCACCGCGGTATGTTGGGAGATGATGATGTCCATTGCTGTGTGATGGCTTGGAATTTAATTTATTAAAGTCAAATTGGAGTTTATAAACTGGACAACTGGTTATCCTTCGAAAGGCGAAGGGGCCGTGAGGCTGTGGTGTTGAGGGAGTGGGAGGATCGGACACGGGGCCGAGAGCGAGGTGGGTGGGTGACGCACACATCGGGTCTGCTGGGAAGTTCCCACAGGGAGGGAGCGACATGTAGAAAGAGGATGGAGAACAGGAGTTTTGAAGGGTGAAGCTGTAGCAAAAAGTCAGACAAAAGTGTCAGTCTGCTAGTACAGGCATCTTCAGTTTCCTTTCTTGAACCATCTGCTCCTTCCAGAGCAAGGACTCTGGATCCAGACTGCCTGGCTTGGGCTCCCAGCTCCACTAATTGCCTTTGTGACCTTGGGCAAGTCATGTAGCCTCAGAGTGCCTCAGTGTTCCCATCTGTGAAATGGGGGTGTGGTCACAGCCATCATTTGGTTGTAGGTGAGAAGTAAGCAAGTGCAGTGCTTAGCACTCCCCTGCCATAGAGTCGGTGATGACAAGGTTAACTGTGGCCTCAGAAGAGACAGCTTGGGAGGGGGAAAGTCTTTTAAAATTTTTTCAATTACAGTTTCAGACATACAGCATAGTGGTTAGCAGGAAGCTCGCTGTGGGGGAGAGGGCAGACTGAGACAGGAGACGGTTATCTAATTTACAAAGGGATCCTCTGAGAATTCTAGTCCCCACCTGGCACCATACATAGTTATTACAATGTTACTGACCACATTTCCTACGCTGCCAATTTGTACTTCTTAATTCCTTCACCTTTCTCATCCAGCTCCCCAACCACTTCTCACCTGGCAACCATCCGTTTGTTCTCGAGCTATAAATCTGTTTGTTTTGTGTGTTTGCTTATTTTATTCTTTAGAGCCCACACATAAGTGAAAGCATGCGGTATTTGTCTTTCTCTGTGTGGTTTATTTCACTTAGTACAATACCGTTTAGATCCATCCATGTTATTGCAAATGGTAAGGTTTCGTTCTTTTTCATGGCCGAGTAACATTCCATTGTATGTATGTTTCACATCTTCCTTGTCCCATTGTCTGTGGATGGACACAGGTTGCTTCCATGCCTTGGCTATTGTAAATAATGCTGCCATGAACATAGGGTGCATACAGCTTCTTGAACTAGTGTTCTGGATTTCTTCAGATAAATACCCAGCAGTGGAATCGCCAAATCGTAAGGTAGTTCTATTTTTAATTTTTTGAGGAGTCTCCATACTGTTTTCCATAGTTGCTGCACCAGTCTGCAATTGGGAAGGGGAAGTCTTATAAAGGTTTCATCATAATAAAGGTGGGCTAGTTCCAGGGAGTGATGGATACCAGCAAACTCTATGTCCCTGCTTCCTGTTGGCTGGGACCTTACGCAGGACTCGAAATAGGCAAGCTTGCTGCCGGATTTTGGAGCACTGGTCCCGGGACAGAAAGCTGAGTGTTCCACAGACACACCAAGTGACCTTGAGCAGACCGCTTCTTTGTGGACCCCAACTTCCTGGTCTCTGAAAGGAAGGGTGGCCTAGGTAACCATCCAGGTTATTCTCAGCCTTGCCATCCTGGCTTATATACATCACAGGGTCCAGGGTACGTGATTTGGGGAGGCAGCATGGAGTCATTGATATTCCCCACAATCCTGTCCACACTAGTCACAGAATATGGGATCGTGTATTTAGAAAGAGTGGCAGAGTATGGATATTTGGTTAATTTGAATATAGGGATATGCTCAACTCTAGGTCATGAAAACTCAGATTTATAAAGCTATTTCCCCTGATCTAAAAAAATGCAACTCTCAGTGTTTCAGAGGGGCAGTTTGTTTGTTTACCAACACGACAAGACAGCCAAACACACTGAACTTGAAATTTCACAAGAAACTTGTCGATGGGAGGGCAGGTACTCAGATTCCCACTGGACCTGTGGATTGAGTGGATGGTCACTGGAAATTGTACTCAACTTCCAGTGCTGAGCTGCCCAGAGTTCAAAGGAACCACCTATCTGTCACGAAGAAGCGCCCGGTCACAAAAATAGGGATTTTAAAAGTGAATGCAAAGGGTATACATAACATAATTTAATCAACTTGACCATTTTACACTCTCAGAAGAGAGCACAGCTTTGGATGAGGATGAATTATGCTTTACGTTTTTGTGGCAGCTTTTAAATGACAAATCTCAGAATGTGTCTGAATTATCCAGCCAAAACAGGCTGATTTTCAAAAGCAGCAGAGTGAGATGGAAGTGAACCACGCTAGATGGCAAGCGATACTCTGCCTCAGATTTGGGAAACCCGTGGATCGCAGAACTATCTCGAAATTTTTACTCTGTAAAAATGGAGTCTACACAGCTCTGTGAGTGAACTTTTTCTTCGCTCAAGTAAAACCAATAGCCATCTTCGGTGGTATAAATCTGAATTAAAATAAGATTGGCATTTCGTGAAGTATTACTCTAACCATGCTTTTCAATGAATAAAGTTGATAAAATATATTTTACTATTGTATATTTTAAAATAAGGACAAAGCTATAATTCACTGTTGTTAATAAACTTCATGGGAACATTCCTGGTTTTACTATAACTTTGCTATTTTTAATGGCATCTTTATTTTATTTATATTGAACATTTAACGTGTTTTCTGATCATATACATTATATAGGCCTATTTTTAGGTTAGAAAAATATAGCACAATAAAATAACTTTTAATCCCAATGAAGTTTACTAAGGTGCAGAATTTATTTAACCACTATAACTTGAACCCTTACTGAGTTTCAGCCACTAGGCTAAGTGGTGTAATTATAAAGGTGAAGAACACACCATCCCTGCCCTTTCTCACTGAACTCAGGTGAGTCTGGTGCAGAGTACAGACAAATACACAAGCAAATACAACACATAATAGAGCTATAATGGGGAAACACGGGAAAGCAACATCAAGAATGACTTCTCGGAAAAAGAAGCCTCTTCACTGAGACCAGAAGAATGGGTAGCAATCAGACCAGTACACGTGGAACGGGGAGAAGTGGACGACTGTTCCAGGCACAGGAAATAGCAACTACAGGCAGGAGAGGTGAGAGGTGGCTAGCTAGGTGTGGTAGAGAAACTGAAAGAAATCTGGGGCTGCTGGCCCGGTAGTTCAGTTGTTTAGAGCATTGGCCTGAAACACCAAGGTGGAGGGTTTGACCCCTGGTCAGGGCACATACAAGAATCAACCAATGGTCCTGGTTGGTTTGGCTCAGTGGTTACAGCGTCGGCCCGCAGACCAGAGAGTCCCAGGTTCGGTTCCTGCTAAGGGCATGTACCTCGGTTGCGGTTCGTCCCTGGCCCTGGTTGGGGTTGTGTGGGTGGCAACCAGTCAATGTGTCTCTCTCACGTCAATGTTTCTCTCTCTCTCTCCCCTCTCTCCCTCCCACTTTATCTGAAGATAAATGCAAAAGTGTCCTCAGGTGAGGATAAAAAAAAAAAAAAGAATCAACCAATGAATGCACAAATAAGTAGAACAACAAATTTCTCTCTCTCTCTCTCTGTCCTCCCCCTACCCCCCCACACACAGTTCCTCTCTGTCTCTCAAGTCAATAAATAAATTAAAAAACAAAAACAAAGAAAATTAGGGCTAGAGCAGGAAGTGAGGTGGAGAAGGACTCAAGACACAGCTGGAGAAGCATGCAGGACCCAAGGTCTAGAAAGCCCCAGTACGGTTTCGGGTTTTTGCCCACGAGGCGAACGGGATGCCTTTGAGTGTTCAAAGTAGTAGTGGTTTGATCACACTTGCTCTGTAAAGATCACTATGAGTGCTCCAACGAGAATCGTTTGTAGCAGCGATTTTCAAGCTTCTTCATGGAACACATAAACTAATGACTAAATTTCTGCAGCACACCAAAAAATGTATTATATATTTTTGCCGATCTGTTAAAAAAAAAAGGGGGGGGATAATTTTAATTCATTCACACAGGACAGCTATTGTGCTGTGTTGGCTGCTGCCATTTAAAAATTTTTATCTGACAATCTAAGGGAAAAGAGGGCTGTGCCCCTGACTAGTCAGGTATTGCGTGTTTTGAAAAATTCTTGCAGCACAGGTGTGTGTGAAAAAACGCTGGTGTGGAGGGAAGCAAGAGTCCGTGCAGTAGAACCAGTTCCGTGAGTGTAGACCTCCCAGCTGGGAACATTTACTTCTAGTCATTTAAACTAGAGAGGAGCCGGGCACATTAAGAATGGGGTATGCCCAGCCGGTGTGGCTCAGTGGTTGAGCAGCAACCCATGCACCCACAGGCCTCCAGTTGGATTCCTGGTAGGGCACATGCCCAGGTTGTGGGCCACATCCCCTGTGGGGGGCATGGAAGACGCAGCCAATCCATGCTCTCTCTCATCGATGATGTTTCCATCTCTCCCTTTCCTTTCCTCTCTCTCTAAAACCAATAAAGAAGAAGAAAAGAATGGAGTATGAATTTGAGATGTCCTGTCTTTAGGAAGGCAGAAGTCACAGGACTTGGCAATGGACTGGATGGATGGTCACTGAGAAGCACCGTCGTTGTGCCCTGAGCCTGGTAACACAGGAGGCAGAGTTGGTGAGGCACAGAGGCTGGCACAGGAATGCTGATATTTAAGAGCTAAGAGTAAGAGGGTGAAGGATAGAGAGTAGGATGCAGTTTGGGCCGCGCAGAGCTGGCAGTCCTGGGCACCCGCACTTCCACACCTTCTTTTCCTCCTCGCTGCCCACGCAGCCAGCTAACGCAGGGCGCCAAAGGAGCAGCGGAGCCCCCTCTGCACCTGGCCCGCGCCCTGCGCATGTCCGGTGAGGCCGTGCGCCGAGCCTGCGCAGTGGGGGGATTCGCCCTTGGATTCCTGCCTGCGCTTTGCTTGGGTCCCAGCGGCGCGCGCCACGCTCCCTTTCCCGGCAGTCCGCCGCCACGCGCTCCCGCCCCTTCCGTGTTTTGGCCCGCCCCAGTTCCGTCAGTCGCAGCGGCCATTGGCTGTTAGAGGGAGACGAGAGCGACGATTGGCTGTCTCTCAAGTGCCCTCCCGGAAACGGTTCGAAGTGCAAGGAGAGCTGGAGAGACGCGGCGCCCAGGTACGGTCAGCCGGGGCTCGCGCTTGGTGGGCTCCGAGGCCGGGCTCTTCCGGAGCCGCCTCCGCGAAGCTTCCTTCTGCAGCGCGGCCACGCCGGGCGGCCTGTCGCCTGCCGGGCCCCGCGCCCCCGACCCTGCCTCGAGCCTACCTGCGTTCCCGTCCGGGTCTTCGCTGCTGCTGCGACGCGGTCTCCGCCCGGCTGAGCTGGGAGGGCTCCGGGGAGCCGCCGGCCCGGTCTCCTTCCTCCTCTCCCGCCGCACCCGGCTTCGGGCCCGGGACCCCGCCTGGGCAGGACCCCGCCTTCGCCTGCCGCCGCGGTCCCCTCGGCCGAGCTCCCTCTCCGGGCGCCTTGGTCGGTCGCTGTCTTCACAGGTCGGAGTCCAGCGCTTTGGCCAAATTGTGAGTCCTCGGGAGGTTCAGAACCGGGGTCCCTCCTTCTCTTGAAGACCTACCTTCAGGGTCCATTTAAGTATTTGCCGATTGCTTCTTCCTACGACTCCTGATGAAAGGATGCGTTAAGGATCCCTCGGGGTTTCCTTTTGTTTTTGAAGGGTAGCACACTTAAAGAGTGGGAAGGTATTTGCTAATCCTCACCTGAGGATGTTTTCCCATTGATCTTTAGAGTGGAAGGGGAGGAGGGAGGGAGGAGGAGAGAAGCATGGATGTGAGAGAGACGCACCGATTGGCTGCCTCCCGCAGGACCACAGGGGTCCCCCAGTTACGTGCCCTGGACCCGAATCAGCCGGGACCCTTGGCCCTCGGCTCTGACCGCTGAGCCAGACCAGCGGGGCTCAGCTTGTCCTTCTGTTGGCCTTGTTTGTCGAATTAGATCAAGCTGAGCATCATCTTACCTTCAAGAGCAAGGAGGCAGACAGCCAGCATTTGTTGAGTTCCAGCAGTGCGTTATGCCAAGCACTTTCTAATTATTATTATTTTGTAATCCTCATCTGGGGATATTTTTCCATTTTTGTTCAGGTAGAGTGGGAGGGAGGGAGAGAGAAATATTGATGTGAGAGAGACATGGTTGCCTCCCACAGGACCCCAGCCAGGGCTGGGATGAACCACAACCGAGGTGCGTGCCCTTGACCTGAATGGAACGCACTACTCACTCATTGGTCCTCCCGCCGTTGCTCTAACGCTGAGCCAGACCAGCCAGGGCTATGCCAAGCACTTGAATGGTCTGTTTTGTAGTTCGATTCTTGAATACATTTAATGAAAGGGGCGTGATTTTTCCCATGCTACATGGGAAGCCAAGGCTTAGTACCTTGCCTAAGGGTGCATAGCTAGCTGACGCTTTCTAACCAGAGCTGTTGAATCCATCACCTGTTGCTGATATTGGGATCCCATTTCACATGTAAGGAAACAGGTTTATTTTATTTATTTATTTTTAAAAAATTTTTCCCTTTATTCATTTTAGAGAGAGAGGAAGTGAAAGGGAGAGAGAGAAACATCGATGGGAGAGAACATCGATTGGCCGCCTCCTGCATGCCCCCCACTGGGGATCAGGCCCACAACCTGGACATGTGTCCTGGCCGGGAATCGAACCGGCGACCTCTTGGTGCAAGGGTCGATGCTCAACCACTGAGCCACACCAGTCGGACAGGAAACAGGTTTAGAGAAGCTAAGCGATTTGTCTAAAAATAAAGTAATAGCCCTGGTCAGGTAGCTCTTGGTTAGAGCATCCTCCCGATAGGCCAAGATTGCCGATTCGATCCCGGTCAGGGCACGTAGAAGCAACCAATGAATGCATAAATAAGTGGCGCAACAAATTCATTCTCTCTCCCTCTCTCCCTCTCCCTCTCCCCCTTCCTCTCTCACTAAAATCAGTCAGTTAAAAAAATAAAGTAACAAATTAAATTCACTTAAATGCTAAGAGAGCCCCTACTAGGTACGTGCTGGCCCTGCAGTTAGAACTGAACCGGCCAGAGGCAGGCTCTCTGAGAGCTTCTAGCATAGTGGCGGAAACTGACCAAGTAACCACTTAGTATTGTGTCTATAGATATGATGTCTGTGGGGAGGAGGGAATCCGAACAAGAGAAGTAAGACAGATATAGGAGGAAAACAGCGAAACGCACTGGCTCTGAATGATCTTTCCATCGCTTCCTAACTGTGACCGTAGGTAAAGTGCTTAACCTATCGGGGCCCATTTCTCCATCAGTGGAGTGGGATAATAAGGGTACCTACCTCAACAGGCTTCCTGTATTCATCGTTTTTATACATATAAGATGCTTAGAATAGTGCTTGAAAGTTGTTGTTGTATTGTTATTCTTGTTATTCTGGGCATAGCAAAATCATGGAGACAAAGACTTAAACCCAGGTCTTATTACAGCTGGTCCAGTGCTCTCTCCACTACACAAGTTGCCTCCTTGCATTCCTTGCCTTTGGGAAGAGTGGTGATCAGGTAGTCACTCTGCCCTCATTCCCCAGGGTGGAAATAAGCAGGGCACAGGGAAAGAAAGTAAAGAAGGCTGGGGACTGCGAAAGAGGGGTTCAGGGAGCGCTGCTACGCTTCCAGGCGTTCTGGGTACCTGGATAGGCTGGGCTCTGCCAGCAGCCCAGCAGCAGCGCTGTGCTTAGAATGCTTGTGCCCAGCGCTACGTTGGACACAGTACAGGGGCGTGGGTGGGTGTGAAGTGGATTCTGCTCAGAAGCAGCTCATATTGTCCAGTTGGGTAAGAGACGAGAACACGGAAACAATCGTGAATGACTATGGACAGCATAGAAATAGGGTTGAGACTTCCTGGTGTCAGCCCAGCAAAGTACACCCCAGAGTGTCAAAGTGACTGGATTCTTCTCGGGGGAGGGGCAAGGCTGTAGATTAAAAAGGGGGTTCTCTGGTAAGCAGTTAGGTGTAGTAGGTTCCTGTACTTGTATGCAGGAAGGATTTTGTGTATTTTGTAGTCCCCCCCACCCCAGTATGTAGTAGAGGCCCTTTGCAGAGGTCCCACCTGTCTCAGGTAGGCCAGAAGGAGCAATGCCCCACCCCCTTCCAGGGCCCATGATGGTGGGGGCATCGAGAATCAGTGAGAAATCTCAAGATGGACATGACACTCAGGACAGAGTTAAGGCCTCTTAGTGTCCTCTCATCCCCGGAACTTTTCCTTACAGCGTCATCCTCAGCTGTTCTGTCTTTTGTTTTAATGAGGGGAACTCTTTTGCTTCTCAAACTCTGCTCCTGGAACTGCCCACATCAGAACTGGAGTGCTGAGTTAGAAGGCAGATTTCCAGGCTTCACCCCAGCTTCCTGCATGCACACCTCTGGGGGAGGACTGGAGAACTCTGCATTTGTCTGCGTTATTAAAGATTGAGAACCTGTAGCTGTTCGTTTAGCTTCAACAAATACGTACTACATACCTAAGCATGCTAAATACCTGAGGTATGGCATCAGCTAAACAGATACGGCCTCTTTTGTTCAAATGAAATCTGCATTTCATTCATTCATTTTGAGTACTCAGGTAAGAGGTTTATTAAAAAGCTCATGAGCAAGAGGGAGTGTATCCCTCCCTGAGGGAAAGGAAGAATGGGCTCTTTTTTTTTTTTATCCTCACCTGAGGACATTTTTTCATTTTTTGTTCAGATAGAGTGGGAGGGAGAGAGAGGGAGAGAGAAACATCGACGTGAAAGGGACACATCGAGTGGCTGCCACCCGCACGACCAACCAGGGCCGGGGACAAACTGCAACCGAAGTACATGCCCTTAGCGGGAACCGAACCCGGGTCTCTCTGGACCGCAGGCCGACACTCTAACCGCTGAGCCAAACCGGCCAGGGCGGCTCTTTTTTTTTAATCTACATTTTTGTTCAGAGGATGTTAGGGGAGAGTTGGAGTAAACCCCCGGAAGGTTCGGGAAGGGCAGATTGTATGGCATTTTGAAAGTCTGGCAGGGACCTACGATGCAGTAAGAAATAAAGAGTTCTGAGTTCATTTGGAGGCTATGTGGGTTAGAAGGAATATGGACTTTGGAGTTAGCCCAACCTGACCTACCACATCGCAAGTGTGGCCTTAGGCAAACCAGTTAATCTTTGAACCCCAGGTCTTTATCTGTCAATAAAGTTAAAAATAGTTCTCACCTCATAGGGTCATGAAACAAAATTATATGACATATGTAATTAAAGTGCTTGGCATATAGTAAGTGCGAAATTAAAAACAAAAGGTTTTGCCTGGCAGGTGTGGCTCAGTGGATTGAGCGTCGTCCCATGGACTGAGAGGTCCCAGTTCAGTTCCAGGTCAGGGCACATGCCCAGGTTGCGGGCTTGATCCCCAGTAGGGGTGTACAGAAGGCAACTGATTGATGTTTCTCTCACATCAATGTTTCTCTCTCTCAAAAAATAAAGACATTTTTAAAACAAAAGGTTTTTATCCCATTCTGAAGCTGACGATGTTCAGGAGTAGAAGGGTTAAGTTACTTGGCTAAGGTCACACAGCTAGTAGGTGATGGACAGGAGTCTGGATTGGAACTCTGGTTCTTCTCCAAAGCCATCTCTGAACCCGAGCTTTGTTCCACTTCCCATAGGAGAACGTCCTTGCTGGGCTGCTCTGAAGCCTTATGAGAACATGTCTGTCAGAGTCCTTAGCTCAGTGCCTGGCGCGTGCTGAGTATTGTTCGTTGTGCTGTCCTTTCACGACACTGGACAGCTCCCAGGGTTTTGAGGAACTGCTACTCAGTCCTTACTGAACAAGCACAGGGTTTCTCACAGGTTCCTGGAAAAACTTCGCCTGCTGGTTCTAGGTGGGCTGCCTGCCCGCTGTCCGCCCCTCGCCACACTGGTCCTAGGTGGGCTGCCTGCCCGCTGTCCGCCCCTCGCCACACTGGTCCTAGGTGGGCTGCCTGCCCGCTGTCCGCCCCTTGCCACACTGGTCGTAGGTGGGCTGCCTGCCCGCTGTCCGCCCCTCACCACACTGGTCCTAGGTGGGCTGCCTGCCCGCTGTCCGCCCCTCGCCACACTGGTCATAGGTGGGCTGCCTGCCCCCTGTCCGCCCCTCGCCACACTGGTCCTAGGTGGGCTGCCTGCCCGCTGTCCGCCCCTCGCCACACTGGGGTAACCCTGCTGCTGTGTATTGCTTCCTCCTCTAGGGTGAGGCCATGCCACCCCCTGGGAAAGTTCCCCGGAAGGAGAACCTGGGGCTGCAGTGTGAGTGGGGGTCCTGCTCCTTTGTGTGCTCGGCCATGGAAGAGTTCTGCGAGCACGTCACTGAGCACCTACAGAAGCACCTGCACAGCTCGGGGGAGGAAGAGGAGGACGAGGAGGAGGAGGATCTGCTGGGTAAGGAGAAGGCCACAGGGAGGAAGCTCCAGGGGAGGCAGGAAATCTGACTTTCTGCAGGAGAGGCAGCCTGGGAGAGTGGTCGTATAATTTCCTCCTTCTGGTTTTGTTGTTTATAAAAACATTGTAGCCTCCTTGTTTTCAAAATGAATCTGCCGTCTTCTCATCAAAAAGGCAAAAAGGCAATTATTGACAGTACTTTTGTGAACATTCTTCTTGATCTCTCTCTACACGTCTATACGTAATTTAGATAACTATGATTTTATTTTATTATTTTTGAAAAATATGTTTTATTGATTTTTAGAGGAAGGGAGAGGGAGAGAGATAGAAACATTGATGAAAGAGAAACATTGATTGGCTGCCTCCTGCACACTCCCTACCAGGCACCAAGCCCCAAGCCCCAATCTCTGAGCCCACAACCTGGGCATGTGCCCTGACAGGGAATCGAACTAGTGACCTCTTGGTCCATGGGTCGATGCTCAACCACTGAGCCACACTGGCTGGGCTTATTTTAATTATTTTATATTTCAAACAACTGGACACAAAAGTTCTTAGTTTATGAATCATCTTATGGCCCTGGCCAGTTTGGCTCAGTGGTTGGAGTGTCGGCCTGTGGACCAAAGAGTCGTGGGTTCGATTCCGGTCAAGGGCACGTACCTCAGTTGCGGTTCATCTCTGGCCCTGGTCAGGGTCGTGTGGGAGGCAACCAGTCGATGTGTCCCTCTCACATCAATGTTTCTCTCTCTCCCTCCCTACCACTGTATCTGAAGATAAATAGAAAAATATCCTCGGGTGAAGATGAAAGAGAAATTAATTAATTCTCTCATGAAAAGTCTGCACAGTCGCCATAGATAAAGGCACTGAGGCATCTTGACCCCTCCGACCCAGCTCCAGCTCACTCTGCAGCACCAGCGCTGGCCTTCGCAGTCCCCCGGCTCTCCATTCTGTCCCTGCATTCCTGTCACTTTTCCTCCAGTCATCTCACACAGGCCACGGCTTGCTCACCTGTTTGGGCTCATTTTTCGGTGCGTTATCCAAGGAATCATAAATCATGACAAAGCCAGGGGTCTTGTCACCAGCAGACCGTTCTGAATCTACACACAAAGATGACACCTGGTGTGGTCCTGCACATTTTGGCTGGTTTTTCCTGAATATCTGTCTTAGGCACTGTTGTGTCCCCAGGGTGAAGGACGTCAGTGCTGTAGTGGTCTGTTGCTCACGAACTGCCTAGTTGCTGTGGCATTCACGGCGGCGGCTGATCTTCAAGCCTGATCTTATTTTTGTATTGTCCAGGCTGCTGGCAGACTGCTTTTGTTCACTCCTGTAGTGTTTCTCTCTCTCTATCCCTCTCTCTAATGGACCACCAGTTAGGAATACATTTTACATCACAACCCTGCACACGAAAGTTAAAAAATACTTGAAAAAAGATTTGCCTGTGTTAAATACTCTCTGAAGTGTTCTATCTTACTCTGTTTCATTAAAAGAAAAGAACGTGGCCTGGCCGGAGTGGCTCAGTTGGTTGAGCATTGTCCTATGCACCGAAAGGTTGTGGGTTCAGTTCCCGGTCAGGGCACATACCCAGGTTTTGGGTTCGATCCCCGGTCGGGGCATGTATGGAAGGCACCCAATTGATGTCCCCCCCCCCCCCCACGTATGACATGGGTGAGGATTAAAAAGAAAAAAAATATATGGTTTGCAATCCCCTAAATTGATTTCACCACCTTCTAATCTAATAGGTCACAATGGAGGTTGAAAAACTGTTATACAGAGACTGTTATACAGAGACAGCTCTCTTCAAATTCTGTGCGAAGCATAGTGACTGAACTATATAACTAATAGTTTCAAAAGTCAAATGATATTTACACAAAAGAGAAATTAGGGGGTTATTATATTGTTAAAAATATCTACTTTTCACCCAGCCGGTGTGGCTCAGTTGGTTGAGTGTCAACCCATGCACCAAGAGGTCACAGGTTCTGTCCCTGGTCAGGGCACATGCCCAGGTTGTGGGCTTGATCCCCAGTGGGGAGTGTGCAGGAGGCGGCCAGTGGATGTTTCCCTCTCATCGATGTTTCTATCTTTCTCTTCCTCTTGCTTCCTCTCTCTGAAATCAATAAAAACATATTTTTAAAAAATCTACTTTTCAAAACAAGTAAACCCGTAAAAAGCATTGAAAATATGGTTCTTAGGGAGAGATGCTAGAGAGAGAGGAAGTGGGTTGGAATAGTTGATGGGCCTTCCTGGAGGAGAAAGAGCAGAGTGTGGGAGAGAGGAGGCTTTGTAGTTTGACATGAAGCAGTGGGGTGTTCCTGGTTGGGAGGCGGAAACTCAGCCGGGGCTGTGCACGCCAGTCCCGCCTGCCGTCTCTGAGTTCCTGGCACTGGGCTTGCCCACGCCGTGCCCTGTGCCTGGACCACACTTCCCCACCTAGTTGAGAGACACTTGCCCTTCAGATCTGAGCACAGGGACACTCCCAGGACACCTGTGCACCTGTTTCTTTTGTAGGACCATGCCTTCACCGTCATGGTCCTTACACCTGGCCACGGTTTTATATTTATACATGCGATTGTTTGATTAATGTCTTTTCTCCCTGGCTGAAAGCTCTGTAAGGGCAAAGACTAGGCCTCTTTACTCCTCACATCCCCGGCATTCGGCATGGTTCGTGGGGATTAAATACTGTTGTTTGCTAAATAAACTCCTGGCGGTTTGGTCAGAGTCCGGCCTCCTCACTCGCTGCAGTGCACAGGTGGAAGGAGAGCCGAGGCTGGAAGGTGTCACTCTTCTCTCTGAACCCTTGTCTGCAGAGGACGAGTTCTCCTGCTTATGGCAGGAGTGTGGCTTCTGTTCCCTGGACAGCTCTGCGGACCTGGTCCGCCACGTCTACTTCCACTGCTACCACACCAAGCTGAAGCAGTGGGGGCTGCAGGCCCTGCAGAGCCAGGCCGGCCTCAGCCCTTGCATCCTGGACTTCCACAGCCGCAACATCATCCCTGACATCCCTGACCACTTCCTGTGTCTGTGGGAGCACTGTGAGGTCAGTCGGCAGCTGCGGTCTTAACTCGAGGTGCCTTGGCCCTTTCTGCGGTCCCCTGTGTTCCTGCGGTTTGTGGTAGTGTCTCCTTCATTGCTGGGTGGCTCCCTCGGACACATAGGGTAGCGTCCCTCCGCCCACGCCCAGCCCTTACCCAGTTGTCCTGCGCAGAGCTCCTTCGACAACCCTGAGTGGTTCTACCGGCACGTGGAAGCGCACAGCCTGTGCTGTGAGTACAGAGACAGCCACGTGCTGTGCGGCTGGAGAGGTAGGCCACGCCCCCACCTCTGGGCTGCAGAGCCCCGGGCTGCTGAGGGGCTGGAGCGCAGGGATGGGTCCTGCGGGCAAGGTTGGCTGCTGTCTGCAGACCTGGGGGTACCAGAGCCGCCTCTGGGTCTGTGGCTGGAGCATGACTGGGCCTTGCTTCCCAGGCTGTACCTGCACCTTCAAGGACCACTGTAAGCTTCGTGAGCACCTCCGGAGCCACACCCAGGAGAAGGTGGTGGCCTGCCCCACCTGCGGGGGCATGTTTGCCAACAACACCAAGTTCCTCGATCACATCCGCCGCCAGACCTCGTTGGACCGTAAGCAGTCAGGGGAGGGGTGCCGGCTCTTCTGCTTGTGGAGGTGGGGCACACTTCCCTTCAGGGCTCGGTCACCTGCCGTCTCCGCTGACTCACATCTGTTAGACACTGCTGTTCAGGGCCCACTGTCACCGTAGGGAACCCTCGCGGCAGCCTGTGAGGCAGGCTTCTTGGCCCCCTTTTGCAGATGAGGAAACTAAGGCTCAGAGAGCTTAGAAGCACTTATGAGACCACACAGCTAGTGAGTGTTCCAGCCGGGATTCTGACTCAGGCTCTCAGTGCAAGTCCCATGCTCTTTCCATGACACTGTCCGTCCGTAGTCCCTAAACTCCCCTTGTCTCCTCGGGGGGTTCCCTTCTGCCTGCGCTGGACCCCTCTCTGGGATTCGTTCTGTCCACCTCTCCACCATCCCCCCGTCCACCCTTCCTTTCTCCTCCCAGAGCAGCGCTTCCAGTGCTCTCACTGCTCCAAGAGATTCGCCACTGAGAGGCTGTTGCGGGACCACATGCGTAACCATGGTGAGTAGCTGGCCGCCCGCCACCAGCCTCCCTGCTTGCTCTCAAGGTTGCGCTGGCCCTCGGGTCACAGCCTCCTCTGCTGTTCTCAGTGAATCACTACAAGTGCCCCCTGTGTGATATGACCTGTCCGCTGCCGTCCTCCCTCCGCAACCACATGCGCTTCCGCCACAGCGAGGACCGGCCCTTTAAATGTGACTGCTGTGACTACAGGTAAGGGGACCGGGGCCAGAAATCACAGACCTCGTGTTCTGGAGCCCACCATGCCCTCCAACCCCTCCTGACCTCTCCTGGCAGCTGCAAGAACCTGATCGACCTCCGGAAGCACCTGGACACTCACAGCAAGGAGCCAGCCTACAGGTGTGATTTCGAGAACTGCAGCTTCAGTGCCCGGGCCCACTGCTCCCTCAAGTCCCATTACCGGAAAGTGCACGAAGTGAGTGGGGCTGCTGGTGGGGGAGGGCTGGCAGCAGTGGGGGGCGCCCGGGCTGAAGGGTGACCTCACTCCCTCCCCTCCCGATCAGGGGTACTCGGAGCCGAGGTACAAGTGTCATGTGTGTGACAAGTGCTTCACCAGGGGCAACAACCTCACTGTGCACCTTCGCAAGAAGCACCAGTTCAAGTGGCCCTCGGGGCACCCCCGATTCCGGTATGGCTCAGCCTTCCCCGTAGGTGCACACCCATTTGTCCGGGTTGTTTCAATGTTAACATGGTTGAGTTTGAAAGTGCTTTGGTGTCCCCATCTCCAGTTCGGCTTGAGAAACCCTGACTTTCTGATCCAGGGCACAGCATCAGACCCAGTCAGTGGTGCCCAAAGTCCTGCAGCCAAAACGGAGAGCCTGAGGGTGCAGGTCCAGAGCCCCTGGACCCCACCCTCCGCAAATAATGTTCCTTCCCCCTCCTCACCCCGCCCTCTGGTCTCAACGTGGAGATTTCCAGTTTGAGTAATGATCCTTCCCTCTTGTCTTCTTTACTTTTTTTTTTTATCCTCATCCAAAGACATTTTTGCATTTATCTTCAGATAGAGCAGGAGGGAGAGAGGGAGAAGAGAGACATCGATGTGAGAGAGACACATCGACTGGTTGCCACCCACACAACCCCAACAGGGGTCAGGGACAAACTGCAACTGAGGTACGTGCCCTTCTCGGGGACCGAACCTGGGACTCTCCGGTCCACGGCCGACGCTCTAACCGCTGAGCCAAACTGGCCAGGGTTCTTCTTTACATTTTGATCAAGATGTATTTGTCACTCTGGCTGGTTTGGCTCAGCGGTTAGAGCGTCGGCCGCGGACCGGAGAGTCCTGGGTTCGGTTCCCGCTAAGGGCACTTACCTCGGTTGCAGTTTGTCCCCGGCCCCTGTTGGGGTCGTGTGGGTGGCGGCCATTCGATGTTTCTCTCTCTCTCCCCCTCCCGCTCCCCCTCCCGCTCTATCTGAAGAGAAATGCAACAACAACAAAAAATGTCCTCGGGTGAAGATTAAAAAAAAAAAAGATGTATTTGTGTTCAGCTCCCACACCTAGACTCCCGGGGCTTCCTCCCCCCTTTGTGTGTGTCCCCTGCCTCGTCGGCTCCTGGCGTTTTGTAGCCCCTGCCCACGCGTGCTGCCTCTGTCCCCGCACAGGTACAAGGAGCACGAGGACGGCTACATGCGGCTGCAGCTGGTTCGCTACGAGAGCGTGGAGCTGACCCAGCAGCTGCTGCGGCAGCCGCAGGAAGGGGCGGGCCTGGGGGCGTCCCTGAGCGACAGCAGCCTGCAGAGCATCATCCTGGAGACGGTGCCGGGGGCGGCGGGGCCCCAGGGAGAGGCGGCAGAGGAGGGCACAGCTGATGCGGGCGCAGCCCTCTCGGCCCCTCAGGACTCCTCCCGGCCCCTCATCCACGTGGTGAACCCGAACAACGCCCAGGAGATCGTCTACTACGTGCTGTCCGAAGCCCCAGGAGGGTCCCCCCAGGCCCCTGGGTCCCCCTCGGGGAGCATCGTGGAGAAGCTTCCGGGAGCAGCCGAGGAGCCAGAAGTGCAGATGGTCTGAAGGCAGCCGAGCACGACCATTCCTGACCCGGGCTCAGGGCTGAGCCAGGTGGCAGTGCCCCTTGGGGCAGCCCGTGCCAATGGGTGCCTTTGGGTGGCGCTGAGAGCAGTCGGTCCTCTCTGGATCTGGCCTGCGTCAGTCAGCAGGCTCCACGGACTTCCTTTCTGAAAGCCAGACCACGTCTTCGTGGGGATCCTGAGGGGGGCAGCCTGGGGTGTGTGTGCCTGTGGACAGAGCTACCGGCAGGCTTAGCCGTACCCACACACGCTGGAACAGGGACTCGGGTCCTCAGCCGGCATCCATCCCATCGGCAGGCTCTCAGGCCTGCAGCGGCCCTTCCGTCACGGCCAGCTGAGGCGGGGTGACCCAGGCCGCCATCTCCCGCCAGAGGGTCCTGCAAGCCCAGCACTTCCTGTGCCCTCGGGTGGGGCTGAGGCGCTGAGCTGTAGCATCTGTTTCTGGTAATAAATGCTTCTGCTGTTCCTTATCTCTTCTTCGTGTTCGGTGGTGGTTAACTGGCTAATGAGATGCAGCCGCCCAGAAGGAAGCAGGGCAATGAGGCTTGTTCCCCTTGTGGAGGCCGGGCTTTATTTCTGTTTTAATTGTCTCGTTCCCAGCTCGCCTCCCAGCCCTTTGGTGAGACCCTCCATTTCCTCTCAGCATCGGCCATCTCCCTGGAGGTCCAGGCTGGGCCGTGAGTGCGTGAGGGCAGCACTCTAGGTGGGCGCGTGGGCTGACCGGGGAGGTGCAGCCCCAGGCCGTGCCCACAGCGCTGCGTTCTGATCGGAGCCGGAGCTCGGGTAGGGGCTGCTTCACCTGCGGGGCTGTGGACCCGGGAAGGAGGCTGGCAGTGGAGGGTGATTGGGGCCCTAGGGACCGGGAGGTGCTTGGAGTCCAGGAACTGAGGTAGAGAATTGCGTGTGTGAGTCCGTTTTCCTGGGGAAAGGGTCTGGTTTTCATTAAATTCTCAGAGGTGGAGACCTTCCAAAATAATTAGGCCTGTCCAGCCACTTCACAGTAACCTGTGTCCATTCTTAGGGTTCCTGCTGCTCTGGAGAGGTCGGGGACATGTCCTCCAGAGTCCCGGATGGGCGGAGGCTGCCCCACAAGGGTTTCTGGGCCTTTAAAAAAAAGACAAACAATTTTTATTATGAAAACTGTCTCGCCCGGCCGGTGTGGCTCAGGGGCCGAGCATCGCCCATGCACCAAGAGGTCGCCGGTTCGATTCCCGGTCAGGGCACATGCCCGGGTTGTGGGCCCGATCCCCAGTGGGGGGCATGCAGGAGGCGGCCAATCCATGTTCTCTCTCATCGATGTTTCTATCTCTCTAAAATCAATAGAAAAGAAAACAAAAAAAACTGTGCCTATTTGCAGCAAGAAATAGGAAAGAAAATTCTCTTCATTAATTCCACCAGCCACTCGCTGAGCGCCCCGTCGTGCAGGCACTGTGACAGGTCTGCAGGATACAAAGGTGACTAGAACCCAGAACCTGCCCTGGAGGGACTTGAAGCACAGACGCAAGGGAAGATCGGAGGGAGCGAAACGGCAGCAGCCTGCCAGGGTTCATTTGAAAGGCTCAGTGTAGGAGTAGACTATCATTTGGGCAAGGGATCAGGAAAGGCTTCATCAAAGAAACGATGAGAGCCACCATTACAAAGAGGTGGACAGGTTATTCCAGGTGGGGGAAACTAGGTCTGTAAACAAAGCTGAAGAGCTACTTCGTGGTCTGTGGCAGAAAGGGCCACAGGCGGCCGAGAGACAGGCCTGGGAAGGAGGGCAGGACCACCCAAAGGACTGTGCAGAGTTTCAGAGGCGATTCTGGTAGTGACAGCTGCTGGTTTGCAGGCGAGAGGTGACAGCCGCAAAGCTATGGCACCGTTGTCCACTTTGCCTCAACGCGAGCCCTCCCGAAATGGCCCCGCGGAGGAGAGGAAACGCAGGAATGGACAACTTGCACAAGCAAGCCCTGGCCAGGTAGCTCAGTGGGTTAGAGCGTCGTCCGGACACACCAAGGTTATGAGTTCCATCCCCAGTCAGGGCCCACGCGAGGATCAACCCATGAGTGCCTGAACACATGGTCCAACAAATCAGTGTTCTCTCCTTTTCCCTGAAGTCAGTAACTCTTCACAGAGCCACTCCCTCTCCCGGCTTTAGGGTCCCGTACTGTCTGCCTCCACACCCTGTCCCTCCGCTGAAGGACCAGTCCCTATCCCCCCGGGACAGCTGAGGCTGCTTTGGGCTAAGAGTACCCCAGTTTCCTCTGTGCCTCTTCATGTCATCGGATTCGGGGTTCCCTCCCCGCGCCCACCTCTGGGCCTGTGGTTTCGATCACCCCAGGATCTCGATGCATCGTGAGCACTGTCCTCTGGAGCCCGTTCCTTGGTTCACGTGTTTTGCTGTTGCCTAATCCACGCGCCTTCACTTCGAATGGATGCAGCGGCGGCTTTGGACCTGCCGGCAGGCGCTCATGTTCGTCCCTGTTACATTTGCCTTGTTCGACGTGATTAACAACTGTCCCCAAGCGGTAGGTCAAGAGTTGACTAGAACAGTGCCAAAAGGAGACCCCAAAGGCTGGTCATCACAGACTCCTCACCAAGACCAGACGAAAAATGTAAAGGCTCTAAACCCTACTTAACAAGACGAATGCCCCATTCTCCATATATAATTCAAAGGTGGAAATATGGAACATACAAGGGAGCCAGACATGATTCTATTTTCAAAAATATGTATGTGTGTGTGTGTGTGTGTGTGTGTGTATGGTCTTAATTTTTTTGCTTTCAGTTTTGTTGCCTTTGTCATGTATGTTCTAAGCACTGGCTTGGGCTGCGCCTTGGACAGTCCAGCATCACTGGTGCCATCCGTTCCTTGGCTGAGAAATGCCTTCAGGATTAAGCCAACATCCTATGGACAGGCCTCTCCTCCCAGTCTGCTGAGTCATGCCCACACCAGATCTCTCTGGGCCGCGAGATTCTGGCCTCCTGCTCCCGTGTGGTCCAGTTCTCCAGGAGGAGGGGTCCTGGGCTCCGCACACATGGGTTACATAGCCCTGGGCCAGGGGTGAGGGGTTCCTGAGTCCGTAGCCAGCCAGAGCCCTGTGGAAGGACATCAGAGGCGGGTGGGGGTGGGGGCAGACTCACGGAGGGAGGAGGGTAACAACACTAATTTGGGAGTCAGGCCATGAGTCAGGTCTGACATCTAACGATTAGGAGACGCCCTGTCTCACTCCTCAAAGGGCTGGGAGGAGAGAGAACGCAGGTGGCCCCTAAATGTGGAAGCTAACGCTTCCTTTTTTTTGTGTGTTAATCCTCACCATTGCTTTTTAGAGCAAGCGGAAGGGAGGAGGGGAGAGAGAGAAACATCGACGTGAGAGAGACACATTGGTTGCCTTCTGCTCGCACCCTCACCGGGGCCAGGGATCAAACCTGTGATCCTTGGTGCGCAGGCCGATGCTCTAACCACTGAGCCACACGGGCCTGGGCAAAGCTAATGCTTCCTTTCTCTGACTTGGGGCAAGCCCGCAACCTCAGAGAAGGGCACAGAATTGCTGAGTGGTTATAGAACAGAAATGAGCCTTCAACACGAGAAGCGGAATGGGCGTGGGGAATGAAATCACGGCCGAGTGAGTGAACACAGGCACCCCGTGGGCGGTGGATGAATGAAGTTTGCCCCAGCTCTGGAATCCCATGGTGTGCTTCGGGAGCGAGAGCGAACCCACGTCTTCCACAGGAGCAGAGGGGGTTGAGGCTGGCGGAGGGCTGGGGGAGAGGGTGGAAACTCACAGCGTGCTAAATCGCTGGAACTTCTTGACTGGCCAAGGAGTACGGAGGACAAATAGGTACGGGAAACTTGGAAAGGAATGGAGAAACCCCTTTTGGTAGAGGGAAGGAGGGTGGATGGGAGTGAACGAGGATTTCGTTTGTAGGGGGCGTGAGGGGCGGTTCATGCCTGCTGGTCTCTATTTCCTTGATAAAGTAGAAATTAAGGTTATTGAGGTGTAATTTATTGGATTAAGGATATTTCTAAGAATTGTCAAGTTTTGCCCTGGCCGGGTAGCTCCATTGGTTAGTGTTGTCCCCACACACCAAGGTTGCGGGTTTGATCCCTGTCAGGGCACAAAGAAGAATCAATGAATGCGTCAATAAGTGGAACAACAAATCTGTGTTTCTCTCCCTCCCTTCCTCTCTCTAAAATCAATCAATAATAAAAAAAAAGAATTGTCAAGTTCTCAAAGTGTCATCAATAGAGGCAGGAGTGAGATAGGTCCCCTGTCAGCCCAGCTGAGGTTGAAGTCAAGATCACGCACAGCCCTGGACAGTTTGGCTCAGCAGTTAGAGCCTCGGCCCGCGGACCAATGAGTCTCGGTTCGATTCTGGTCAAGGGCACTTACCTCCGTTGTGGTTCGTCCCTGGCCCTGATTAGGGTTGTGCGGGAGGCAGCCAGTCGATGTGTCTCTTTCACATCGATGTTTCTCTCTCTCTCTCTCTCTCCCTCCCTCCCTCCCTCCCACTCTGAGATAAATGGAAAAATATCCTCTGGTGAGGATTAAAAAAAAAAGATCAAGCACAACTACGTTTGTAGCAGATACCAGCACCCCTGGAGCAAAAGCAGAAGACAGACCACTGGGTTGATCGACAGCCATGGCCTGACAGCCAGGACATGGATGACTTAGGGCCACGGGGCAGGGTAACTAGAGCAGCTGAGAAGGACCATGTGGTCCAGGCTGGACAAGAGGCCTTGCGAGACTGGAAGGCAGTAGTTGGAATCAAAACACTGAAGGTTCTGGCGAGACGTCTGAGGATTGGAGGGAAGAGAGAAAGGTTGTGGTCAGAAAGGGGACATTTTATTTATTTATTTATTTATTTATTTATTTATTTATTTATTTTTTATTTTTTTTATCCTCACCCAAGGACATTTTTTCATTTTTTGTTCAGATAGAGTGGGAGGGAGAGAGAGGAAGAGAGAGAGAGAGAAACATCGATGTGAAAGTGACACATCGAGTGGCTGCCACCCACATGACCAACCAGGGCTGGTGACAAACTGCAACCGAAGTACATGCCCTTAGTGGGAACCGAACCCGAGTCTCTCTGGACCGCAGGCTGACGCTCTAACCGCTGAGCCAAACCGGCCAGGACAGAAAGGGGACATTTTTTTTTTTAATATATTTTTTGCATTTATTCTCAGAGTGGGAGGGAGAGAGGGAGGAAGAGAGAGAGAGAGAGAGAAACATCGATGTAAGAGAGACACATCGAGTGGCTGCTTCCCGCACGACCCAACCAGGGACCAGGGACAAACTGCAACCGAGGTACGTGCCCTTAGCGGGAACCGAACCCGGGTCTCTCTGGTCTGCTGGCCGAAGCTCTAACCGCTGAGCCAAACGGGCCAGGGCGAAAGGGGACATTTTAAAATGGAGTCCAGAACCCGGCCAGTGTGGCTCAGGGGTTGGGCGTTGACCCATGCACCAAGAGGTTGCTGGTTCGATTTCCGGTCAGGGCACATGCCCAGGTTGTGGGCCCAATCCCCAGTGGGGATCGATGTTCTCTCTCACTGATGTGTCTATCTCTCTCTCCTTCTCTCTCTAAAATCAATAAATAAAATAATAAAATGGAGTCCAGAGTATGTCTACAGGCAGATGGCCTTGGAGTAGAAGAGACCAAGGGAAATAAGGCATTTCTAACACCTACCAGCAAAGGCCTTTCTGCCCACCCTCCAGTGGGGTGGGCCTTGTACTAGGAGGGGAACAGGTCCCAGAGCAAAGCTGGGCAGACACCTGGTCTGAGGCTGGTTCCGTGCAAAGGATACAGACAAGGGGGTTGGTGGGAATTCAAATTCTAGGGGAAGGAAGGCAGCCCGCTGAGACTGGGAGGGGGGAAGTGTGTGGGTTCCCGAGGAAAAAGAGACGCTTGGGCAGAGAGCCTGGGCGTTCTGCAGCTTTGGAGGACCCCTCACTTTTTTCTTATTAAAAGAAAACAGCGCCCTGGCCGGTTTGGTTCAGCAGTTAGAGCGTCGGCCCACAGACCAAGGAGTTGCGGGTTCAATTCCGGCCAAGGGCACGTACCTTGGTTGCGGTTTGTCCTGGGTCCTGGTTGGGGTTGTGCGGGAGGTGACCAGTCGCTGTATCTCTCTCACATCGATGTTTTTCTCTCTCTCCCTCCCACTCTATCTGGAGATAAATGGAAAAATAGCCTCAGATGAGGATTAAAAAAACAGCAACAAAAAAACCCAGCATTCGCCCTGGCTGGTGAGGCTCCGTTGGTTGGTTGTCATCCCAGAAACCAAGGGGTTGCCAGTTTGATTCCTGGTAGGGGATGTCTCTAAAGATCAATAAAAAGTCCGTTTTAAAAAAGAAAATGGCACTATATAGCTAAATATTGCACTTTTATTTTATCTCTTTATTGATATTTTCTGTTTATAGTGACTCTGGACATTTACAAAAGTTTTTTTTCTTTTTTATTGATTTTTAGAGAGAGAGGAAGGGAGAGGGAGAGAGAGACAGAAACATCGATGAGAGAGAACATGGATTGGCCGCCTCCTGCATGGCCCCCACTGGGGATCGGGCCCACAACCTGGGCACGTGCCCTGACCGGGAATCGAACCGGTGACCTCTTGGTGCATGGGTCCACGCTCAACCACTGAGCCACACCGGCTGGGCAACACCGAGTTTTTAAAAAGCAACAGCAGGGACTCTGACTAGTGGGTCCGCCTCCACTGCCTGGTCTCAGGTGCCTATGCCCAACTTCACCACCTGCCAGGGAGGGAGAGGGCTCCACCGGGCGCCTTTATCCTCCGTCATTCCCAGTCCTGGGCTGCACTTCTCCAAGTGGCCAGCAGAGGGCCCTTTCCTTCACAAACACACTACAATCATTTCGTCCAAGGGTGGGAGACTGTGCCAGCGGGCAAGGCCGGAATGGTGGAGAGGGGCCTGGGGTCATGGGAGGGGAATTGCATCACTTCCAGAGTCCCCCGTCCGACTCCTTTCCAGCTCCCAGAGGACCCCACCACCTTCCATGTCCCACGGTCCATAAACCTCACCACCTGTGTCTCACAGATGCCTGCCCCAGCAGACTGAGGCTCTTTGGGTTAGCTCCTGGGGCTAAGCCGAGGTGGGGATTTTCTGCTCGTCTTGCTCACCGTAAGCCAATTATCCTCAGTCCTCACCTGTCTGGGATGGAGGCTCCTTCTTGGCGGTTGAGGGGGAGGGTCTGGGTGGGAATGGGGAGGATCCTGGAGAAAGGAGAGGGTTAATCTCAGGGAATGAAAGAGATCCATTTGGGGAAAAGGACCACCTGGAAATTGGGGGAAAGTCCGTGGTAGGAAATGGGTTTGTTCCGGCGATGATGCGTCTAGGCTGAAGAATGAAGGCTCTCTGGAGCCGTCTCAAACTGGGGTCCTCAGACCAGCGGCATCAGTCACCAGGGGCTCCCCAGAGATGCAAATGCTCCGGCCCCACCCCAGACCTCAGGGAGCAGCAGCTCTGGCAACAGGCCCCCCGGACGGGACGATCCTTACGGTTCTCACCTGTGCTCGAGTTTGAGAACTGTTGCTGCTGAGTTACAAGGTCTTTTCTAGGAGAGAGAGGTGTGTGTTCTAGGGCATCGGAGGTCCGCCTGGGGGATATGTGGTGGGGAGCACCGCTCGGAACAGGGAGGGTCTGTCCTGGTGGGCTCTGGAAGGTGGATGAGAAGAGGTCAGGGGAGGGGCGGTGGATCTGCTTTATGCAACGGGAAGCCGACAGTGTCGGGAGCGAGGAAGTCTGACATAGCAGATGAAGCCATGATTGAGAACCATGAAGACTTGGGTTTGGATCCCTGGATCCATTATATTAATACTAGCTGTGTGACGTCATACTTCCCCTTAAGGTCTCTGAGCCTCAGTTTCCTTATCTGAAGCCTGGGCAGAAAATACTGACCTCGTGCCCTGGCTGGTTTGGCTCAGTGGTTAGAGAGTCGGCCCACGGCCCAAAGAGTCGCGGGTTCGATTCCGGTCAAAGGCACGTACCTTGGTTGTGGTTCGGTCCCCGGCCCTGGTTGGGGTCATTCGGGAGGCAACCAGTCGATGTGTCTCTCTCTCTCCTTCTGTCCCACTCTATCTGAAGATAAAGGGAGGGGGGGAAGAATCCTCGGGTGAGGATTAAAAAATAATACTGACCTCATAAAGGCATGAGGATTGGTTATACCATTGAATCAACAGATATCTACTGAGTGTGTTTTCTGTGTACGCGTTCTGGGAATATGAGGGTATATACACCTAGACCTCTCCTCAGAGACCATATCTCTACGCTGGGTACCTGGCATACAGTAGGCATTCCCTAGTTTCCCCTTCTTTGCCAAAGAAATGTGGGAGTCTTTTGGGGGAAAAGAAATGATTCTGAACCATAGAAAGTCTGAAGAGTAAGAAAGTTCTTTGGAGTTAAAAAAATAATTTATTGCTAAATATTTGTACTTGAAACTCATAAAAACCTTTTGAGGCAAATATGCAGGGTTTTTAATCGTTCTCAGTATACAGATGAGGCTCAAAGAGGTGGAAAGATTTGCTGAAGGGTACAGAACCAGCCCTGGCCAGGCAGCCCGGTTTGTTAGAGCATCACCCTGATACGCCAAGGACGGGTTAGATCTTCCATCAGGGCACCTCCAAGGTTCAGCCAGTGGCCCGGCCGGTGTGGCTCAGTGGTGGAGCGTCAACCCATGCACCAAGAGGTCGCTGGTTTGATGCCCAGTCAGGGCACATACAAGAATCACCAGTGAATGAATAAATAAGTGGAACAACAAAAAGATGTTCTCTCTCTCTCTCTCCCCCTTTCTCTCTCTAAAACCAATTTTTAAAAAGATGGAGGTAGGAGGAGATAGAGGGGGCATAAATGGTGACAGAAGGAGACTTGACTCGGGGTGGTGAACACACAATGCAATATACAGATGACATTGAAGGACCGTATCCCTGAACCTGTGTAATTTTACTAACCAATGTCACCGCAGTAAATTTTAAAAGGGTATAGAGCTAGCGAGTGACAGTGCCAAGGTTAGAACGCAGCTCCTCGGACTCCACGTTCAGGACATGGGGAGAGGGGTCTCAGAGAGCGGGAAGGTGTGTTCCAGGGACGAAGACCGTTAATGGTGCAAGGCTGGGGTTCTCACCCGGGGTGGGAGGGTCATCTAGGGTAGCGGCTCTCACCGTGCCTGCGCAGTGGGGCCAGCTGGAGAGCTGTGAAAACACTAAAGCCTTGGATGCACCCTGGAGATCAGCAGGAACCGGTTTGGAGTGTTATCCAGACATCTTTGAACACTCGCTCACGGGGAGTGAACTCTCAGTCGAGGCCGAGGACCTTGCACCTCTGGGCCTGAGGTGTGAGTCCCACGTCGTGAAAAGCTGAGAGAAGACTTGAAAGTGTTGGTCTCTGAAGGTGGGGAGGGCTGTCCCGGGGACTGTGTGTCCCAGCACAGGGGAGGACATTTTCCTGAGAATCGTAAGGTTGTATGCCGGGGAAGGGAAGGGGGTCATTAAGATTCGGAGGTGAGCCCTGGCCCGCTTGGCTCAGCGGTTGGAGTGTCGGCCCGTGGACTGAAGAGTTGCGGGTTCGATTCCAGTCAACGGCACGTACCTCGGTTGCAGTCCGGTCCCCAGCCCTGGTCGGGGTCATGCAGGAGGCAACCCATTGATGTGTCTCTCTCACATCGATGTCTCTCTCTCTCTCTCTCCCACTCTATCTGAAGATAAATGGAAAAAGTATCCTCGGATGATAATTAAAAAAAAAAAAAATATATATATATATATATATATATATATATAAAGAAATTTACAATTAACTTAACAAAAAAAAAGACACAGCGGTTATATTGGGAGAATGAAGAGCCTGTCTAGAAAATGGAGGAAGTAGTTGATTTGGGGATAGGACGCTGAGAGGCCCCACAGAAGAGCGGGGAGAAGCCAGTACTTCAGGGTTCGAGCCCTGCTCTGCCACCAATTGGCCGTGTCCTCTTGGGCACATTGCTTAACCTCCCTGTGTCTCAGTCTCTTTGTCTCTAAAGAGATTGTACTTTGAGACGACATGGAGGGACCTGGGGAGCATTATGCTAAGTGAAATAAGCCAGTCAGAGAAAGACAAATACCACATGATCTCACTTATCTGTGGAATATAATGAATAAGGTAGGCTGATGAACGAAATAGACCCAGAGACATAGAAAGAAGTAGGGTTCAGACTGACAAACCTCAGAGGAGGGGGGTGGTGGGGATGGATGAGATGAACCAAAGAACTTATATGCATGTATGCGTAACCAATGGACATAGACAACAATCTGGGGGGGGGGGATGGGGAGGAGGGTATCTAGGGGGGAAAAAGGATAAACATCTGTAACAAAAATAAATTAATAAAAATTGGAAAAATAGCCCTGGCCAGTTTGGCTCAGCGGTCAGAGCGTCAGCCTGCGGTCCAGAGAGACCCGGGTTCGGTTCCCGCTAAGGGCATGTACTTCGGTTGCAGTTTGTCCCTGGCCCTGGTTGGTCGTGCGGGTGGCAGCCACTCGATGTGTCCCTTTCACGTCGATGTTTCTCTCTCGCTCCCTCTTCCTCTCTCTCCCTCCCACTCTATCTGGACAAAAATGAAAGAATGTCCTCAGGTGAGGAAAAAAAAAAAAAAAATTGGAAAAACAAAAGAGATTGTAATACCTGCCTCATAAGGATTTTGTGAGGATTACATTAAATAATGTCCACAGTAGTTGCTCAGCAAATATAAGGGTTGGGGGGTCTATAATGGAGCATTGCGGGTGCAGGGGAAGAAGAAACTTTACCCTCAAGGTTCTTTCGCCAGGTGGAATAATCAAACAGATATGAGACAGCTGAGCAAGAGAAAATGACCAAATAATTACTTACGAGTGTATGGGAACCCCACATACACGAGAGGTTCAAAACCAGAAAGGAAAAGTGTGGTATCTATGACATTCTGGGCTAAGGACAAGGTAAGACACCTTGGGGACCTCAAAGGGTTGTTGAAAGATGGTAAGAGGAGATGTGTAGTGATTAGAAGTTTGCCTCGCCCTGTGAATACGTACAAAAGGTCATCGCTGTTACTGCCTCATTGTGGGACGTCCCCTCCCTCAAATCCCTTTAGGTAGTGAAGGGTGTGCTCTTGAGCCTGCAGGGTCTTGGGTGCCTTTGGCCCAGAACAACCCGCATACCGCAGAGGCACATCTTGGAGTGACTCGCTCTGAACTCCCGAAGAGGTTAACTTGGAGAATCAAGGGTCCATCTGGACAAGGGACATTGGTCCCAGGGAATGGTGGTATTGTGGGGCATGGGGTGGGGGGAAGGGAGGGCGGGCAGGCTCCAAAACCCACCCAAGCCTCAGTTGCAGCGTGGAACCTGGAGATGTCCTGCAGGGGCCACCAGCCTCCAGGCGGTCAAGGGGCTGGAGGAGGGGGCATGCGCTGGGGTAGGTTTGGCTGCTCGTAACCTCTCAACTGGCGCAGACAAAAGAGAAGCCCCACGGTGTGGGCTGCAGCAGCCTCCAGTCCCATCAGTCTCTGCTGTGTGACAGGTGGGAACTTAAAAAGCTCGGTCACCTGTCTCAGCGGGCTAACCTGCTTACCCCTTGAAGACTGGGGCTGGGGCAGACGGAGGCCGAAAGGAATTGCCTGAGAAAGGAGCAGAGCAGAGGAAAGCCCCGTGCGCTCGGGGGACCCATGTGGGAAAGTCTGCGGGGTGAGGGACAGACTGCAAGCGAGAAGAGAAGGTGACACAGCAGTGGCCTCCAGCATCAGGCTGTGCCGGTCTGAAGGGCCCGCCTTTACCTGGGAGAGTGACATTCCCACAGTGGGGCAGGCGGAGCTCTGGGTACCAGCTCACCTTTGGAGCTGCTGGCAAGCTCTCCCCAAAACAGCCACCCCCCTTCCTCGTCTTACCCAGCTTCCTTGACCTTAGAGAGGGAAAGGGGCATGGTGTGGGGGAGGGGAGGAGGACGTCCAAGACGCTTGCTTTCAAGCCTTTTTATCTAATTTGGGGATCCCCTGGGGAAGCCTGAGCTCCAGGGCCAGAACCGAGGGAAATTGGTGGAGGGCGCAGGTGCAGACTGGTCCAAAACTTCACGATCTCTTGAGAGTGTTGGAATCTGCACCCCAATCTCCCTGCCCCCCACTGTTTAGTCTGTAATCCAGGGACCTGTCCCTGCTGAGTGCTACCAGCTCTCCTTTCCTCTCGGCACCCAGATCAGCTCTTCCCCGCCAACCTTCCAGTCCTGGGTCCGCAGCTGCGTGGGTTCGGGCCCAGCGCCGCCGGCACTGCTCTCCTCCGGGTCATCCTCGGCCCCGCGGGCTGCCGGCGGGCGCGGGCCCTTTAAGGACCGCGGAACCGGCGATCGGTGGCTGGGAGGAGAGCGCAGTCTCCCGGCGGGCTCCGGGGGACCAGGCGCAGGGACCCGGTGCGCGCAGCCCGGCGGAGAAGGGGCGCGCCCAGCCGCCCCGCCCGACCTGCCATCTCTCGGACTGGAGGTGGGGGCCCTGCCCTGCTGCCCGCTCCGCCCCCGCCCCGCCCGGCCCGGGACCGGGCCGGGAGCCGGGACTCGTGTGCCGCAGCCCGGAGTCTCCATCCCCGGCCGTGACGGCGCCAAGCGTCTCGGCCCACACCGCCCGCGGGCACCTCAAGGTGACTGGGCATGCGGGAGACGGGAGGGGTAAGCTCGCCGTCAGGGGCTCGGTCGGCCAGGGTGGGGTAGGGGGTTGGGTCGGGTGGTGCGTCTGTCTTTGGGGAGCGCCCAGGGCGCGCGGATCCAGGGGTGCCGGCGGGAGGCCGGGCCACGGCTTTGCGCCCAAGGATGGGGAGAGGCCCAGAGCCTCGGCTCCCTCCCTTTCCCCTGGTCCACCCTGCGCTCACCCCGCGCTCACCCTGCTGCCATGACCTCCTAGCCACCAGCCTCCGCCGGCCGCCCCCTTCCTCCTCCCCGCCCCTCAACCAACCCAGTCCCCTGGGGCTGCCGGCCTGCAGGGTAAGGAGATTAGAGCCACCGCCGAGAGGAGGGAGCGGGCGAGGGCTGCGAAGGGCCGGGCTGGGGCCGGGCTGGGGCCGGGCTGGGGCTGCCCGGCTGCACGGAGAGGTCGGGACGGAGCGCGATGCGCCAGGTGTGGGGGGCAGGGAGAGCGCAGATGCTCCGGCGGTGGGAAGTGGGGTGCTCCGGGTAGCGTACCTGACCCGAGCAGGAGGCGGGAGTGGGGGCGGAGCAGCATTAGAAAACGGGGAGCTTTGAGCCGGAGCTTGGGGGTGCCCCGGACCGAGCAGGCCCTCGTACTGCAGGCGGCCAGCGTGATGGCGGAGAAGGCGCTGGAGGCCGTGGGCTGTGGACTGGGACCCGGGGCCGTGGCCGTGGCGCTGGAGGACGGGGCGGAGCCCCCCGTGCTGACCACGCACCTGAAGAAGGTGGAGAACCACATCACCGAGGCCCAGCGCTTCTCCCACCTGCCCAAGCGCTCGGCGGTGGACATCGAGTTCGTGGAGCTGTCCTATTCCGTGCGGGAGGGGCCCTGCTGGCGGAAACGCGGTAGGGAGCAGCCTGGGGGGGCTGTGGCCACCCGGTCCCTCAACCAGTTGCCTCTTCAGGAGCGTGAGGCCTGGGTATCCCCTGTTCTGCAAATCCTGCACCAGTGGGCCTCGTGGGAACACGGGAAATCTCAGCCCCTCATAGTTGGGGTGCCAGGGTGTGCGTTCCCTCCGCACCTGTGAGCACCGAGACACTAGCGTTAGTTGGTTATCGACGTTTTCCTCTTCTAAGCTGACACTATTACCTCTGATCCTTGAGTTTTCCTTCTTCATTTTTAGGGAGGACTCTCGCCTTTGAGGGCTGGTATGAGAAAGTGTGTGTGGGGTGACCTGCAGGGGTTCGCAGCGTTTAGCAACCTCACATGTAGACAGCACTGCCCATCTGTACAGATGCTCTCATTCCGGCATCTCACTTCATTTGCGAGGGCCTTCGGAGCCGGGAGCGCGAAGGTTTGGCAGGATGGATGAGACCCCTGTTACTAAGAAGGGAACCGAGGCCCAGGGACATTGAGTAACATGTCACACAGCTGAGACGTGTGGGGCTGGGACAGAAGCTGGTTGCACAGCGCTCCACGAATTTCTCTGTCAGCAGAAGAGTGTCCAAACCTGTAAGAGTTTACTCGTGTTTGTGTAAACTGAGGACAGGCCCGGAGCAAGATCTCAGCAGACTGAGAAAGCGCTCCATGGGCCCTAGAATCACGGTGTGGTAGTTCTTTCACACATAGAGAGTCAAAGGAGAGAGAACATAAGGGAGGTTCCATGGAATCTATTGGTGGGCCCAGCCGGTGTGGCTCCGTGGTTGAGCGTCAACCCTGCACCAAGAGGTCGCCGGTTCGAGTCCCCGTCAGGGCACATGCCCAGGTTGTGGGCCAGATCCCCAGTGGGGGGCATGCAGGAGGCGGCCAATCGATGTTCTCTCATCATTGATGCTTCTAGTTCTCCCTCCATCTCCCTTCCTTTCTCTCTAAAATCAATAAAGGGAAAAAGAAAGAAAGAAAGAAAGAAAGAAAGAAAGAAAGAAAGAAAGAAAGAAAGAAAGAAAGAATCTATTGGTGGTAGATTAGGGAGGTGGAAGAAAGCATTGTGGGAAATCTCTGAAAGTTAACATTGACAGTGAATAGAAATGGCAACAAGGTAACAAGGTGACAAGGAGGACTGTCCGAGCATGTGCTCCTGTGAGGGCGATTACTCCTCCCGGGGGTCTGGAAAAGAGGGTTACTCTGACGTTTATTGCTCAGGGGCGTTATCCTAGGATGCACAAGAACCACGGACAGGGCTCACTGAGGGAGATTCACCAAGACCTGCCCCAGTAGAGGTTTATGCTCAGATCATCCCGTGAAGATACTTTTAGTCACTGAGCTTGTCAGATTTACTACAGAGCCCCCTCTTTTCTCCCAGCTTTTTTCTCTCAACTTCCCGGATAGCATTCCCATCTCCTCTTCCCCTCCATCAGGACATTGGGGTAAGGTCTGGGGCTCTGAGTTTCTCTGAACCCTGACCATCCCCCACATCTCCTGCCCTGGGCCACAAGGGCTGGGAACAGAGAAGCTGGCTTTCTCCCAGAGCCTGGTGTGGGTCAGGAGTGGAGCTGGGACACTGTTCTCTGAGGCTGAGGAGGCATATCCGGGGTGCTTCAGATCCGGGGTGCTTCAGAGCGGGTTGAGCGTGACCTGTCTGCATTCCCGGCCCTCACCCCAATGAGCAACCAAAAGGTCACAAGTCATGAGCCAGTGGAAACTGAGGCATCCGGCTCCCTGCTCAGCACCCTCTCCCTGGGCAGCCCCTCTCAACTCAGACAACTCCGGGCAAAATGAGAGGGTAGCTGTTATTTCCTTAGCCCTCTCCTTTCCTCACAGTGGTAAAAGAAATGAAGATAAAAAGGAAACATGGGTAGATGGGCCAGCTCTCTGGTCAAACCACCAGCCACAAAGTTGTCACCCTTACCTGGTCCTCACGCCTTTGGACCTTGCCAGCCCCTTCTCTGCCCTCTGTCCTCCTCTCGCTAACTTCTCTTTTAGCTTGAATCACTCTCCTTCTCTAAAGGGCAGAAAGTCATTGCAGGCGGGCAGAGAGGGAAAACAGCATGGGGTGTGGGGAGAGGGAGATGTCCGCCTTTCTGAGGGAAGGCTTTGTCACAGTCTCCCCTAATCATGTGACATTTCTTGTTTTTCAAAACACTTTTTAAAAGATCCTCACCTGAGGATATGTTTTTATTGATTTTAGAGAGAGAGGGGGCGAGAGACATCGATGTGAGAGAGAACTATCCATTGTTGCCTCCCATACCCATCCCAACTGGGGATCAAACCCTCAACCCGAGTATGTGCCCTGACCAGGAACCAAACCTGTGACCTTTCGGTGCATGGGACTGTGCTCCAACCCACTGAGCCACACCGGCCAGGGCAAAACACTTTATTTTTATTTTTATTTTTTAGAGAGAGGGGAAGGGAGAGGGAGAGAGAGCCATAGAAACATTGATGAGAGCCCAGCCCATGTGGTTCAGTAGACTGAGCGTCAGCCCATGGACTGAGAGGTCCAGATTCGATTCCCGGTCAGGGCACATGCCCAGGCTGCAGGCTCAATCCCCAGTAGGGGGCGTGCAGGAGGCAGCTGATCGATGTATCTCTCACATCGATGTTTCTCTCTCTTTCTCTTAAAAAAAATCAATAAAAACGTATAAAAAATATATATAAAAAGAAACATCGATGAGAGAGAACATCGATTGGCCTCCTCCTGCATGACCCCCACTGGGGATTTGGCCCACAAGCTGGGCATGTGCCCTGACCGGGAATCGAACCGAACTGGCAACCTCTTGGTGCACGGTCGACGCTCAACCACTGAGCTGCACCGGCCGGGCAGGGCAAAACACTTTTTAATTAATTATCTCAATATTTACAATAACCCTATTATATCCTTGGTAGGAGATATTACCATCTTTATTTTATTTTATTCTATTCATTTGTTTGTTTTTAAAATATGCTTTTATGGATTTTTAGAGAGAGAGGGAGGGGGAGAGAGACAGAAACACCAATGACAGAGAAATATCAATCGGCTGCCCCTTGCATGCCCCATATTGGGGATCAGCCCCAAACCCAGACACACGCCCTGACTGGGAATCTAACCTGCAACCCTTCAGTGCCTGGGACGATGCTCAAGCCAGCGAGCCACACTGGCCAGGGCTATCTTTACTTTATAGATGAGGAAACGGAGACCCTGGAAGATTAAGTGAATTAAAATTGCACAGAGAGTGACTGGTACTGACTGAGGTGGGACTAGAACCCCGGTTCTCTTCAGTCCTAAGGCCTGGCAACCCCTCCATGCCGGGTAGTTATGCTCCAGCAGGGATCCAAGGACAGGGGCTCCTAGCCGCTTATAAGCTATGTGACCTTGGGAAGGCTGCTTACCCTCTCGTGGCCTCACTTTCCTCATCTGCGAACTGGGATGAGAAGCATGCCCACCAACAGGCTTGTTGCGAGGTTACGTGTTATCTGTGCAAAGGCTGTGTGAGGGGCAAGTGCACGGTGTCTGTATCAGGCACCAGTGAGATGTTTGTCCTGTGTTTGTAAGGCGTTTGTACCAGGCACCAGTGTTCCATCTAGGACGTGGCGTGATTGAGTGGGGCAAAGGTGCATCATTGCCAGTTTCTTTCCCGCAAAAGAAATCGCTTCCCTGGGCGGCTCTGAAGGCGTCCGCTGAAACACAGAAGCACGGTCCTTCTGACTGATGATGGTGATGACCGAGGCAGAGGGCTGGGACCCATGACGTCCCCTCTCCCAGTAAGCAACTGCTATGTGACCTGGCGTGAGTCACTGGCCATCTCTGGGCCCCAGTTTCCTCATCCATTTGCTATAGCAGCAAAAAAGATAATGAACTTTGTAAACTGTAAAGCACCATCCAGGCAGTCGGTGTGATCAGGACCCCACAGTGGGCAGTGGCTGTCCCCCTTCTGATAGGATGTCCCAGTGAGACAGCTTGGTGCGGTGGTGGGAGGTGTGAGATCACACCCCTTCACTGTTCTGCTAAGGAGATAGAGTGGAGAGGGAGCTGGGCTCTCTGGGGGCCAGAGAGGGCGGTAGTGAGCAGAGTACCTGGTCGGGGGTTTCGGCCTCACTGAGGCAGGTCTGCAGGCAGAGCAGGCAGGGACACCTTGTGGGCTCTGTCCTTCCTTTCCACCCCCGTCTCACCAGGTGACCCATGTCATCGCTGCCCTCTGCTCCCTGCATTGTACTACATACACGCTCCTCCATAGGAGAGCTTTCCCTCCCAAAGCCCAGAGGACATCTGCCTCCCCTTCCCACTGTGGAATGCTGCTCATCCTTCGAGACTTAGTGCAAATACCACCTCTTCCATGAAGCCCTTCCTGATCGCCCCTTGCCCCTCCCCCCTCGTCAGCTCCATTGTCTGCGTCCTCATTGTGCATTATGTATACTTTTGTCATAACCCTTATTTTGTCTTTCCTCAGATCCGTAGATGTTTCCCATCGCTTTTACCTAGACGGTGACCTTCCTGAGCGCAGGAACTGTGTCTTCCTCATTCTTTTGTCAAGTGTCTGGTACAGAGCTTGGGATGCAGTAGATATCAATAAGCATTTGTCGAAAAGAATTAGTAACAACATGTCATTTTTTAATTAATTTATTTTTTAATCCTCGCCCGAGGATATTTTTTCATTGATTTTTAGATAGAGTCGAAGGGAGGGAGGGAGGGAGAGAGAGAGAGGGAGAGAGAGAGAGAGAGAGAGAGAGAGAGAGAGACATGGATCGGTTGGTTGCCTCCTGCACTTGGGGATTGACCCTGCAACCCAGGTACGTGCCCTTGACTGGGAATGGAACCCATGACCCTTTAGTCCACGGGCCCGACGCTCTAACTGCTGAGCCAAACTGGTCAGGGTTTGTTGATTCTTTATAACAACCCTATGAGATAGGTACTATCATCCTCATTTTACAGATAAGTGACCTGGAGCTCAGAGAGGTTAAGCACTTGCCCAACGTCACACAGCTGGTAAGTGTGAAGTCAGAATTTGAACCTAAATTTGCCTGACTCTAAACCAGTGCATATGCTGCCTCCTGCTGAGTGAATGAAAGGTGAGGTTTCACTGGGGCCACGTTAGGGGCTGCAGATGAAATCCTGGGGCAGAGAACACACACAGAAGACCTGCTTTTTTCAGGAGCCCAATCTCAGAATGCACATTAACAGAACAAACACTATTGAGCATCTCGTTGCCAGACAGTCTGCCGAGGTTACAAAGATGAGTAAGACAAAGACCCTGCCCCCAAGGAGCTCACTGGCTAAGCGGCTGGAGGAGGGGGGAGGGGCAGGCACAGCAAATAACAGACAAGCTGGCATATGAGAAGTGCTAAGGGAACAGAGGACAGTCATCCAGCTCAGGCTGGATCTTTGGGAGAGTATTCCTGGAGGGGGTGTTTATAGAAGAGGATCAGGCTTTTCTGTGACCTTGACCCCCTTTCCATGCCCATCCATGAGATGCGGGGTTTCCCCATGGCTTTCGGAAGAGTATTGTCAGCCCTGGTGCTTTGACAGTAGTAGTGCTCATTTCTCGGGGGACAGAATGAGAGGGTATGGGTTGTTGTTGGAGCTCTGAGGGTTTCTCCTCCACCCTGACCAATTCATACTGAGGAAGGACTGCCTATTTCTGATAGGCACGGCTGCTCCTAGAAGTTCGGGAAGCCTCTGTTCACTACAGCCCTTATCAAAAGTTCCTCCCTCCGTCACTGCAGGTTATAAGACCCTCCTCAAGTGCCTCTCAGGTAAATTCTGTCGCCGGGAGCTAATTGGCATCATGGGCCCCTCAGGGGCTGGCAAGTCCACATTCATGAACATCTTGGCAGGATACAGGTGAGGACAATGCTGGGCGGAATAGGGGCAGGACCCAGGAAGAAGGACCCTTGGGGAGCACAGAAGGTGCTCTGAAGTGGCCTTGACACCCATCCCCAACCCACGTTGCTGCAGGGAGTCTGGAATGAAGGGGCAGATCCTGGTCAACGGGAGGCTGCGGGAACTGAGGACCTTCCGCAAGATGTCCTGTTACATCATGCAGGATGACATGCTGCTGCCACACCTCACGGTGTTGGAGGCCATGATGGTGAGGGCTGGTGGCCATTCCCTCCCAGTCGCCCCTTCGGCTCCCACTGCTCTTCCCACCCTCCTCTCCGGCTGAGGGTCACGGCAGTGGCCTCCTGTCACACGGAGCTGACCCGCCTGTTCTCTGGGCCCCAGGTGTCTGCTAACCTGAAGCTGAGTGAGAAGCAGGAGGTGAAGAAGGAGCTGGTGAGTGGGGAAGGGGAAGGGGAAGGGTAGAATGTGACAGCCATCCTTTTTGGTGCCACTGAGTTCTGGGGCCCTGGGTTGAGGGGTGGGACAGGGGTGTCCAAGGCTGGCACACTGGACATAAGGGAGATGCTTATTTCCACTGGGGTGGTACACAGGGAAGCAGAGACTCTGAAGCTGATCTGAGGCTGGGGGTGGGGCTGCGGCAGGTGACAGAGATCCTGACAGCATTGGGCCTGATGTCCTGCTGCCACACGAGGACAGCACTGCTCTCCGGCGGGCAGAGGAAGCGCCTGGCCATCGCCCTGGAGCTGGTCAACAACCCACCTGTCATGTTCTTTGATGAGCCCACCAGGTAGTTCTCCCCCTTCCTGGGCCCTGAACCAGGCTGGAGGCTGCATCTGGTCCACTGCTGGAGACCGAGCCTGTGTCCTCAGCCTCCTGGGGCCAAGATCAGGGCTTCCTCCTTATCCCCACCCCTGCCGAGCCTGTGGCTGCAGCAGCCCCATCCCTCACAGGCACAAATCCCCACGCCCTCCTTGACCGACTCCTCCCTCTCCTCTCCCCACAGCCAACCAGTCACCAAGTCCTGCAGAGTCTATCTCCTTTTGCCATCTCTCAGATTCGCCCCAGCCCCATCCCTAGCGCCAGCGCTAAGTTCAGGGCCCCATCAACTCTTGCCTGCATTTCTGCAACGGACTCCCCTCCCCTCCTCTCCAGTCTCTCCCAGCCACCCCTTCCTCCAAGCTGCCACCAGAAGGAACTCTCTAAAAGACAAGTCTGGCAGTACTCACTCCGCTGCTGGAAAACACATATTGATACCCTCAGAATAAATCAGAGGATTTACAAAGTCCTTCTCTGAACCTGCTTCCCTGACCTCCCATCTTGCTTCCCGCTGGCTTGTGTGCTCTGCTCTAATAATATCGGATTGCCTGTGATTCCTTCGTCCACATGGGTTCAGCCTGCAGTCTTGGCACACGCTGTGTCCGCCTAGGGCGCCTCCAGCCCTGTGCCTGCCTTCCCACCTTCACCTGGTTTAGCGCTTTCTCCTTGCAGACTCAGGAGCCGCCTCTGACTACCCTGCAATGGTGCAGGAGGGCTGAATCCTCCTCCTCTCTCTCTCCGGCATGTCCCATGTGACTGCAAACGATCTGTGCACTCTCTCTCCCTCTAGACCTCGAGTCTATGTCTTATTTATTCATCGTCATAACCCCAGTGCCTAGCATTCAGCAGGTGCTCAATATGTGCTTGTTAAACTGAACAGTGCTCTGGGCTTCTTGATACCTCCAAATGCCTGAATCACGGTGTGTACAGGATATAGGGGTGGCCAGAGGGGCCCCTTCCTGCCAGCTCCAACCCGTTATGGTAGCTGTCCCACCCAAACACTTCCTTCTCTTGGCTCTGCCCACCTCACCCCACCCCCTGCTGGCCTCTCTCTGGACAGTGGTCTGGACAGCGCCTCCTGTTTCCAAGTGGTGTCCCTCATGAAGTCCCTGGCCCAGGGAGGCCGTACCATCATCTGCACCATCCACCAGCCCAGTGCCAAGCTCTTCGAGATGTTTGACAAGGTGAGCGAGCGTCTCTGGCCCTCAGAGACGACGGGACTGAGACGGGGAGAGAGAAGGGGTCCGTGGAGGGGCTGGTGGCCTGCCTGGCCCACTGGTCTTGTCTTCCTCACCCTCTCTCCGCCTCAGCTCTACATCCTGAGCCAGGGCCAGTGCATCTTCAAGGGCATGGTCACCAAGCTGATCCCCTATTTGAAGGGCCTCGGCTTACACTGCCCGACCTACCACAACCCCGCCGACTTCAGTGAGTGGGGCCTGCGGGGAGGGCCTGGGTTATGGGGGGCGTTTCAAACCTGGGGGCTTGGGTCATGTCACTGACCTTCACCAGACATCCAAGGAGGGGCTGGCCGGCCCTTGGGAACCAAGGGTAGACCTTCGCTGAGCCCTCTGCTCTGTGTCCCCCAGTCATCGAGGTGGCCTCTGGCGAGTACGGGGACCTGAACCCCATGCTATTCAGGGCTGTGCAGAAGGGGCTGTGCGCCGTGACTGAGAAGAAGAGCAGCCTCGAGAAGAATGAGGTCTCCACCCCCTGCCCCCCTTGCCGTCCGGTGAGTGGGGGTGAAGAGGGCAAAGGGTGCAGGGCGGGGGAGGGGAGAGGGGACCTGAGACTGGCCCTGCCGAGGACGCTGTCCCTCAGAGGCCTCACAGCCCCACTGTTACCAGCTGTGTGGCTTTGGGCCCCTTACTTAGCTTCTGCCCTCTCGTTCATTTATTCCTTCAGTGAATTTTTACCACGTGTCTGTAGGGGGTTGTCCCCAACGCCAGCGCAGTGCCACCTGGTAGGCCGGACTGACGCTGTCTCCGGCCTCGTGGCCAGTGTGGCTTCCTGTCAGCTCCCACCTGGAGGTGGCGGTCCTTAGCTCGCAGGGCTGTGGGGATGGCTGAGACCATCACGGGAAGCTCCGCCCCGGAGCTGGTGACAGCCGTCCGTCCGTCCGTCACCGCCAGCTTGCCTCCTTCAGGACGTGTTACTTTGTTGTTACATGATCGTTGTTACATAACATGACTGTGAAAGTGGTGGCAGGAAGGGTAAATGTTTCCCCACGGATTAAAGAGAACAGGAGGGTGGACCCCGATCCACTGGTGGCCCTCGTGGGTGCCCTTTGCTCCCTCTCTGTCTCCTCCCTCCCAAGCTTTCTCCCTCCTCCTGTGTGTCTGCATCTCATTCCCCTTCACACCGGAGGCCAGCCTCCAGGCACAGACTCAAGGGTGATGACTTCTCCTGCAGACCTGGAGGGCTGCCGCCCGGGGAAGGGCTCGGTGGTTTCCCACCCCCGGGCTGGGTGTGCCTGGGTGTGGGGGTGGGCTCACCTGGCCCAATTTCCTCTCCCCAGGAGGTGGATGCCATCGAGAGCCACACCTTTGCCACGAGCACTCTCACCCAGTTCTGCATCCTCTTCAAGAGGACCTTCTTGTCCATCCTCAGGGACACGGTGAGGCGGCAAGTTGGGGGAGAGGGTCCCGGCAGCGCCCCACCCCACCCCCGAGTGCCCCTCTGGGTCTGCGTGCCTGTGAGGGCGCTCTGAGTTCCCGCCCCAGTGTGGCCGCCCACTCCCAGCCCGTGACCCTCCCCCTGTCCTCGCGACGACTTCGCCACACAGGTCCTGACTCACCTGCGGTTCATGTCCCACGTGGTGATCGGTGTGCTCATCGGCCTCCTCTACCTGCACATCGGCAACGACGCCGACAAGGTCTTCAACAACACCGGCTGCCTCTTCTTCTCCATGCTGTTCCTCATGTTCGCCGCCCTGATGCCCACCGTGCTTACCTGTGAGCGCAGCTGCCCGGGCGGGCGGGACGCGGGGCCGGGCGGAGCCTGACCCCTGTGTGTGCTCAGTCCCCTTAGAGATGGCCGTCTTCATGAGAGAGCATCTCAACTACTGGTACAGCCTCAAGGCCTACTACCTGGCCAAGACCATGGCCGACGTGCCCTTCCAGGTGAGCCTCCTCCGCCTGCCGTGCCTGCCCTCCTGCTCCTGCCGCCTTGCCCGCCTCCCTCAGCCGGCACCTGTCCTCTGCTCCTCGCGCCTGCTCGCTCCGCAAACAGGCAGGGAGGCCCGCCCTGCCCCAGGCTCCGCGCTAGGCAGGGACGCCGCGGCCACAAGACGGAGAGTCTCGACCTGTGGGACTGATTTTCTAGTGGGGACAACTGATGATAAACAGAAAATGATAAAAATAACAACCGTACACATGGCTGTAAATCTTATTTATCTGTTTATTTATTTTTACCATTAAAAATAATCTTTTTTCTTTATTGATTGTAGAGAGAGGGGAAGGGAGAGGTAGAGAGAGATAGAAACATCGATGAGAGAGAACATCGATTGGTCGCCCCCTGCATGCCCCCCACTGGGGATCGAGCCCACAACCTGGGCATGTGCCCTGACCGGGAATCGAACCGGCGACCTCTTGGTGCATGGGTCGACGCTCAACCACTGAGCCACAGCGGCCGGGCTGTGAATCTCATTTAAAGCAGTAGAGAAGGGTGTAGACTCTGGAGCCTCACTGCTGCTTGTCAGCTGTCCCTGCCCTTCAGGCGTTGATGATTCACAGGGGAACAAAACACATATGTAGGGTTAATCGATGAACGATATCAGGAATAGACTGGTTCAGGCGGGAAGGACTTCAGAGCTCAGCAGGTGAAGAAGCCACCCCACCTAGACTGGTCCGAGGGGCCCAATGGAAGAGGTGGGACTGGAGGATGAAGGCATTTCATGTGGCCAGGGCGGGCGGGCGCGTGGCCTGGGGGGTGGGCAGCAGGAACAAGAGTGTGAAGGCAGGACTAGTCCTGAGCACGCTAGGGGCAGCGGGTGGAGAGGCTCCTGCCTGGGTGAACTGGACGGTCCTGGCTGCCGGCCGGGCTCGCAGCCCACTGCCCAGCCCTGTGCCGCTCCCCAGGTGCTGTGCCCAGTGGTGTACTGCAGCATCGTGTACTGGATGACAGGCCAGCCCGCCGAGACCAGCCGCTTCCTGCTCTTCTCAGCCCTGGCCACCGCCACAGCCCTGGTGGCCCAGTCTCTGGGGCTGCTAATTGGAGCAGCCTCCAACTCCTTACAGGTGGGAAGACTGGCGTTCGGGGACCCCTGAGCAGGGAGGAAGCAGGGGCTGGCATGAGGAGTGGGAGAGGCCTGTGGGGAACCTTGGGGCCACCCCTGCCCTGGGTCTGTCCTGGTCACACCTGTGATGGCCCGGTCCCGTTCCCTCCCCTCCAGGTGGCCACGTTTGTGGGCCCAGTGACCGCCATCCCTGTCCTCTTGTTCTCCGGTTTCTTTGTCAGCTTCAAGACCATCCCCACGTACCTGCAGTGGAGCTCCTACCTCTCCTACGTCAGGTCAGTGCGGCGCCCCTGCCCCCTGCCCCGCTGCTCCCAGAGGCCAGGCCCGGGCGACAGGTGCGTCTGGGCTCGGCCGCGCCCGGGGAGCAGTGACCCTCGCTCCGCGTCCCGCGCTGACGCCCCTGCCCGCCTAGGTACGGCTTCGAGGGCGTGATTCTGACCATCTACGGCATGGAGCGGGGAGACCTGACCTGCTCGGAGGAGCGCTGCCCCTTCCGGGAGCCGCAGAGCATCCTCCGTGCCCTGGATGTGGAGGATGCCAAGCTCTACATGGACTTCCTGGTCCTGGGCATCTTCTTCCTGGCCCTGCGGCTGCTGGCATACCTCGTGCTCCGGTACCGGGTCAAGTCGGAGAGATAGAGCCTCGCCCTGGCCTGTGCCCAGCCCCCGCAGCAGGAAGCCCCCGGCTCCAGCCCTTTGGGGCTGTTTTAACCTCGTGGACTTGGGCACTGGTGGCTGGTGCAGCCGCCCTCCCCCCATCAGCTCCTCCACGGGCTGTCTGTCTGTCTGTGCTCCCAGCCTGGGCCCTTGGAGCGAGGGCCGCAGCCCTCCCCGCTGTGCCCAGGAGTCCTCCCACGTTGATGTGGTTTGTCGCTTCCTCTCCTCTCTCTCCAACACCCGCATGCAAAGACCACTCGGAGGCCGCCACCCTCCTTCCTGCCCTCGGCACCCTCTCTGTTGTCTGCGTGGGAGCCCCAGGCTCTCCAGGCTCCCATGTACAACTAACCAAAGTGGCCCCCTCTGGGGGTCCCAACCACATATGTGTTTGTGAACTGAGCTGTTAGAAGGTTGGGACTCCAGGGCTGGGCCCTGGTGGGGACCCTGGAAGTTTCATTTGGATGCTGGAGTGGAGCGGGGAAGGACTCTGGAAGTCTCTTCCTCCTCCTCACCCCCCCAAGCCCAGACCCTCGCTGATTTGGACAATCTGCTGGTACAGAAGCTGGCTTTCTGTCTGGGTCGCCCTCCCAATCCCGGAGCCCTGGGATGCCCCTTCCCGTCACCTTCGTGGGGGGAGGGCCTGGCGGCTCCTCTGCAATAATGTCTCTGTCTCTCTCCCACCTGCCGCTGGAACTGGCGACGCACTTTATTCCGGGGGCGAGTGGGAGAAGACCCAGCCTCCTCTCTCGTGCTCCTGTGGAGGCCCTGCAACGCTCCCTCCCTTCTCAGGAGTCCCACGCGAACAGGCAATCTCAGCCCTGCACGCCCTCCGTCCCGATGGCTCGGAGGAAGGGGGGCACGGTGGTGGCGGTGCTGCGGGGAGGGCAGTGCCAACCTCCTCCAGGGCATCTCACTTTGCCTGGAAGGGTGAGGCTGGTGCTGTCCCGGGCATCTTCCGGATTGGTAGGTGTCTACCCCCTTCCTTCCTTCCTTCCTTCCAGCCGGGGTGGCACAGGGCATTGGTCCCCTGGCGTTCAGGACATAAGCACAAGCACGAGCATCAGCTGGCCTTGGCCACTGCCCCCGGCCCTCCTTCTGTGTGTGGAGCTGGCATTCTCCCTCCTCCACCCCTTCCCAGCTGTTTGCTGCTCATTCAAACCCTTGTCCATGTCTCTCGGCCCCCTTCCCGTCAACCACGTCTGGCTTTCCTGGTGGGTCCAGGCTCATCCCACTTGATCCCCCTTCCCTGGGGATCTGCCTCTCTATCCTCACCCTGCCACGGATTTCCCCCATCACACAGAGATGCCGGTTGTATTTGTGGGATTTCACCCGTTATTAATAAAACCTATATTTATACAGTGTGCTGTGTGTCAATGTGCGGTCTGGCGCCTGATACCACGGGCTGGGAGGGGTCTTCAAAATACCTGGCAAGAAGTCCGTGAGCTTCAGGGAGTCTGTCGGGGGCGGGGGCGGGGGCGAGTCCTAGGTGTAGGTCAAGCTGGTAAATGTGTATTTTTAAAAATTTATTTTTATTGATTTTTTTAGAGAGAGAGAGGAAGGAAGAGAGAGATAGAAACATTGATGTGAGAGAAAGACATCGATTGGCTGCCTCCTGCACACCCCCGACTGGGGATCGGGCCCGCAGCCCTGACATGTGCCCTGACCGGGAATCAGACTGGGACCTCTCAGCCCATGGGATGATGCTCAATCCACTGAGCCACACCGGCTGGACATAAATATGTATCTTATGAAATATCTATATCATGGTTTACATCTTACAAATGCTTCATGTTTATCATCTCAAGGGAGTCCCATGACAATCCTGCATTATTGCTCACGACAGCCCATTCTGCAGCTGGGAGAACTGAGACTTGGATGACATCACTTGTCCAAGGACCTTTAGCTAATGAAGACGGAGCCAGGCCTGGGAACCAGGTCTTCTGCCTCGAGATTCCTCACCCTTGACATGGACCAGCGACACTGTTCACGGGGGACCTGCAAGCTGTGTGAGGGTGCCCTGTGTCTATCAGACGGATATAGGACTTTCTCTTCCGAACTGGCTGAGTCTGACTTGTGCCTACGGGGCAGGGGCTGGGGGTGGGGTCAGTGGTCATGAGGAGCAATGAGAGGCAGGAAACCTGAGCCCTAGGGTGACAGCGGCAGAGATCTCACTGAGCTCACCCCAGTTTCCTCTCTTCTTTCCTCCCAGGCCACACACCAGGCCTAAGCCATCTGCCACCAGGACTGCAGATGGGTGTGGCAGTCTGAGGTTCGGAGTAGGCAGCTGTCCAGAAGTTCTTGAGGGCTGGTGGCAGGCAGCAAGAAATAGCACCTTATCTCACCCCCTGCCTTGCTGATCCTGACGCTTGGGGACCGAAGGAAGGGACTGGCGCCAACTTGGCCAGCTGCCTGGAACACCCTAGCGGTGTCACGCGCACAGCTAGTTGCCTGGGACTAGATTAGGGTCCAGTCTAGGACCGATGGGGCGCTGGCCTGCAGATGGAGTCACTTTGTTTCTCATGGGGGTTGAGGGTGGGAGTGGGAAGTGGAAAGAAGTCCAACTCCTGAAATTAGCTTTAGAGGCATGCTGGGTGCCACCGTCTACCTGCAGTGACACCAATATACGGCTTCTTAAAGTCACAAATATACGGCTTCTTAAAGAGCACAAAATTCCACCACGAGATGGTCGTTTTTCTTAAGATTCTTTATCTTTTTTTTTTTATTGATCTTTAGAGAGAGAGGAAGGGAGAAGGAGAGAGAGATAGAAACATCGATGAGAGAGAACATGGATTGGCCACCTCCTGCATGCCCCCCACTGGGGATTTGGCCCACAACCTGGGCATGTGCCCTGACCAGGAATCGAACCGGTGACCTCTTGGTGCATGGGTCGATGCCCAACCACTGAGCCACACTGGCCGGGCAAGAGTCTTTATCTTTCTCTTTTAAAATGCAAACACTCCTGAAAGACTGAAACACTTATAAATTCACACATTTGTAAAATCCCTTGGTTGCTAAGGAGATGGACAGCCAATCCAGAACCAGCAGAGGCCATTCAAGTGCAGACCACATTTGTGAGCGGCGCACATGTGTGCAAAGAAAGCTCTTTCGACTCTTGCAACTCCGTGAGGCTGTTAGGGTGCGTGCTATCATTTCCTCCTTCTACAGAGAAGGAAGCCGAGGCTTGGAGAAGCGACTTGAGCAAGCTCTCAAGATATGGTGCTCTTGCCCTGGCCGGTTTGGCTCAGCGGTAGAGCGTTGGCCTGCGGACCAATGAGTCGCGGGTTCAATTCCAGCCAAGGGCACGTACCTCGGTTGTGATTCGTCCCCAGCCCTGGTTGGGGTTGTGCAGGAGGCAGCCACTCGATATGTCCCTCTCACGTCAATGTCTCTCTCTCTTTCTCTCTCTTTCTCTCTCTCTCATTCCACTCTATCTGAACAAAAATTGAAAAAAAAAAGTCCTCAGGTGAGGATAGAAAAAAATAATAATAAAAAATAAAATAAAATGTCTTAAAAAAAAATGGTGCTCTTGTCCCTGTGAAGCACCTGTGATTTCTCCCACCGGTCCCAGCAACCTGCAGAGGTGTGTGTGTGGGGGGGCGCGTAAATGCCCCCTGCCCATCCCAGCAGGTTTTGAAACGGGCCCACTCACCCTGAGTGTCAACCTCCCTGGACTTGGAGACCATCTTACTCAACACCGCCACCTCTGCATCAGGGCTTGTGCAAGGTTTTGCAGGGCAGAGATGTCTCAAGGTTTTGCAGGGCAGAGATGTCTCAAGGTTTTGCAGGGCAGACACGTCTGAAGGTTCGGCAGGGCAGACACGTGTGAAGGTTCTGCAGGGCAGACATGTGTGAAGGTTCTGCAGGGCAGACATGTGTGAAGGTTCTGCAGGGCAGACATGTGTGAAGGTTCTGCAGGGCAGACATGTGTGAAGGTTCTGCAGGGCAGACACGTCTGAAGGTTCGGCAGGGCAGACATGTGTGAAGGTTCTGCAGGGCAGACATGTGTGAAGGTTCTGCAGGGCAGACATGTGTGAAGGTTCTGCAGGGCAGACATGTGTGAAGGTTCTGCAGGGCAGACATGTGTGAAGGTTCGGCAGGGCAGACATGTGTGAAGGTTCGGCAGGGCAGACATGTGTGAAGGTTCGGCAGGGCAGACATGTGTGAAGGTTCGGCAGGGCAGACATGTGTGAAGGTTCGGCAGGGCAGACATGTGTGAAGGTTCGACAGGGCAGACATGTGTGAAGGTTCTGCAGGGCAGACATGTGTGAAGGTTCTGCAGGGCAGACATGTGTGAAGGTTCTGCAGGGCAGACATGTCTGAAGGTTCGGCAGGGCAGACATGTGTGAAGGTTCTGCAGGGCAGACATGTGTGAAGGTTCTGCAGGGCAGACATGTGTGAAGGTTCTGCAGGGCAGACATGTGTGAAGGTTCTGCAGGGCAGACATGTGTGAAGGTTCGGCAGGGCAGACATGTGTGAAGGTTCTGCAGGGCAGACATGTGTGAAGGTTCTGCAGGGCAGACATGTGTGAAGGTTCTGCAGGGCAGACATGTGTGAAGGTTCGGCAGGGCAGACGTGTCTGAAGGTTCGGCAGGGCAGAGATGTCTCAAGGTTTTGGAGGGCAGAGATGACCTGCTCTGCTCCCCATATGTCTCTACAGCAGCTGGTGCCCTACCCTGAGGTCAGATGACAGAGTACATGCCCCCAGCAGGACTCAGAGCACTCCATTCTACAGAAGGCCAGTCAAACCATGTTATTAAAAAGCCTACATGGCCCTGGCCACTTTGGCTCAGCAGTTAGAGCGTGGGCCCGCGGACCAAAGAGTCACGTGTTTGATTCTGGTCAAGGGCACGTACCTCGGTTGCGGTTCGTCCCCGGCCCTGGTCAGGTCGTGCGGGAGGCCACCAGTCGATGTGGCTCTATCACATCGATGTTTCTCTCTGTCTCTCTCTCTCCCTCACTCCCACTCTATCTGATGATAAATGGAAAAGCATCCTTGGGTAAGAAATATAATAATAATAATAATAAGCCTACATGACTGTATACCCTGGAGGGTGGTGCGGGGTGAACAGCTTGTTCTGAGCTGTGCCAGTAACTGCAGCCAGGGGCCTATCTGCTTGGCATGACTAGGTCAGTGGGGCAAAGCTGGAGGAGTCCCCCAGGACCAAAGTGTCCCGTCGGAGACCACATTATTGGGCTGCTCTACTTCCCTCTCCCCAGCCCTTTCTACTCCCCTTTCAGAACATCTCTTAGAACGCAGGGCCTTTCCCTCCCCAGACTTCTTTCTTTCTTTCTTTTTAAAAATGTTTGTATTGATTTTTAGACCGAGAGGGAGAGAGAGATAGAAACATTGATGTATTGATTTTTAGACAGAGAGGGAGAGAGAGATAGAAACATTGATGTGAGAAACATCAATCAGCTGCCTCCTGCACGACCCCTACCGGGGATCAAGCTCTGACCAGGAATCAAACGGGGACCTCTAAGTCCATGGGATGGCGCTCAATCCACTGAGCCACACCAGCTGGGCAGCCCGGACTTCTTTCTATCTTTTTTATATATATATATATATAATCCTCACCCGAGGACATTCCTGCATCTATCTTCAGACAGAGAAGGAGGGAGAGAGGGAGGAAGAGAGAGAGAGAAACATCGACATGAGAGAGACACATCAACTGGCTGCCACCCACACGGCCCGGTTGGGGCCGGGGACAAACTGCAACCGAGGTACATGCCCTTAGCAGGAACCGAACCCGGGACTCTCCGGTCCAGGGGCCGAAGCTCCAACCGCTGAGCCAAACCAGCCGGGCTGGACTTCTTTCTTAAGAGCCAGTTCAACTGTCACCTTCTCTGCCAGAGGCAGTTAGTAACTCTGTCCCCCAGGCTTTCCTAAGCCTTCTGTCTACCTCTGAAGTACCACCCTCCTGGCCCCTGGAGGGGAGCTACCAGAGTCTGCCTGATCCCTGCCTGCCTTGTTTGGGTTGCTCGGTCCTGCCCCAACGCCATGTGGTTGTAAGTGAAATATCAACAGTCTTCCGTCCGGATGAAGGGTAGAGAGCACACAGCCCTGCGGGGCACTCTGTGTGTTCCCTGTGGCACACCTGACAGTGCACTGTACACCTGTCTGCCTGTGGAGACATGCCCAGGCTGTGGGTGGTGGTGGCGGCTCCTCCAACAGCTAGGGAGGCCTGGGTGTGCCTTGCATGGAAGCACAGGGGTGAGGGTGGGGGCTTTGAGGACCAGGAAGCCCGAGGGCGAGGCCGTGACTGGGTGCCAGACAAGAAAAGCAGGTTGGGGAGGAAGCTGTTGGTTTCTCTGTCCCCATTCTCCCTCCTCCCTTGACCAAAGTGACCAGAAGCCATACCCAGGGGTCTGGGGTCTAAGAGAGCCATGCACAGAAGGAAGAACCCCAGGAGATTTTGACTGAGATCTCTGCCCGGAGGTAGGCTGGGTTGAAGAGGTGCCACAGAGGGAAGAGTGCCTTGGGCACGGCCGGGCGCCCCGGGGAGGCTCAGGGGTGTTACGGAGACCCAGGCCCCTAGTCCTGGTCCGACTCGTTCGCTTCCTGACTGGATGAGCCTGTTCGAGTCACTGCACCCTTCCGACCCGCAGTTCCTCCACCTGTGAAGTGGGCACCACACAAGCCCGCCTGGGAGTGGTCAGTGAGGTCACTGGACGGGATGGTGCCTGGTGACCTGCAGAGGGCAGTGCTACAGCGGGGCCGCCGGGACGGAAGGCGGTACCCAAGGGGGCAGGGGCGACGCGGGACGGATGGGAAGTCCCCGCCCCGAGCCCGCTCCCCGGGGCTCCCGGTCCCTCTCGCTGTCCCCCTGCCTCCGGGACCCCGACGACCCCGAGCGCCTGGCTCGTCCTCGCCCGTGCCCGGCTGGCAGACACGAGGCGCTGCGCCCGGGCCTCCCGGAGCGAGCGGGGACCCCGGAAGGCGACGGGCTCCCGGGGCGAAGGCCTAGCGGGCCGGGCGCCTCTCGCCCCCGCGTGGGTGGAACGCGGGCCCCCCGGGGCGGGGCCTGGCCGGGCGGGGTCTCGGGGGCGGGGCCGGGCGGGGCGGGGCGGGGCTGCGCAAGGACCGCCGGGAGCTCGCGGCGCCGGGACGCGCAGGACGCAGCGGCCTCGCCGTGGTGGGTGGGCTCCTGGCGGCGCTCCCGTGCGGGTGTCCGGCCGCCGGGCCCGGGAGAGCGGGCCGGGACCCAGCGTGGGGGCGGCGCTCCTGCACTTTTCCGGGTGTGCCCCCTCCCTTCCTCCCTGCCCTGGAGTCCCGGGGGGATCTTGGGAGGATGGCTCGCAGCAGCACCCCACCCCTTCCGCGAGCCCCTTCTTGAGCCTTTGGCCCTGGATGCGACTTTGTTGCACTGAGCTCGTTTCTGCAAGCGTCCCCAGCTTCCCAGGGCCCTGTCTTACCCCTCTCCAGCGCCCGGCTCTCCACGGCTTGGCGCTGCTGGCAGGTGGCCTGGCGCCGCGGTTCTCCCCGAGTGTGCCCAGCCCCGGAGGAACCACCTCTCCGGGAATCAGCTTGCCACATAGCCGCTGGCTCCATTCAAGAGAGCTCAGAGGGGCCGGGGAAGACTTCCCAGGAGACAGGGTCTTTGGGCAGGGTCTGAAAAGATCGGGAGGATTCTGGCAGGGGAGAACGGTCTTTCTCCGCTGAAGAAGGTGTACGAACACAGTTAGGAAAGTGCGAACAAGAATTCAGTGAGCCCGGCAAATGAGGTGTGGGTTAGGGCAAACTCCGAAAAATAGCTCGCGTGGGCCAGGTGTTTGTAATCTAGGATTTTAAGGAGGTGTTTGGTGGCTGGGATGAGGGATTGGAATAAGATGAGGGTGAAGACCGAGGCCAGCAAGGGGAAGGGGGTCCCTGGAAGTCTGCAGAGGGTCTGAGCGCAGCGACAATGCAATGAGAACAGGCTGGCAAAACTGGGAGGAGGATCAGTAGGGCTGTCTCCACTGTGGAGGAGGGAGGAAGGACGGGAAGATGAAGAGGTCAGATTTCTAGTGTAAATCGCGATTGGGAAGATTTGCAGTGAAGTAACTGAAAGGGGAGAGGAATGATTACTTCGGTTTTGCATGCGTGAAGCTTGAAGCATGGTCAGAATATCCCTATGGAGATGTCAAGTAGGAAGTTCATTCATTTATTTATTATTTATGCCAGCCTCAAAGGCAGCTTACATAAAAGTCACAGAGAAGATAAAATGATAAAACTGAAAACTCAGCTGAAAGGACGATGTACCTAGGGAAAACACGCAGAGGGGAATGGATAATTATTGCTGAAAGAGCACTGGCTCAGGAAACCCACTGAAAAGGAACACAGGACTCATCTGAGCTTGCTGATAGCCAAGCCAGGGAAAGGACACCTAAATAAAACCATTCACCAGGCTGAAACTCAGGAGAAAGACATTCCTGAAGCCCCGGGGGAGAGGCACTAGGCGGTAGGAGATAAACCGGGATCACTCAGGTGGGGCTATCGAAGAGGGAGGAGATTTGAAGGCCAGGCCAGGGCTTTGGCAGTGCTGACATGAATGAGAGGCTGATGCTCTCCTGAGGAAGAAGACCTTCCTTAGCCTTCCGCCAGGGAGGCGGAAGTGGGAAGGGGTCTGTGTGTGTGTGGTCCGTTCACACCATTCTTTTGCAGGGGAACAGGACAGAAGGTGGTGTGCCAACCCCCTGGGCTCTGATCTTCTCTCCTACCATGAGGTGGAGCCACCATTTGCCCAGGGCCTTCTGGGGTCCTGGTCTGGGAAGATCCCTGCAGCCAGCAGGTAAGCAGGAAGAAGGGGTTTCTGTTTGTACCTCGTCCTTCCAGATGGTGCCTCCCAGAGGGCAGCGATTCAGACACAGGTGTGCTAGTTCCAGCTCCGTGATTCACTGGCTGTTGGCTTGGGGCAAGCCACCTGACCTCTCTGAGGCCCCTGTTTCCCACCCTAAACTAAGGGAGTCAGACTCGGTGATCTTTGAAGGTCCCTGTAGCTACACGAGTCCAGGAACACTTGTCTGATTCCATGTCGCATTCAGCAGATGTTTTCTGAATGCCTGCTGTGTGCCGAGTAGATAATCGTGTTAAGTTCTAAGTATATCGTGTGTACGAAACGGATGTGATGCTGCTGTCGTGGTGGGGACGGAGGTGGACATGAATGTTAATCCAATAACCACACAATAAAATATTAAACTGCATAATAGCTGTCACAAGGGGGTGGCACATGATGCTATAAGAGCAAATGGGGCCCTGGCCGGTTGGGCTCAGCGGTTGGAGCGTCGGCCTGCGGACCGGAGAGTCCCGGGTTCGGTTCCCGCTGAGGGCACGTACCAAAAAAAAAAAAGAGCAAATGGGGGGCATTTGATGTAGACTTGGAATCTGTGTATTGGTGGGGAAGTATGGGTAGGATCTGCATGCTGTTTCTTCCTTCTCCTTTCTCTCTGTAGATGAAAGTATCCCCTTCGTGACCCACTGGAACTGGGCCCTCAAAGGGCAGTGTCCCCTTGGGCCCCCTAGGTGAGGCCTTGGTGTCCTACCGTAGAATATATCTGGGCGTAGCAGAGTAGCCTGGGGAGGGTCGGGACTGGGAGAGAGCTTGATCTCCTGGTGTTGGGGAAGTCACAGCGACCAGGCTTAAGGGGAAGTTGGGTTACACCATTTACAGTACCAGTCACAGTGGTCGGCCAGGGGGAGGGTCTGTGGGAGGTGGGTGGAGTGTGGTAGTGACCAGCTGAGTTCCAGACAGGCAGCTGTCGGGGGCTGGAGGACCAGGGGCGAGACCTCAGTTCCTGGGAAGGCGGGGAGTCAGTCTTAGGAAGCCAGAAGTCCGTCATTCCCAACGGGCCTGGACTCCGAGCCCGTGCAGGGACTGAGCTCAGCAGCCAAGCCCCGGCTCATCCCTTCTCCTTGCTCCCAGGGCCTTTGTCCGTCACTATGGAAGCTCAGTGGGCAGCGTTCCCCCCCCAGGGAGGCACGAACAGTTGTTCCGGAGCATCTCTACAGCTGGTAAAAGATTGGTTCTCCAGTCCGTCTGGGGAAAGGGGCTGGCTGGGATCCCAGTGGGGGCTGGGGTGGGAGAAGCAGGCGAGAAGAAAGGCATACAGGACCCACTGACATCATCAATCAGTGCCTGCCCTCCTTCGCCCCATAATCCATCTGTCCATGTGTCCCTTCTTGTAACACTCATGCAGTGCACACTGTGTACACAGCCCTGGGAGGGATGTGCCACCCCTACCTTCTAGAACTGGGTGTAGAAGTCAGATAAAGACATAACTGTGCAACCAGCCAGCCCAGGCTCAACATCACTCATCCGTGGTTCCCACTTCCTGCCACGAGGCTTCCACACTTCCTGGGCCCTCTGTGTTATATTTCCTGAGGGAGTCCTGGTGCCCAGCACTGCTCTGGGTCCCTGCGTCTCCTGGTGCTGGCTTGGCTCTGCAGCCTGCTCCCCCCTGACTGGCCCTGCTCCTGCGTCTCCCGGTCCCTCACCTGGCCCATTCCCTTTGCCTTCCTCTCCAGAAGCCATCCAGCGGCACCGCCGGAACCTGGCGGAGTGGTTCAGCCGGCTGCCCAGGGAAGAGCGCCAGTTTGGCCCGACCTTTGCACTGGACACGGTCCACGTGGACCCTGTGATCTGTGAGAGCACCCCCGATGAGCTGCTTCGCCCGTCTTCGGAGCTGGCCCTGGACCATCGGCCGCCCCTGGCCAGGCTCCCCACACTGGCCCTGTCTCAGCTCTTTGACCCAGATGCCTGTGGGCGCCGGGTACAGACCGTGGTTCTGTACGGGACCGTGGGCACAGGCAAGAGCACGCTGGTGCGCAAGATGGTCCTGGACTGGTGTTACGGGCGGCTGCCAGCCTTCGAGCTGCTCATTCCCTTCTCCTGTGAGGACTTGTCGTCCCTGGGCTCTGCCCCGGCCTCCTTGTGCCAACTTGTGGCCCAGCGCTACACACCCCTGAAGGAGATTCTGCCCCTGATGGCTGCAGCCGGGTCTCGCCTGCTGTTTGTGCTTCACGGCTTAGAGCGTCTCAACCTGGACTTCCGGCTGGCAGGCACCGGGCTTTGCAGTGACCCCGAGAAGCCAGAGGCACCAGCGACCATTGTCGTCAATCTGCTGCGCAAATACATGCTGCCCGAGGTAGGTGGCCCTGTGCCCCTCCCTGCCAGCGCTCCCCGATTTGCCACGTGAGATTTGCGTTTATTTATTGGGTGGGAGAGGCCCTGGGCTAGTTCAGATCCTGGCCCCACCACTCCCCAGCTGTGTGTCTGAGCAAGTCACCAACTTCCCCAACTTCTGTTTTCTTTTCTTCTTGAGCTGTGCTGATCAAATGAGAGACTACATCTAAACTGCTTGGCACAGTGCACCGGCTCATAGTAGGTGTGCAGTAATTGTTGTAATTATTACAGTCATCGTCATTTTCAGCCTTGGACACCCAATCATCAGCCACTCCCTGGCGAGTGAGGCAATCGGGATAGCAAGGTCTTTCTTAACCCTCAACCATGCTCTTCCCAGGCCAGCATCCTGGTGACCACCAGGCCGTCTGCCATCGGCCGCATCCCCAGCAAGTACGTGGGCCGCTACGGGGAGATCTGCGGCTTCTCTGACACCAACCTGCAGAAGCTCTATTTCCAGCTCCGCCTCAATCAGCCAGACTGTGGACACAGCGCTGGGGGTGCGGGTGTCTCGGCCACTCCAGCCCAGCGTGACAACCTGGTGGAGATGCTCTCCCGGAACCTGGAAGGGCACCACCAGATCACCGCTGCCTGCTTCCTGCCCTCCTATTGCTGGCTCGTCTGCGCCACCTTGCACTTTCTGCACGCCCCCACCCCGGCTGGCCAGACGCTCACAAGCATCTACACCAGCTTCCTGCGTCTAAACTTCAGTGGGGAGATGCTGGACAGCAGCGACCCCTCCGAGTTGTCGCTGATGGCCTACGCGGCCCGAACCATGGGTAAGCTGGCCTACGAGGGGGTGTCTTCCCGAAAGACCTACTTCTCCGAAGAGGATGTCCGAAGCTGCCTGGAAGCTGGCATCAGGGCGGAAGAGGAGTTTCAGCTGCTGCACGTCTTCCGCTGGGATGCCCTGAGGTTTTTCCTGGCGCCGTGCGTGGAGCCGGGGCACCGGGGCACCTTTGTGTTCACTGTGCCCGCCATGCAGGAGTACCTGGCTGCCCTTTACATTGTGCTGGGTTTGCGGAAGACGACTCTGCAGCGGGTGGGCAAGGAAGTGGCCGAGCTCGTGGGCCGCGTCGGGGAGGACGTCAGCCTCGTCCTGGGCGTCGTGGCCAAGCTGTTGCCGATGAAGGCCCTGCCTCTGCTCTTCAATCTGCTCAAGGTAACAGCAGCTTCAGGACCCCAGGCTGCCAGCCTCCGGCGCCCCACCCACCCCTTGCTCCTCACCCGCCCGGCAGGAAACGGCTACTTCCTGCGTAGCTGTCCATCCTCTCTTCGGCCCTGGTTTCAGATTTGGGCACTGTGGCTTTTAGTGGGATTGGGGCATAAGGACGCAGGAGAGAGAAGCCACAGGCTGGGGAAGGCTTGGAGGCGGGGAGCGGTATCTGAGGGTGCAGGGACGTCAATGACAATCCTACGACCCTAAGACGGTTTTCTTTTGCCTCTGTCCCCCTAGTCTTTGTTTCGGGGAGGCAGGGGTCACCGAGTTCAGGGTCTGGCCTCTGCTTTGCAGGTCCAGACAGGTGATCGTATCTGTTCCCCCAGAGGTGATTAGACTCCAGGAATGATGACTCATCTGAACTGAATCACCAGAGGCAGGTGTATGAAGTAGATGCCATTTTATTCGTTTATACCAGGAGGAGAAATGCACTGGTAATTGGTTTAGACAGTCCGTCCAGGGCACAGGTCCACTTCGGAAGCCAATCACAGGCCCGAGGACGGTGCTGTGAGCAGGGCAGATGGCTGTTTCCAAGGGGAAGAGGGCCCGCTGTCTGCTGATGTCTGCAAGGTGCTCATAAATGCTGTCATGATCCCTCTGTAGACAGAGGCTCACGGAGGCTAAGGGACTGGCCCAAGGTCGCTTGGAGAGTAAATACAGTAGCTGGGGTCTGAGCCCAGCTTTCATGACTCGGAATCCTGTCTCTTTCTGCCAGACTTGGCTGCCGTTGCAGATGTCTTGTCAAGCCGTGGTGCCTGGCTAGGTAGCCCTGTTCCTCTGAGGATGATTCAGTAACTTGTCCTGAGGACGCAGAGCCTGGTCGACGCTGGCAAACCTTCGCGTTCCCTTTCTACAGGCAGCAGAGCGTGAGGGTGAAGAACAGGGATTGAGTAGCGCAGCTGCCTGGGTTGAAAGGAAGGCTCTGCCGCTGACTAGCTGTGTGACCTTTGATACGTTGCTGAACTTCTCTGTGCCTCAGAATCCTTATTTCTTTTTCTTTTTAAAAATGTTTTTATTGATTTTTTTTTTTTTTTTTTTTTTTTTTTAGAGAGGAAGGGAGAGAGAGAGAGAGAAACACCAAGTGAGACAGCCCCCCACTGGGGATGGAGCCTGCAACTCGGGCGTGTGCCCTGCCTGGGAATTGAACCGAGGCCTCTCAGTTCCTGGGACGACGCTCCATCCACTGAGCCACACCGGCAAGCGTCCTTATTCCTTTTTCTTTTTTTCTTTATTGATTTTAGAGAGAGAGGAAGGGAGGGGGAGAGAGAGATAGAAACATTGATGAGAGAGAACATCGATGGGCTGCCTCCTGCATGCCCCCCACTGGGGATCGGACCCACAACCTGGGCATGTGCACTGACTGGGAATAGAACCGGCGACCTCTTGGTGCATGGGTCACCGCTCAACCAGTGAGGCACACCGGCCCGGCAAGTCCTTATTTCTTTTTTCTTTTCTTTTTTTTTTCTTTTTCTTCTTCTTTTTTTTTAATCCTCACCTGAGGATATTTTTCCATTTATCTTCAGATGGAGTGGGAGGGAGAGAAAGAGAAACATCGACGTGAGAGGGACACATCGACTGGTTGCCTCCCGCACGACCCCAACCAGGGCCGGGCATGAACCGCAACCGAGGTACGTGTCCTTGGCTGGAATCGAACCCGTGACTCATTGGTCCGTGGGCTGACACTCTACTGCTGAGCCACACCGGCCAGGGAAAGTCCTTATTTCTGAAATGGGGTTAGCAGTAGAACCTATATCACTGGCCTAATAGGAGGAGTAAAAGTGTTCATCCTCAGGACAGTAGTAAGTGCTACTTAACTGTGAAACATCCAGACAGGCTCAGGCAGCCACCTCTTCTCACGGTCAGCTCAGGCAGGGACTGATGGCCGTGGCAGAGGCTCCCCACCCTTTGAGGATGCGTCTGCCGTGCCCAGGTTGCAGCGAGAGGCCGCGTCCCTGACGGGGTCCAGACAGCCCCGTGCTGTTGCGTGCAGTGCCCGGGGTTGTTGGCGCCACTCCCGAGCCTCCCGGGGAGGGCTGCCTCGCGGGGGAAGGTTTGTCTGCTTCCTCATGACCCTGTTGACTCAGCGTCCCAGGGCCCCTTTGGGAGCCGCTGCAGGACGAGAGGGGGCTGCAGCATCCCAGCAGTGGGTCCTTCCGTGAACACCCAGTGCCAGGCACTGCGTCAGGTCCTGAGGAAAAGCAGTTCAACCCCAGGCTTCTGCCTTTCCCGATCGTACAGTCTGAACACAGACATGTCAGCATAACCATGGAATTAAAAAGTGTGGTTAGTGCCCGGCCGCTGTGGCTCAGTGGCTGAGTGTCGACCCCTGCACCAAGAGGTCGCCGGTTCGATTCCCGGTCAGGGCACATGCCCAGGTTGTGGGCCTGATCCCCAGTGGGGGGCATGCAGGAGGCGGCCAGTCGATGTTCTCTCTCATCGGTGTTTCTGTCTCTCTCTCCCTCTCCCTTCCGCTCTCTCTAAAATCAATTAAAAAAAAAAAAAAAGGAAAAATATCAGTAATTAAAAAAAGTATGGTTAGCACCTGGAAAGCAGAGTTCCAGGTGCTGGAAGTGGAGGCCTGTTTTGGGGAATAAGGAAAGCCTCTCTGCGGAAGGACAGTTAGTCTGGTCCCTAGAGGATCAGCCAGAAAGAGAATCGGGGGGGAAAGGACTTCAGAAGAGTATCTGGCTTTGGAGGAGGAGAAAGCTTGGCACTGTCAAAAAGAAAAGAGAGAGAGAAGTTGGAAGGACACAGCAGTGAGGGGCGGCAGGCCTGTAATGACGTTGGCCGGGACCCAGTGACGGGGTGCTGTGGTCACTGTCGCTCTGACGATGCCGTTGACGATGGTGATGTCTTTATCGTCCCTGGCCGGTGCCAAACTAACTGCGTGATGTGTCCTGGTTCCTTCCCAGCAGCCCCTGGGCTGGGGCGTGCCCGAGGCGTTTGGGAAGAGTGGGTCGAGTGCAGGAGGCAGGTGCCGAGGGGTGACTATGGAAAGATCAAACCGGGGCCAAGTTATGGGACGTTCTGCGTTCTGTGCGGGCAGTGGGGAGCCGCCAGAGGGGCTGCCGCAGGGGAGCAGTGTGACCGTCATGCTGTGAGTTCAGGAGGAGGCACGAGGCCGCCGTGGGAGCGGGCACCCAGGAGGCTGCAGCACCCGCCCCTGCTTCCTCCCCCAGGTGCTTCCACGGGTGTTCGGGCGTGTGATGGGGAAGAATCGCGAGGCGGTGGCCCAGGCCATGGTGTTGGAGATGTTCCGGGAGGAGGATTACAACAATGATGACGTCCTGGACCAGATGGGTGCCAGTATCCTGGGCATGGAGGGCCCCCGGCGCCACCCGGATGAGGCCCCTGAGGACGAGGTCTTTGAGCTCTTCCCCATGTTCATGGGGGGGCTTCTCTCTGCCCAGAACCGGGCCATGCTGGCTCAGCTTGGCTGCCCCATCAAGAACATGGATGCCCTGGAGAATGCCCAGGCCATCAAGAAGAAGCTGGGCAAGATGGGCCGGCAGGCGCTGCCCCCCTCGGAGCTCCTCGACCACCTTTTCTTCCACTACGAGTTCCAGAACCAGCGCTTCTCTGCTGAGGTGCTCAGCTCCCTGTGCCAACTCAACCTGGCAGGGGTGCGCATGACACCCCTCAAGTGCACGGTGGTGGCGGCTGTGCTGGGCAGCGGAAGGCACGCCCTGAAGGAAGTGAACTTAGCCTCCTGCCAGCTGGACTCCGCCGGGCTGCGCACACTCATGCCCGTCCTCCTGCGTGCCCGGAAGCTGGGGTGAGGACTCATGCACAGCATGGAGAGGAGAGGGCTGCAGGCGAAGAGGTGGGAGGAGCAAGTGCCGGGGAAACCAGGGGTGCTGAGGAAGGACTGGGGCAGGACGGAGAAGTCTGCTTGGGGGGAGGTGACGAGAACAGGCGGGAGGACAGGTGCGGACGGCCTGCCCGGTGGATGGCGGTGCCTGTGCTGAGTTCCTTCTTTGGTCCCCCCCCCCCCCCCCCCCCGCCTCCGGCCACCTTCTGCTTCAGCTTGCAACTCAACAGCCTGGGCCCCGAGGCCTGCAGGGACCTCCAAGACCTGCTGCTGCATGACCAGTGCCAAATCGCCACCCTGCGGTGAGTGCCCTGGGAGGGCGCTGCAGGGAGCATCTGGCCGTTCTCGTGGCCAGCTACGGTCCAGAGTGTGCCCCTTGCCTTGTCATGCCTGGCACGGGCCCACCTACGGCGTGGGGTGGGGGGTGGAGTCTGGCCCTGGCTGCCCCCAGGTCCGGTACAAGCCGCAGAGCGGGATGGGGGTGAGGTGCCGCCAGCTGTGGGTGCTGCAAAAGCCTCTCAGGGGGCTGACATCAGCCTGGGGAAGGGGTTAGGAGGGCACTGAGGCCAGGGCCTGGGAGCAGTGCCACTGATCCCTCCTGGGGTTCTCCTGGTCGCCGCCCAAGGATGGCCTTAATGCTGGGCACTCAGATGCTCCCAAAACGTTGACTGATTTACCAGGAACCCAGACTCCTGGGTTCCCGATTTCTGGCTGAAGTAAGGGGAGGTGAGTGAGGAAAGAGAAAGGAGAGGGGGCAAGAAGCATGGGGCGGCGGGGTCTGGGGAGGTGAGACGGGGAACGGTGTGATGAAGGAGAGGGGGAGCAGGGAACAGCAGAGGAGAAGAAGGAGGGAGAGGAGGGGAACCAGCTCCTCCCTGTGCCCTCTGCGGGCCGCACCTGTTTCTCTCCCTCTCCCGTCCTGCAGTTCTGTGTCCGGGCTGCTGTCCGCCCAGGCTGTGCGCCCTTGTGGCCCAAGCACAGGGTGTCTCCCAGGGGCCCTTGTAACCTTGGGGTGCTTGCGGCTGTAGGCTGTCCAACAATCCACTGACGGCGGAGGGTGCGGCCTTGCTGCTGGACGGGCTGGCGGGAAACACCTCGCTGACACACCTGTCCCTGCTGCACACGGGCCTCGGGGACGAGGGCCTGCAGCTGCTGGCTGCCCAGCTGGACCGGAACCAACGGCTGCAGGAGCTGAACGTGGCCTACAATGGCGCCGGCGACGCCGCGGCCCTGGCCTTGGCGCAGGCTGCCTGGAAGCACCCGTCCCTGGAGTTGCTGCAGTGAGTCTGGCCCTGGCCCGCCCGCCCCGCCGGAGACCGTCCCCATCCCTTTTGCCTGCCTCTCGCCTGCCTTTCCTACCCTCGCGTGGGCCTCCCCTCTCTTCCTGGGTTCTGACAAGCCGACCCACCCTCTGTGATCGGCCCTTACCCTGCTCTGATTCCTTCCCACCCTTAGTCCTAGGGTCCCGGGGACCCCATTCCTAGTCCCTGGTCCCACTAAATGCTGGTGTCATCCCTGCCCCCCGTTGTCCCCCCCCCCCCAATCTCTCTTATTGAAGACACACCCCGTTGCGGTACTCAGCCAGAGGCCGAGCTGGAGACCCCTCCCTCCCTGTCCGCCTGCCGCCCTCTGCCCTCCGCAGCCTGGCTGAGTGGCATTTCCTCTCCTCTCCCCTGCCAGCCTCTACTTCAACGAGCTGAGCTCGGAGGGCCGCCAGGTCCTGCGGGACTTGGGGAGCACGGCTGCCGGCCGAGCCCAGGTTGTGGCGTCGCTGACGGAGGGGACGGCGGTGTCCGAGTACTGGTCGGTGATCCTCAGCGAAGTCCAGCGGAACCTCGGCAACTGGGATCAGGGCCGGGTCCGGCGCCACCTCGAGCTCCTGCTGCGGGATCTGGAAGATAACCGGGGGGCCACCCTCAATCCCTGGCGCAAGGCCCAGCTGCTTCGGGTGGAGGGCGAGGTCAGGGCCCTCCTGGAGCGGCTGGGAGGCCCCGGGAACTGAGCCGGTGGCCGCAGGCCCCGCTGTGTGAGCCTGGCCCCAAGCCCCTCCCTCGGTGGCCTCCTGGCATGTACTGCTGCCCTGGAGAGACCCCTTCGCGGCTGAAGGCAGAGAGCTGGGCACAGCGGTACCAGTGGCCCTCCCGGAACATGTCCAACCGATCCTCCAAGTCTGGGATTTCCAGGGCCGTGAAACACGCCGCCTCTCCACTGGGCTGTAGGGCCCACGATGTGGCGTTTCCGTGGCTGAATTGCCCCCCTGGGGCACCACCACGAACCTGCTGCGCTCTCCTCTCAAGGAGCCTCTGTGCCACCAGGGGGCGCACTTCCTGCGTCCGCCCGGCCAGGGGCGGCGCCCAGCTGTGCTGGAGGGCCTCGCCTCCTGCGTTCTGCTTCGGCCCACGCCCGGGGCACCCACGCCCACTCCCCGTCACTGGTGCTTTCTCCTCAGCCTCACCTCCTCACTGTGGTGCTCTGCTTGGGTCCCTGCCAGCGTGTGCGCCGACCTACCCGCTATTAAAACACTTCCACCCCCTGTGGCCTCTGCGCCCGTGCTTTCCCAGAAGGGCGCTGTTCTTGGCCATTCTGCTGAAACTACTGACCGTTTCCGTTACACGTGGTTCTTAGGTACCAGGTTCCAAGGCAGGGAGGGCTGGGGCACCCATGACGAAGAGACGGGGTTTGGGGAGGCCATGCTGGGCCGTAGGACCCCATCACCCCCTCATACACGCTCGCCCAGGCTTGGAGTTAGCGGCCAGCAGTCTGCCTGTCTCCGCACAGAGCAGGAGCTGGGACAGCGCTGAGTCTCCCGGGCAGCCGGGGCCCGGAACAGGTGCAGGAGGAACATGTATTCTCCCCGGGACGAGACTCTCCTCGGTTAACCATTATCCCGCTGCTCCCAAGGCAGCGTCTTCAAGGAGGCGGGACTGGGGGGTAAGTGGGAAGGTCAGCTGGTTTCGATGGACCTTGTCCCTCTCCTGAGCGCTAGGTTGTTGATCGGACTATGGAGGCAGCTGCAGGTAGGAGGCGGGGAGAAACTCCCGAGGGGACTTAGGGCGCTCAGGGTCCACTGGGGGGCTGAGGCTTCATGGGCAGGGCACACTGATGTTGGGGCTCGGAGCCCTGAGACAGACAGACGGGAAGACAGGAGAGAAGTGAGTGGATACGTCTGCCTTCCTGGTCCACACCCTGGACTGATCCGTTCAGATTTCTGTGCCGTGGCCTCAGGGGGAGGGGGTGGAAGGCAAGGAAAAAGGCTTTCGGAGCAGAACGGAGGGTCACGTCCTGAGCCTGGGGGCTCCCCTGCGTCCTCCGTGAGTGACCGTGGAGGGGTGGGGGACGAGCCTCTCTGCCCCTCACCCCCTTTCTGCCCAGCAGATCTCCAGGACACGGCTTTGCTAACTCTGTAAGTGGGCTCCCGTGAGGGCTGGGCTGGGCAGCAGGGCACTGAGGTAGGCGAGCTCTTCAGCTGCTGCCCCACCTCAAGCGAGTCTGGGATCTCCTCGCAGGAAGTTCGAGTTTAATCCGAAACTGGGCATCGATAACCCTGTCCTGTCCCTGGCTGAAGATCATGACCCCTCTGGTAACCGCCTTGCCCCCTGGGTAACCATTCCCCTTCCCAGAGCCCCCCACCTCCTTGACCACCTTCTGTCTCCCTCTGACAGTGGCCCTGGTGAGAGTGGCCACAGGGACAGAGGAGGGGGCCAGGCATTTCCTTCCATCCCAGCCGCTCTGCCCACCCTCACCTAGCACCCAACTGGGGAGAAATCCACCTGGTGCTCTGCCAGGGGGCCTTGACTTGGCCCACATTCCTCCCCCCGTTTCTGTTGCCCCCCCCCCCCCCAGATCTCCAGGGCCTGGAGCGGCCTCGCTTCTGCCTGCTGAGCCGAGAGGAGGGCAAGGGTCTTGGCTTCCACCTACAGCGGGGGCCGGGCCGGGCCCGCCATGTGGTGTGCCGGGTGGAGCCGGGCACCTCCGCCCAGCGGCAGGGTCTGCGGGAAGGAGACCGGATCCTCGGGGTGAACACCCACTCCGTGGAGCACGAGGACTCCGAGGTGGTGAGGTTGCTCCCCGTGGCGCTGGAGGGTGTTCCGGAGCATTGCAGGGAGAGAGAAGCCGGGATCGCCTCCCTGGGTGTATGGGGGCGCGACCCCAACTGAACCTCCCCTCCCTTCCAGGATTTAGGGGTGCCCAGGTCAGGATATTGGGGTAAAGGCACCCAGAGAGCTGGGTCCATGGTGAAAACGTAGGTTCCAGGGACGGCTCCAACCTCTCCCTCTGTCCAGGTGGTGCGCCTTGTCCGGGCCAGCGGTCCCCGGGTGCTGCTGACCGTGTGGGCACCGCACGCCCACGATGCGGCCCGAGCTCAGCAGGGGGATGAGGCCCGTCTGTGTCCTGCTCTCGGCCGGGGCGTCCGACCCCGTCTGTGCCACGTGGTCAAAGACGAGGGTGGCTTTGGCTTCAGCGTGACACGTGGTGAGCGCAGAGGCTCAGGAGGGGGTCAGGAGGGGGGTCAGGAGGGGGTCTCGGCCCTGCTTTGGGCCGCCAGCGGACTGACCCTTGCTTTTTTATTTTTGTTTTGGCTTCCAGATCATCAGGGTTCTTTCTGGCTGGTGCTGACCGCGGGAGGGGCAGCTGAGCGGGCAGGGGTGCCCCCCGGGGCCCGGCTGTTAGAAGTGGACGGGGTCAGCGTGGAGAAGTTCACTCGCAGCCAACTCAGCAGGAAGGTACGGCCGTCTGTCCCCATCGTCCTGCGCCCTCCTGGGCCTGGGCCCCGGCCTCCGGAAGCAGACCCCTCCCCAAGCACCTACTCCCCGACCTGACCTTGTAACCCCCCCCATCCTTCCTTTCACAGCCTGTGCTGTGCCCGTCTCCCCTCACCCTTAGGGCCTCTTTCCTGGGCGCGGGGAGAGGGGCTATGAGGAGGTGCCCGCCTCTGCCCTCCCTGCCCGGGCGGTTGATGCTGGCCCTGCCGGGTCCCCACAGCTTTGGCAGAGTGGAGAGCGGGTGACCCTGCTGGTTGCAGGGCCAGAGGTGGAGGAACAGTGTCGCCAGCTGGGGATGCCTCTGGCTGCGCCCCTGGCAGAGGGCTGGGCACTGCCCGCCAAGCCCCGCTGTCTGCACCTAGAGAAAGGGCCCCAGGGCTTCGGGTTCTTGCTCCGGGAGGAAAAGGGCCTTGGTGGTCGCCTAGGTGAGTGGGAGTCCTGGGGGAGGGCAGGGGAGGGGAGGGCGGGCCTTGGGGTGGGCATGTATCGTATCTGTGCAGGTAAGTGGCATCCCTGTCTGCAACCCAGCCCTGGGCCTCCTCCTCCTGTGTACCCTCGGGCAGCCCTCCAGTGTGCCTGGGCTGGCGCTGAGGGTAGCCAGGGGAGGAGCAGTGAGGATGTCTATGTCCCAGGGCAGTTCCTGTGGGACGTGGACCCAGGACTGCCCGCCGAGAGGGCCGGGATGCAGGCTGGGGACCGGCTGGTGGCTGTGGCTGGGGAGAGTGTGGAGGGGCTGGGCCACGAGCAGACGGTGTCCAGGATCCGGGCACAGGGCTCCCGACTCTCCCTCACTGTCGTGGACCCTGAGGCTGACCGCTTCTTCAGCATGGTGCGAGCTGAGGGGCGGGGCGCGGGGCGGGGGCGGGAATGGCACGGGCCCACGTGGATGGAGAAGCAACAGGATGATTCTGTCTGCCTCCTTCCAGGTCCGTCTGTCCCCGCTCCTCTTTCTGGAGAGCACAGAGGCTCCTGCCTCTCCCCAGAACACCTGCTCAGCCCCTCTGGTTGAGACCAAGGACCCCCCGGTTGAAGACACAGCTGAGCCTCCCGGCCCAGGGGGCCCCCGCCAGCGCCTCCTGTACCCTGGGCCTGCCGGTGGCTATGGCTTCCGCCTCAGCTACCTGGCCGATGGGCCTCGTCTCTTCATCTCCCAGGTGACTGGTGCCCCCTGGGCCTTACCTCCTGGTGAACCTCCTTCTTCCCTGCAGACCCTTAGAGCACCCAGCAGACTTCGACGGGGTGTTCCCTGTTCTGTGTCTCCCCCCGCCCCCCCAGGTGACTCCAGGAGGCTCCGCGGCTCGGGCAGGGCTGCGAAGGGGAGATGTGGTCCTGGAGGTGAACGGGGACTCTGTGGACGGCGAGGATGACCTGGAAAGGCTGCAGCAGCTGGCTGAGGCCGCGCCCCCTCTGCGCCTGAAGCTGGCGGCCAGGTCTCCGCAGGGCTCGGAAGCATGGATTCCCCCAGAGTCCGCAGAGGTGAGGACGGAGAGGCAGGGGCTGGGAGCAGTCAGAGCAGGACAGAGGGGCATCAGAGAGGTGAGCAGAGCAGAAGGGCTCCAGGAGGAAGCGGGTGGGCGTGAAGGCTGGGGCTTCAGGCCATGGCAGGTGGGGACGGAAGGGCCTTCCAGTGCAGGTGGGACCGGGCAAAGGAGCTCTTCCGGTCCTTGGATGCCTTCTCCCTTCTCTCTCTGCGTAGGAGTGGGCTGTACCCTCAGACCTGCCGTAGTGCTCCCCTCCTTGGCACGGACCTGCCCAGGAGCCTTCCTGTCTTCACTCCGCAGCCGGAGGTGGTAGGAGCTGAGCTCTTCAAGCTAAAACTGGACCTCCAGGACTCTGGACAATCCCTGCTTGCCCAGAGACTGCCTTCCTTCCCAGGGCCCCCTCCCGGAAGAGGGTGTGGTCAGAGGCCTGGGTGGGCCCCTGGAACCCTCCCCTCTGCGCCGGGAAGCCCTGTGGGAGCTTTGGCAGCTGTGCCCCAAGGATGGGCTCTGCCTGAGAGGCTGTTGTGACAGTGACTTGTAATAAGAAATGTGTATTTGGTCTCCATATACGTTCCTGGCACGAGCTCCTGCAACCCCTGAAACTCCCTCAGCAGCAAGAACTATAGGGGTCTTTAGTTATCCCTAAAAAGCTCCTTTCAGCCACACCCCACCCCACCCCACCCCACCCCGGCCTCCTGGGAGGGGCGAGGGGCTGGAGCTTAAATGAATCACCAGTGAATTAATCAACCATGCCTACGTAATGAACCCGAAAGGACAGTGTTTCAGAGGTCGACCAGGTTGCTGAGCGTGTGGAGGTGCGGGGAGGGTGATGTCCAGAGAGGGCAGGTGGCTCCATGCCCTGCCCCGGGCATCTCTTCTCTGGCCCTTCCTGAACAGCATACTTTACAATGAACTGGTCACCCAGTAAGTGAACGGTTCCCCGGAGTTCTCTGAGCCCCTCTAGCGTATGACGGGGTCGTGGGGACCTCTGAGGTATAGCCAGGGGGTCAGAAGCACAGGTGACAACCTGTGGTCAGCGTCTTGCGGGGCCGAGTCCTTAACCCGCGGTACCTCCGGGTAGATGGTGTCGGAATTGAGTTGAATCGTCGGACCCCGAACTGGTGTCTACAGAAGAGTTGGGGACTTTCTTGGTGTGGGAACAACCCCTACATTTGGTCACCAGACGTGAAGTGGTACTGAGCGTGTTTTCATAGAAGAGAGAAACACAGACTTTTCCCTTCTCAGGTGGGCTGTGGGCCCACGAGGGTTGAAGCCATCTGTCTGGACATTGCCCTAGGTGTGACTCCAGGACTCTGGGAGCTATTGCGACAGTGTGGAGACCGGCTGCCCTGCCCCTCTGCGGCACCTTAGGGTTGTGGGGGCCGGTGCCTGGCCACGGTTGGTCTTGTATAAAAATGGTCTTTCCCCACAAACCCGGCTGCCTGTGTTTGTGTGGGTGGGGGCAGGAGGCTGTTGTTCGAAGGGACAAGGGCCCCAGGGTCAAGGGGTGGGACCCAGTTTCTCTAGAAGGGGGGTAAGGACCTTGTCAGATTTCTCTGCCATCGTGCAGTCTTCAGGGTCAGCCCAGAGCCAAGATGTTCCCAGGAGAGGCACTCATCTGACTTCTACAGCGAGACAGCTTCAGTGCTGACCCTCAGGGGGCCCCGAGGCGCACAGATCTGGGGGGTTGAGTCCCAACTGGCCGAGCTGCTCCTTGTGCCTGGTGCGCAGTCAGCTCCGCTCCAGCCCTCCGAGGCTTCGCAGCTCTCAGCTTAATCAGGAGGCCGTCCAGGCTGCCCTGCAGACCAAGCTTCAGGCTCCGGGGAGGGGGCGGGCGAGGGCTGCCCCAGGTTGGTCTGTAAGCTTGCCTTCCTTCCTTCCCTTCCTTCCTTTCTTCCTTCCTCCCTTCCTCCCTTCCTCCCTCCCTCCCTCCCTCCCTTCCCTTCCCTTCCCTTCCCTTCCCCTTCCTTCCTTCCTTCCTTCCTTCCTTCCTTCCTTCCTTCCTTCCTTCCTCCCTCCCTCCCTCCCTTCCCTTCCCTTCTCCTTCCTTCCTTCCTTCCTTCCTTCCTTCCTTCCTTCCTTCCTTCCTTCCTCCCTCCCTCCCTCCCTTCCCTTCCTCCCCCCCTCCCTCCCTCCCCCCCTCCCTCCCTTCCTTCCTTCCTTCCTTCCCTTCCCTTCCTTTCCTCCCTTCCCTTCCCTCCCTTCCCTTTCCTTCCTTCCCTTCCCTTCCTTCCCTTCCCTTCCTTCCCTTCCCTTTCCTTCCTTCCTCCCTCCCTCCCTCCCTCCCTCCCTCCCTCCCTCTTTCTTTCTTGGTTAATCTTCTCCCAAGGATATTTTTTCATTGATTTTTTTTTTCTTTAGATAGAGTGGAAGCGAGAGAGAGAGAGAAACATTGATATGAAACACATCCATTGGTTGCTTCCTGCAGGGCCCTGATCAGGGCCAGGGATGAAACCTGCAACCCAGGTACATGCCCCTGACTGGGAATCAAACCTGCAACCTTTTGGTCCCTGGGCCGATGCTCTAACTGTTGAACCAAACAGGCCAGGGCTGCCAGTGTTTTTTTATTTTTTATTTTTTAAATCCTCACCTGAGGATATTTTTCCATTCATCTTCAGATAGAGTGGGAGGGAGAGAGAAACATTGATGTGACAGAGACACATCAACTGGTTGCCTCCCACACGACCCTGACCAGGGCCAGGGATTAAACCACAACTGAGGTACGTGCCCTTGACCTAAATTGAACTTGACACTCTTTGGTCCACAGGCCGATGCTCTAACCGCTGAGCCTAACCGGCCAGAGAGCCAATGTTTTGCTTAAAGTTCTTATTTAAAAAAAAAAAAAAAAGTGTTTTTATTGATTTTTTAGAGAGAGAGGAAAGGAGAGGGAGAGATAGAAACATCGATGTGAGAGAGAAACATGGATCGGCCGCCTCCTGCACGCCCCCCACTGGGGATCGAGCCTGCAACCCCAGCATGTGCCCTGACTGGGAATCAAACCGGGACCTCTCAGTCCATGGGACGATGCTCCATCCACTGAGCCACAGCGGCCGGGCTTAAAGTGCTTATTCTTGGTGGGTGGGATGCATCCCCTGAAGATACAGCAGGGTTCCCTGTGGAGATGCTGCTTCTCCTTCCCCTGGTCTGTCATCGGCACACTAGCTGGTGTTTGTGGGGATGGGGGTGTGCTGGGTACTGGGCTTCAGAGGGTGGCACTTACACGTCAGAGTTCCTCATACTCGGCTTCCGTGTCTGCCCTGTGGGTCTGAAGCCAAGCCAGAGTCTGTCCCGCTCTCTGAGGGCCTGCTCTGCCTCTGCCCGGGCAGCCTCAGCCTCCCTCTGACACGTCTCTGGGACAGAGGATGACAGGATGGTGACTCTATCCTTGAACAGTCTCCCCTGGTACCCAAAAAGTGGAACTTGACTGGGATCATTCCAGACTCCCCCAGAGTCATCAACTTTCCTGTAGTCCCTAGAGAGAGCTGCATTTTCCTTAAGGTATAATAGACAGTAGTGGGCGTGGGACAATAAATTTGGGTCCCAAATCTGGTTGTCACTACCTGGGTAACAGTGGGCCTGTCTCTCTGTGAGCCTCAGTTTTTTCATCTGAGAGAACGTCACATACTTCCTAGGCTTGCTGTGAATAATGTCAATGTGATCATGTATGGGAAAGCACCTAGTATCTAGGACGTGCTCAATAAATATTGATTTTATTTAAATTTGAGCGTCGACCCATGCACCAAGAGGTCACCGGTTCGATTCCTGGTCAGGGCACATGCCCCGGTTGTGGGCCCGATCCCCAGTGGGGGGCATGCAGGAGGCGGCCAGTCGATGTTCTCTCTCATCGATGTTTCTATCTCTCTCTCCCTCTCCCTTCCTCTCTCTCTAAAAATCAACAAAGAAAAAAAATTATTAAATTTGAGATAAGGCAAAGATTAGGAAAGGAACTCCAGGTCTGCATGGGCAGATAAGCAACTCCTGAATATCTATAGCTAAACGCAAGCTCTGTTAGGATAAGGAAGCTTTGAGGCCTAAGTGGTGAAAAATCTGGCGTGCCATTTCAGCTCTATCCAGTCACCAAGAGGGAAGAAAGCAAACACTTCCTGCTTTTTAACTATGTTTGCTTCCTTGGAAGGTTTATTCATTTATTTAGCAAATGAGTTACTTAGGATCTACCAAGCCCTAGGCCTGGAAGACATGGAGTACATAAGCCAAACATTTCCCCTTAGTTTTGTTGTAAAAATCAGCCAGACTAAGAGGGAATATGTTTTGCTTCGGAAAGACACGGTAGTGGTGTGGAGGAAGAACTGGCTTTGGAGAGGCCATGGAAAGGGGGAGATGAGGTGAGAGTTATGTCTTCTTTACTAAAGATTTTTAAAAATCTTAAAAAAAATTTTTTTTTTAATCGATTTTTTAAAGCAAGAGGAAGGGAAAGGGAGAGACAGATAGAAACATCGATGAGAGAGAACATCGATTGGCCGCCTCCTGCACGCCCCCCACTGGGGATCGGGCCCACAACCTGGGCATGTGCCCTGACCGGGAATCGAACCGGCGACCTCTTGGTGCATGGGTCGGTGCTCAACTACTGAGCCACATCGGCCGGACAGATTTTTTAAAATCTTAAGGTAACAAGATTTTTGACGTCCTGAACCCTCTGTTCCAGTCCTCAGTGGTGGGAGAGTCAGTGGGGAAAGCGACACAAGAGTTGAGACGAGTCTTCTAGAGAAGCACCTTCTCAAGTCCACCCCTTGAGGCTGCATCTCCTCAGTGATGCTGTGAGAGAAAGGGCTGGAGGGTGGGGATCCTACCCAGCTGCTCCCGGAGGCCCGGCGTCCTCCTCCAGCTGCCGCTGCGATGTCCCCCTCCTGCAGGGCCTGGCTACGCGCGCATCTCCGTGGTTGGAGCAGTGGGCAGCCAGCGCGCCCGGTGGGGTCGGGGAGGAAGGAAGGGAAGCTGCGGGTGCGAATGGCTCTCTTGGTTCAGGGGGACAAGACCGTGAAGGCCTTCTTGGTTCTAGTGGTGACGCTGAGAAACTGAGAGACCCTGAAAACCCGAGGACAGCTGCCCCCAGGGACTCAGGATGGGGACTGTAGCCCTTCTCCCTACTCACTCCCATGGGATGACTTAGATGAAGGCTAGGACTGCATTTTGGGACCCACAAGGCATCAACAACATGTCATCAGGCATCCTGGAAGGTCCCTGCCCGGAATCCCAGGGGCCTTTCTTCTCCAGGTTCCTGCCTGATCTGTGACCTGCTGAGAAGGCCGAGACGAGGCATGGCAGATGGACGTCCTCCTCGTTTCCCTGGCTTGCATCCTCTGGCCCTCTTGGGTGTCCTCCAGGCCCGTCTCCTGCCCACCTGCGTGACCGCCCACATACCTGCATATCCGGCCCTGCCCCCACTGCGGCCCCTCCAGCTCAGCCTCCAGCCTTTGGGCCTCAGCGTCAGCCGGTCCTCAGAAGCCTTGGCTCGGCGGGCCTCGCCCCTCTGCAGAGCTGTGAACAGGCCAGAGCTCTCAGGACGGAAGGGGGCCTCACCGAGTCAGCCTCCATGGGCTTCATGGACTTTGCTCACCTCCGGAACCTGGCTTCCAGTCTCTCGCATTCTCATTTTGCCCACCCCCCACCCCAAACCCTGAAGGATACAGAAATGCCCCACGGGCCCACTTTTATCGCCCCCAGAGCGTCCATCCTTCTTACCTAAGTGGTCTGGAAGCAAGTCCGTTTCCAGCACTGCCAGCCTACGCGTGGATTCAGCCTCCACCTCTGCCCTGGCAGGTTGGCAGGGCCTCAGCTTGTCGTGATCTCAGCTTTCTTTGCTCCCTTTCATGCTCTGGGCTTTCTTCCTGCAGGAGATCCAGGGACCACTGGGCGAGGGATCTCTGACGGGAGATCCAGGGACCACTGGGTGAGGGATCTCTGACAGGAGATCCAGGGGCCACTGGGCGAGGGATCTCTGACAGGAGATCCAGGGACCACTGGGCGAGGGATCTCTGACGGCAGCATCTAATGGGTTCACTCTGTCCTTACTGTCCAGCACAAAGGTGTGCAATGGATGTATGGAAGGCATGGAGCCAAAGGGGCTCGAGGGAGGGCTGGGTGCCAGTTTCCCCACTTTCTAGCTTCGTGGAACCTGGATGCTAGGATATGAACGGGGAGGGTTAAGAAAGCTCCATCTTGCCACTATGGAAAACACTATGGTGTTTCCTCAAAAAGTTAAAAATGGAACTGCCATTTGACCCAGTGATCCCATTTCTAGGAATTTACCCTAAGAAGCCTGAAACACCAATCAGAAAGACTATATGCACCCCTATGATCATAGCAGCACTATTTACAATAGCTAAGATCTGGAAACAGCCCAAGTGCCCATCAGTAGATGAGTGGATAAAAAAGCTGTGGTACATGTACACAATGGAATACTATGCAGCTGTGAGAAAGATCTCTTATCCTTTGAGATGACATGGAGGGACCTGGAGAGTATTATCCTAAGCAAAACAAGCCAATCAGCCCTGGCCAGTTTGGCTCAGCGGTTGGAGCATCGGCCTGCAGACCAGAGAGTCCCGGGTTCGGTTCCCTCTAGAGGCATGTACCAAAAAAAAAAAAAACCAAAGAACAAGCCAATCAGAGAAAGACAAATATCACATGATCTCACTTATTTGTGGAACATAATGAACAAAACAAACTGATGAACAAAATAGACCCAGAGACATAGAAGTAGGATGCAGACTGACAAACCTCAGAAGAGGGGGTGGGAGGGAGGGAAGAGATAAACCACAGAACTTATATGCATGTATGCGTAACCATGGACACAGACAACAATGCCGGGGACCTGGTGGTGAGGGTGGGGTGGGGATGGGGAGGAGGGTGTCAGTGAGGGAAAGAGGAGAAACATCTGTAACAAAAATAAATTAATAAAATAAATTAGAAAAAATAAATAAAAGGAAGCTCTATCTGGCCATGCGGAGGGCTGAATTCTCTCTGGAGCACCTTTGCTTGGTCTCTGGGCCAGAGCACGGAGAAGCAGGGGGCACCCACCGCCACCCATCCTGACTCACCAGCACCTGCATTCTCTTTTGTCTTCTGTGCCCCCGCTTTCCTCCTTTCTCCTTTGGTCTTCGGTGGCATCTCCCTGCTGTCCTGGGGGATGAAGGGGACTTGTATTGAGGTCTGGACATGGGGGTGCTTTCCTGATCCCAGGAGTCCCAGGAGAGTTAGAGTTCTCGTCTCCACATCTGTCTCTTATACTTTCCAGAAGCTTCCATTCTTGGAACCTTGGGCAAGACTGAAGTCAGTGGGGAGGAAGGAGCTGTCCCTCTCTACAACTCGGGCTCTGTGTACAGAAATTGCTCCTCTCAATTCTCCTTCGGAGAAAATAAATCTCATACCTGGCCCCTTCCCTTTTCCCATTATCCTGCCCCTGCCTCTCCCTACCTCTAGGACCCTCTGTTGCCTCTGTTAGGTTTCCCTGTGGAGTGACCCACTCGTGGGGAGGGGCGGAGAAAAGACCCAACCAGCTAGGAGCCTGTGGAGATGTGGTTCTGGGAGCCAATCAGGGCGGCGCATGTCCTTCAGGGGCGGGACTGAGACTGGAAGGCGGGGTTTCCTGAGACCACCTGTTGTCCAGGCAACTGGGAAACATCAAGTTCACCAGAAGGTGGAATGGACCAAATACAAAGCTTAAAATACCAAGGTCCCAGAGGGCTAATTCTCTCCTTATCCTAAAATCCAAGTGTAGTTTGACTCACTTCCACGGAGCGCTGACTTACAAAGGACAGGTTTACACGTCTGAAATTATGCTGCTGTGTTGATACAGAGAAAAAGGACGGATGGGCCCTGGCTGGTGTGGCTCAGTGGTTAGAGTGTTGGCCCGTGGACCAAAGGGTCTTGGATTCGATTCCCAGTCAAGGGCACGTACCTGGGTTGCAGGTTCGGTCCCTGGCCCTGGTCAGGGTACATGCAGGAGGCAACCAGTTGATGTGATTCTCTCACATCAGTGTTCCTCTCTCCCCCCCACCCCCACTCTCTCTAAAAATCAGTGGGAAAAAATGTCCTGGGGTGAGGATTAACAAAAACAGAACAAAAACAAAAGGACTGATGGTAGCCATTTGGGGCAATTTCCATCTCTAGGTCTCATCAGCAAACGGACAGTATTAGGCCTAAAACTGAAGACGCCCTTCAGAAAGGCATTCTGTGGGGTGTGAGGGAAAGAAATGCAGAAGGTAGCTGAGAGAGTGTCCCCCTTCAGAGAAATGAGCCGCGGAGGTAGACTCATGGACTTCAGGTGCTGGGATCCAAAAGCAGAAGAAAGGGCATTGGTTAGAGACAGGAGCTGAGTTCTAGTCTCCCCTCTGGATATGTGAATTTGAGCGAACCATTTAACTTTGCTCAGCCTCAGTTTCCTTGTCTTTAAATTTTTGATCTCATCTCCCCACGACTTCATTTATTGCCTCTCTTTGCTTATTCCCTTATGTGGTTGATTTTCACACAGGTGCTGAGAAACTATTTTGGCTCTGGGCAGTATTGAGTTGGTTGGGGCTCCATCTAGTGGCGTTGCTTGACCTTCTCCAGAGTCTCCTAAATTTTTCTATTTAAATTATTTATTATTAAAAAAATTTTTTTTTCTTTATTGATTTTAGAGAAAGAGGAAGGGAGAGGGAGAGAGATAGAAACATCGATGAGAGAGAACATCGACTGGTCTCCTCCTGCATGCCCCCCAGTGGGGATTTGGCTCACAACCTGGGCATGTGCCCTGACTGGGAATCGAACAGGTGACCTCTTGGTGCAAGGGTCGACGCTCAACTACTGAGCCACACCAGCCGGGCTATTTAAATTATTTGTGGGGCAATGTTGGAGATGCTTCTTTCTTGGGGATTCTTCCTAGCATTCTGCTAGAGTTAGGAGTGGCTGGAAGAACAAATTTGAGGAAGGGAGTATGGAGGATGACTGCTCTTGTTGGGGAGCTCCCACACTCCCTCCAGTCCTGTGCTGTGGGGAAACTTGTCCCCTGTCTGCCACCTGCATCTCTGGGCACCTTACTCACTAGAATGAAAACAGCAGAAACTTCAGGACTCTTCTTCTTGTAGATTAAGGGAACTCCAGACTCCTTTTTTAAAATTTATTTTTATTTTTATTTTTTTTAACCTCACCCGAGGACACTTCTGCATTTATCTTCAGATAGAGCGGGAGGGAGAAAGGGAGGAAGAGAGAGAGAGAGAAACATCGATGTGAGAGAGACACATCGACTGGCTGCCACCCACACGACCCCAACTGGGGCAGGGGACAAACCGCAACCAAGATACATGCCCTTAGCGGGAACCAAACCCGGGACTCTCTGGTCCGCGGGCCGACGCTCTAACGGCTGAGCCAAACCGGCCAGGGCCAGACTCTTTCTTTAGCTATTTCTTTCTATCTCTGTCCCCTCCAACATTTTTGGTCAACTGCCTATTGTCAGGAGAAGATCTGAAGAAATAGCCATGAGATCTGAGAGTTCAACAAATCCTTCCTTCGGGGAGCAGGCAGATTCAAGCAGAGGCTGATTCAGGTTGATTTGTTATCGTTATGACTGCAGGGTACATCTCTGACCCTGTGGGCATTTTACAGAGTAAAGAGAACTAGGCTTGTCCTTCCAGGTGCTTACAGTTTTTGTAGCTCAGGGTCAGACAGCCTTGTGCCCATTTCCCAACTATGGAGAACACTTTTCTTTTAGTCCTGAAGCATGTTTTTTGTTTATTCTCCCCCCAGAACCCTCTCTTCCTGCCTACGAACACAGTAGAGGTTCCTGTCCCAGTCCTTCTCCTCAACTAGAAGCCAGTTTGGGGACGTTTTCCATGGAATGTTAGTGTCTCCATTATGCTGATACGTGGAATGACATATTGAGGACAGAGATTACAGAATGCTAACAACATATCATGCCTCAGAAGAGCATTTACTTTTCAAATATGTTCAGTCAACCGACTTTCAGGTGCAGAATGAGGATGTGGTTTGGGGTGAAGGTGAAATAGAATAAGAAAAAAGTGCCACATGTCACATGACATGATACAAACTGAGTTAGCTCTAGAATAACCCAGAAATGAGAATGGCATTGTGATCAACAATCCCATCCCATCTCTAGTACACTTTGAAAACAAGCCAAGTAAAAATTGTGAAAAGGGGCCCTGGCCAGTTTGGCTCAGCGGTTGGAGCGTTGGCCTGCGGACCAGAGAGTCCCGGGTTCGGTTCTCACTAGGGGCACATACCAAAAAAAAAAAAAAAAAAAAATTGTGAAAAGGGTCAATCTTTCTTTTTTAAAAATTTTATTAAAGGTTTTATTGATTTTAGAGAGAGAAGAAGGGAGATGAAGAAAGAGAGAAACACATTCATGTGAGAAAGAAACATCAATCGGTTGCCTCCACCCAGACCTGGGATCGAACCCACAATCTGGGCATATGCTCTTACTGGGAATCGAACCCGAGACCTCTTGGTGTACGGGATGACTCTCCAACCAACGGAGTCACAACAGCCAGGGCTAATCTTTCCTTCTTTTTTATTAATTCAATTTAGAAGTGAAAATAGGAAAGATCATTAGCATAACTCTGTCTTCCTTTGAATAGGATCCCATCTAGGAGTTTTGAAGAGATACGAAGAAGGGTCACTCTCTATGCTTTATTCAGACGTGAGAGATATGTCATTGTATATTAAAAGAAATATGGCTTACTGCGGCAGAAACAATGTGCAAATTATACCATCTCCATACAGACCGTACTAAAGATAATACAAATTGGAAGACTTTAATCAAGCCAGAGATGTGTAGATGACCAAGACAAGCTCAGCTTTATACATTAATTTCTTAAAAAAAATTTTTTTATTGAATGTATTGGGGTGACATTCATTAATAAAATTATATAGGCTCCAAGGGTTAATTTCTTACCTGTACTCCATTAAATCTAGGATTTGACGATGAGAGGGAAAAATTACCTTTGTATAGCTACTGTGGATGACGGTGGTAGGTGTAAGAAACAAATGGTTATGGAAATTCACAGGAGGGAAGGATTATTTCTTGCTGGAGTGTCTGGGGAGGACACCATTTGAGTTTATTTTTGAAGACTGGATTGGATTTTGGTAGCACACCTTAGAGCCGAGGGAATGCTCTGAGTAATGGTTATGAAAAAAAGAAAAGAAAAGAAAGAAAAAAAGAATTGTGGTATTTTGTGACTTGGTGAGTCACCCAGCACAGGATATCTGTATGGGAATAGTATAAAGCTGCAAGGTAATTTGGAGTTAGATCATGACTCTTAACTTCATTCAGGAAGAATGGGGAGCATTTAAAGTTTTTTTTTTGTGATGCTGTCAGAACTATACTTTAGGATGACTAGTCTGGTGACAGGATGGATTGGAGGCAGCAGGACAATTAGTGAGGAAATGGTTTCAATAGACCAGGGAGAGAAAAGCATGGCCTGCAACAAGGGGGTGGCACTAGGGATGTTAATTTTGACCATTATCTCAGAGCGTTGCCTAGATTCTCCCTTGGGAGAGTGTCCTAACTTTCTAGGTAGGAACTAATAAAAGGAAATTTTACTGGTAGGAAATCATAATGTTGACTTTATAATCAACCTTAGATAAAGGCCTTTGAGTTGCAAAACCAGGATACCTGGCTGAAGGGCTCTTGAGTTCAGAGATATTTTTTCCCCTCTTAGAGGGGTGCTTGATAAGCTCAATTCCCTAATCAGTCAAAGGTTTTGTGAAAGAGCCAGGAGGGGGATGTAAGGTGGAACTGAGTACTTATTGACACACCAGGCCTGCAAGTTCCCAAAGCTGAGTCTCAGCATTAGCAAATTAGGGCAGGGCACTTCCTTCTTTGGGAGGGAAGTTCCTTTTTCAAAGTTCTTCCAACGGAACTCTTAGATTAGAGAAGTGGAAGTGACTGGGAACTGCACGAGCACTTCTCTGGCCAGGACTCAGCTCTTTCTTAGCTTTTGTGGTCAGGGCCTGGCGCTGGCGGCGCGGCCTGCGGTGCAACGCGCTGAGCAGGGGCATCTTAAGAACATATTCGATTCCCAGAAAAGGAACTAGTGTTCAGAAGCCAAAAAAAAAAAAAAAAAAAAAAAAAAGGGAGAAGTGTTTTGTTTTCCGAGGTCAAGAGGCTTGGGATGGAAGAGAAGCTCACGGCCTGTCTCAAGCCTTTCTGGGGTCTAATCAGTTTCCAGCAATCTGCAGCATTCACGTTTCTGTCTTTGGCCAGACTTAATGAGTTTAAAACAGCATGGAGTAGGGAAGTAACTTCCCTTTCTCCCACAACGTGGAGAAGCCATTCTCCATCTGTCCCGCGTGCGCTGAGGACCTGACGCCCGGGTTCCCTCTACCGAGACCTGTCGCACAAACGGCAACGAGCCGCTCGCTGGGCGCCCACCGACAGCCCCCACGGAACATGGAGGGCTCGGCTCCCGCCTAGTGCGCAGGCTCGGCGCTAGCCCCGCCCCTCTCGCCGGCTCTCCAGCCGCGGCCCCGCCCGCTCCGCCCCGAGGGTCGGGATGGTGGAGGCGGCGCGGAAACTTGGCCCGGCGTTCCGGGGGCTGGTGTGCCTGGCGGGGGCTGCTCCCCCGTAGGGACGAGGACCCCGCTTCCGCGAGCTCGGCGCCGCAGCCGCCCGGCCGGCGCTCCCCGCGCCCGGACAGCCGGCGGAGGCCCCTCCCGCACGCCCGCCGCGTCCCTCGCCCGCTGCCGGCGCCGGCGCGCCGTGGGCCCCCGGCCATGGCCGGCAACGTGAAGAAGAACTCGGGGGCCGGGGCCGGCGGCGGCTCGGGGGGCTCGGGCGCGGGCGGCCTGATCGGGCTCATGAAGGACGCCTTCCAGCCGCACCACCACCACCACCTCAGCCCGCACCCGCCGGGCGCCGTGGACAAGAAGATGGTGGAGAAGTGCTGGAAGCTCATGGACAAGGTGAAAGGCCTGCGGGGCCGCGCGGTGGGCGCGGGCGCGGGCGGGGGAGGGGACGTGTCCGCGGCGGCCGGCGCCGGGCCGGGGGCGTGGGGGCGGGGAGCGGCCGGGGCGTGGGGGTGGCGGTGGGGGAAGGGCCGCCTGCTGGGAGTGGGGACGCGGAGGTGGTGCGCTCGGGGTGGCGAGACAAAGGGGGCCGGGGCGGTGGTGGCCGGGGCGCCACCCGGGCGGAAGTGTGATGGGGTGCGGGGTGCGGGGTCCGGGGCGCTGCAGGGCGTGGGGATGTGGGTCACGGAGTTGTCCCGGGAGATGGAGGCGGGGTGAGGACGTGTGTGATGGACCGGCCGGCGCTGCTATTGGACGAGGGGCGAGCGGGGGGCTGGTGACTTGAGGGGCTCTGACCCCGAGACCTGGGGTTGGGACCGCTCGGCGGGCAGGGTGCGCGGAGCCGTCGTGGGGCGGCTTTTCCTCGGAGGGGTGACGCCGGCGTGAAACGCGCAGGGGTGTGTGCGGGGCCAGGGGAGGAACTGCCCCGCAGCGGCGGCTCCAGCGCGATCCCCGAAGCGTCGGTGCCGTCCGCTGGGCATAGATGTGCACTGATTAAACCACAGAGCTGGGAGCCGGTGCTCGGACGCTGCCCCGAGCCGAGCAGCAGATGTCGACTTCTTTCAGAACTTCCTCCTTGCACACCCTGCGGTCGCTAGTTCTGCTTTGGCTAACGGACCCGGCTCCTTCCTACTGGACCTGCCTCGAAGCTCGTTCGATGAGCTTCTTCGATTACCTATTTAAAAAATAGAAATAAAATTTAAAGCAAGGTGGGCAAAAAGAACACCATTATGTTGAGCCGCTTGTTAAGTTTGGCATCTGGGAGTCCTTGACTTCCTTCTGGTTGTGGCTGTAGAACGACACATAGTAGTTCGTCCCAAGTACTGAGAAGGGTCCTGCAGCAGCCTGGCAATTCGTTCCAGGGCATTCGATACAATATTTCCTTGCTATTTCTCACATTATGAATTCATAACTTATTTTTGCGAAATTTATACTGGGAATGAACAGTGATGAGAAGGACCTGGCATATTGTAAGAGAAGGGTGTTATTTCCACAGTAAAATTGGTTGCTCTCTGGCCCAAGATTCCTCTTCTGAAAAGTTCTTCATGGATTGTTTTGGATGAGAAACGACTAATAAAAATGATTATGAAGCACTTGGCAAATATAAATGTGCTATATAAACACTTAATAAGTCCTGCGTGTGAACGAACGGTCCTGTAGTGCGTACCAGTGGTTTCAGAGCCACTTTTTCTCATGTTAAATTATTGATATTGTAATTAATGATACAAGCCTTTGTATGTTGATTATATTGGTGGTGTAGTACTCATTTCATTATATTAGAAATTGTAATGAAACTATTACAGAAAGTTAGGCATGTAAAGGGAACTTTAAATGCATTGACATCTTAAAAACAATATAGAGTGTATTCAGAATCTGACGTTGGTAGGTTTGCAGTTTAGGGATTTACAGTTAGGACTAAAATGATTCTTCAGGGATAGAAAAAATGTTTATATTTCTTTCTTTCTTTTTTTTTTTTTTGGTACATGCCCCTAGCAGGAACCGAACCCGGGACTCTCTGGTCCGCAGGCCAACGTCCAACCGCTGAGCCAAACTGGCCAGGGCAAAAATGTTTATATTTCTAATTGGTTTCTGACATAAGACATGTGTATGCAGTGTATCAAAATTGTATTGATTAGAGACCTCTTCTTAAAAATAATAAACTTTGGCTCTGGCTGGTTTGGATCAGCAGTTAGAGCGTCGGGCCCGTGAACCAATGAGACCCGGGTTCAATTTTGACCAAGGGCATGAGCCTCGGTTGCAGTTCATCTCAGTCCCTGGTTGGGGTTGTGCAGGGGGCGGCCAGTCGATGTGTCTCTCTCGCATGGATGTTTCTCTCTCTCTCTCCCTCTCTCCTTCCCTCCTAATCTGTCTAAAGATAAATGGAAAAATGTTCTTGAGTGAGGATAAAATAATATAATAATAATAATAATAATAAACTTTGATTAAACTTTTGAGTCTGTAAGGTAGTCCAAGTAAGATTGCTCCTTTCATCTAACCCCTTCATCTATTTAAAGTAAGTGTGATGTGCCCTGGCCCGTTTGGCTCAGCGGTTAGAGCGTTGGCCTGCGGTCCAGAGAGACCCGGGTTCGGTTCCCGCTAGGGACATGTACCTCGGTTGCAGTTTGTCCCCGGCCCTGGTTGGTCGTGTGGGTGGCAGCCACTCGATGTGTCCCTTTCACGTCAATGTTTCTCTCTCTCTCTCTTCCTCTCTCCCTCCCACTCTATCTGGACAAAAAATGTCCTCAGGTGAGAATTAAAAAAAAAAAAAAGTAAGTGTGATGAATTTTCTTCTGCAGAATGTTTAATTATTTGGGAAGAATAAAGAGTTTTGAGTGAAAACTATTTTCAGCTGTTGATAGGAAAGAAGGTTTCTAGCTTTTCCATTTTAGCATAGGGACAGGGGTGTTTAATTCTTGTACTGCTTGTCTTGGAAGATGATTTTTCAGTCCTCTCTGTGGTCTATTTCACATATCACTGGTTGTGCTGCAATGAAAACTTAGTTCTTTCTGATGTATTAGTCTGATAGGTTCATACACTTTCCAGAATCTCTGATGACTTCTGCAGTGTGGTTAGGTCACACAGTCTCATTTACTCTTGATGTTTTGTGCATAGATGTTGTGTTTTATCACTATTTTTACTGTTGAAAGTCTTAAGTGTGACTTTATGTGGTGTGTGGGTGAAGAACTTACTGTCAGATCCATAGATGTTTCACACAATTACTGAATTTACTTCTGTGTCACCATCTCACACCTGTTTTATCCTTGTCGTTGAAGCTGGACAAATATTATCCCAGCTTATTATTAATCAGTTTATGGATTTATCACTGATAATTTCTAGTCTCTGCCCCTCCTGCAATATTGGATGTGTGCAGTTGGAAAAGTTGGCATAAGTCACGGGTTCTGGTCAACATAGGCCCGATTTACTAATCCATTCATAGGCTCAGTTTACTGATCCATTGTGGAACTTAAACCGGTTGGAAAAATGCTTGTGCTCCAGCGTATGTTACTAAACAAAAGACGTGCTCAGCCTCTAATTGTTTTTTTTAACCAACCCAGTATATTGTGTAATGCTTGTGTAAACACGTGTGTGTGAAGAGAGTGGCTAGTGAGGAGACTCCTGAGCAGGGGAATGGAGAGAGAAATCATGTACATTTCCTTAAATGTAAATTTAGAAGTATTAAGGTATTTAGTGAGAGGCTCAAAATTCCATTATGAAGTAGAGTGGGAGGTAGCAAACTTTGCTGTTGAGGGACAGATAGTAAATATTTTAGTCATTGCTTTCCACGTACTCAGTCCCATAGTCTTTGTTGTTGTTGTTGTTTTGTTACAACACTTTAAGAATGTGAAAGCCATTCTTAGCTTACAGGTGTACAAAAAAAGGCTGTAGGCTGTAGTTTGCCCACTTCTGAAGTAGAGCATCACCCTGGCAGAATTTTAGGTCTATACTGTTTTTATTTTAAATTAGCTCACATCATTAAAACATTAAGGTGGATTTAAAAAAAAAAAAAAAAGATGTAATTTATTGGAAAATGCTCCCCCTTTTTTTTTCTTTTTTTGTTTGTTTTTTATCCTCACCTGAGGACATTTTTTTCATTTTTTGTTCAGATAGAGTGGGAGGGAGAGAGAGGAAGAGAGAGAGAGAGAGAAACATCGACGTGAAAGGGACACATCGAGTGGCTGCCACCCGCACGACCAACCAGGGCCGGGGACAAATTGCAACCGAGGCACATGCCCTTAGCGGGAACCGAACCCAGGTCTCTCTGGACCTCAGGCCGATGCTCTAACCGCTGAGCCAAACCGGCCAGGGCAAAAATGCTCCCCCTTAAAGCGTGAGTTAGAAAAAGTGTTTTCAGCTTCAGATTTTGAAAAAAACCCAAGCCTGCGTCTCCTGGGTGAGTGGTGGAAGGACATCTCTAAAATGTTTTAATTATTGTCATATGCATCATTTTAGTCAGTTGAATAAGTGAAACAATCAAATCAAATGACATCGCTTGAAACTTAAGTTAAAAATTGTGCAGGGAGACGATTAGCCCCGCAAGCGGCACACCCAGAGGGAGGTCTTGGCAGCCCCAGATCCTCCTGGGGTGAATTCTGCTTTGTGGGGTCAGCTCTTGCACAGCAGCTCATACACTGTGGTCGGGGCCAAGCAGCACAGTCAGTCAGGCTGAAGGTCAACCCCACCCAAGGAAGGACAAACAGCAATCAACACAACTACAATAGGAGGGCTCACATAACCCACACAGAGACACTTCTGGAGCACCCAGCCTAAGTGATCAGAGAGACTGCACCACTGGGCCCCACAGGACACCTGCTACATAAGGCCACCCTACCAAGACTGGGACACATAGCAGATTGACCTAATACACAGAAACAAATGCACGGAGGCAGCCAAAACGGGGAGACAAAAAAACATGTTGCAAATGAAAAAACAGGAGAAATCCCCAGAAAAAGAACTAAATGAAATGGAAGCAAGCAATCTACCAGATACAGAGTTCCAAACGATGGTTATAAGGGTGCCCAAGGAACTTAGGGTAAGAGTGGATGAACTCAATGAGAACTTAAAGGGATACTAAGCATAAAAAAGGACCAGTCAGAAATGAATACAATATCTGAAATGAAGAATACACTAGAAAGCCCTGGCCAAGTGGCTCATTTGGTTGGAGTGTTGTCCCGTACACCAAAAAAGGTTGCAGGTTTGATTCCTGATCAGGGCATATACCTAGGTTGTGAGTTTGACCCCCCGTTGGGGAGTGTACAGGAGGCAACTGATTGATGTTTCTCACATCAGTGTTTCTCTCTTTCTCCCCCCCCCTTCTTTTTCTCTAAAATCAAACATATCCTTGGGTGAGGATTAAAAAAAAACACAACAATACACTAGAAGGACTCAAAGGCAGATTTGATGAAGCAGAGGATCGAATCAGCGATTTGGAAGACAAGGTAGCAGAAAACACCCAATCAGAACAGCAAAAAGAAAAGAGAATTTTAAAAAATGAGGAACATTTCAGGGACGTATGGGACAATGTGAAGCACAACAACATCCTCATCATAGGGGCACCAGAATGAGGAGGGAGAGAGCAAGGGATTGATAACCTGTTTGAAGAATAATGACTGAAAACTTCCCTAACCTGATGAAGGAAGAAGACTCATAAGTCCAGGAACAAGATGAACAAAGTCCCAAACAAGATGAACCCAAAGAAGGTCCACAGCAAGACACATCATAATTAAAATGCAAAAGGTTAAAGACAAAGAGTGAATCTTAAAAGCAGCAAGAGAAAGACAGTTACCTACAAGGGAGCTCTCCTAAAACTGTCAGCTGATTTCTCAACAGGAACTCTGCTGGCCAGATGATTGGTCTGAAATACTCAAAGTGATGAAAAGCAAGGACCTACAACCAAAATTCTGCCCAGCAAAGCTATAATTTGAAATTGAAGGAGAAAGAAAGAGCTTCCTAGACAAGAAGAAGCCAAAGGAATTCATTACTACCAAACCAATATTTATAAGAAACGTTAAAGGGAATTTTTTAAGAAGAAGAAGAAAAAAAGAGGAACATAAATATGAATAATAAAGTGGCAGTAAATACATATACATCAATCATCACTTTATTTAAATTTTTTATTTTTCTATTACAGTTGACAAACAGTACAGGTGTTGGCAAAAGTAGGTTTACAATTATAATACAAATAAATATACAATGATAAATAATAACAAGAGTAAATTCTGTGTTTTATGTACTCATAACTGTACACTTACTTTTGCCCACCCCTGTATTATATTGGTTTCAGGTGTAAACTCCAGTGATTGGATATTATATAACTTACTAAGTAATCATACAGGTAAATCTCGCACCCGTCTGACATCATATGTAGTTATTACAATATTATTGACTGTATTCCCTATGCTGTGCTTCAACATCCCCGTGATTTCTGTAACTACCAATTTGCACTTCTTAATCTCTTCACATTTTTTCACTCAATCCAAATCCCCTCCCATCTGGCAATCATCAGAATGTTCTCTGTATCTATGTGTCTGTTTCTGTTCTGCTTGTTTATTTTGTTTTTTAAGATTCAATTGTTGATAGGTATATATTTATTGCCATTTTATTGTTCATATTTTTTATTTTTGTTTTTTCTTCTTCTTAAAAAAGACCATTTAACACTTCATGTAATACTGTTTTGGCAGTGATGAACTCCTTTATCTTTTTCTTGGCTGGGAAACTCTTTATTTCTCCTTCAATTTTAGCTGATAGCTTTGCTGGGTAGAGGAATCTTGTAGATAACTGACTGGTTTTCTCTTGCTGCTTTTGAGATTCGCTCTTTGTCTTTAACCTTTTGCATTTCAATTTTTCTTTTTATTTATTGATTTTAGAGAGAGAGGAAGGGAGAGGGAGAGAGAGATAGAAACACCAATGAGCAAGAACACCGATTGGCTACCTTCTGTATGTCCCTTCTGGGGATTTGGCCCACAACCTGGGCATGTGCCCTGACTGGGAATCAAACTGGCAACCACTTGGTGCATGGGTCGACACTCAGCCACTGTGCCACACTGGTCGGGTGCAGACTGGTTCTTTTTATGATTTCCATGTCCTTTTTTATGCTGTTGAAGTTCTCTTTAGGTTCATCTACTCTTCCCTTTATAACCAGTGTTTTGAACTCTGCATCTAGTAGATTGCTTGTCCCTATATTGTTTTGTTATTTTTCTGGAGTTTCTATCATTTGGGACATGTTTGTCTTCTCATCTTGGCTGCCTCCCTTTTGTTTCTATGTATGCGGTAGAGCTGCTGTATCTCCTGGGCTTGGGAGAGTGGCCTAATGTAGTAGGTGTCCTGTAGGGCCCAGTGGCACAGCCTCCCCCATTCACCCAAGCTGGGCACTCTGGGTGTGCCCCCTCAATCCATGTAGACTATGTACACTCTCCTATTATAGTTCAGCCATTATTGCTGTTGGCACATCAATGGGAGGGATTTACCCCCTAGGCCAATTGACTGCAAGGGTGGCATCGACCACTGTGGAGGATCATCTATGTAGGGGCCCACCCCATGGAGCAAGACTTACTTCAATAGGCTCTGGTGCCCACTGAGTCTGCCCCTTGAGTGTGTTGCTTGTGGAGGTGGTTGGGTGGTACTTCATTGTGGTCTGAAGTTGTCCACTGGGTGTGCTGGCTCTGGGGCCTCCCAGGAGGTGCAGGCCAAGGTCAGCCACCGCCTGTGGCTACAAAGCAATCTGGGCTGCTGCTTGTTCTGGGCTTGGAGAGGCCACACTGTGAAGCAAGGCCAGCTACTGCTAGTATTGGGCCTGGGGCCACTTACCAGAGGTATGGGGCACACTGAAGTCAGATGCTGCTTGTTTGAGAGACTTTAGGACAGTCTGAACCATGAGCCAAGAGAGGCCATTTATGTGAAAAAGCCACTGGAAGCAGCTTGGCTGGGCACACAGGTTGGTGGGGTGAGGTCTCGGAATCCCCAGGGCAGGGGAACTGTGTGAGCCAGGTTGATGGAGACACAGATATGGTGCCCACCTGCCACCTTTGTGGGGACGGCTCAGCAAAGGAACAATGGCCTCTGCTTGCACTTCTGTCTGAGAGAAAGCTGTCCCACTAGCCATCGCCCTGATGCCAGACAGTTTGGTTCCTCCTCATATGTCCCTGGTGCCTTTCTTTTTTTATTTATTTTTATTTATTTATTTTTTGTTATCCTCACCTGAGGACATTTTTACATTTATCTTCAGATAGAGCAGGAGGGGGGGAGGGAGGAAGAGAGAGAGAGAGAAACATGGATGTGAGAGAGACACATCGACTGGTTGCCACCCATACGACCCCAACCGAGTCTGGGGACAAATTGCAACCGAAGTACATGCCCTTAGCAGGAATCGAACCCGGGACTCTGGTCCGCAGGCCAACGTTCTAATCACTGAGCCAAACCGGCCAGGGCTCCGTGGTGCCTTTCAAGCTGCTGCCTCAGCACTGGATCTCAGAGGGAGTGAGTCTGGATAGGTAAATATGCGGGCCCTTTAAGAGGAACTGCTTGGGCCCTGACCAATGTGGCTCAGTGGGTTGAGTGTCGTCCTGTGCACCAAAAGGCTGTCAGTTTGATTCCCAGTCGGCACATACCCACGTTGCGGGTTTGATCCTCAGTTGGGGTGTGTGGGGGAGGCAGCCGATCAATGTTTCTCTCTAACATTGATGTTTCTCCCTCTCTTTCCCTCTCCTTTTCACTCTCTCTCAAAAATAAATAAAAACATATTTAAAAAAAAAAAAAAAAAAGGAACTGCCTGGGAATCCAGCACTCCTCTGCATCACTCAGCCACAATCCCTGCTCGTTTTTATAGCCAGAAGTTATGGGGACTTTTCTTCCTGGCACTGGAGTCCTGGACGTAGGGGCCTGTTGTGGGCTTGGACTTCTCGTTTTTCATGGTGTACCTCTGCAGACAAGATATCCCTCCCAATTTTAATCTGCCACACGTGGGTGTGGGACCAGCTTGTTCTGTGTCTTTGCCCCTCCTGCCAGTCTCAGTGTGGCTGCTTCTTTATATCCTTAGTTGTAGGACTTTAGTTCAGCTGGATTTCAGGTGGCTCTGAATGGTGGTGGTTCTGTAGTTTAGTTCTATATATATATATTAAAAAAATTTTTTTTTTTATTGATTTTAGAAAGAGAAGAAGGGAGAAGGAGAGAGAGATAGAAACGTCGATGAGAGGGAACATCGATTGGCCGCCTCCTGCAGGCCCCCCACCGGGGATCGGGCCCACAATCTGGGCATGTGCCCTGACCGGGAATCGAACCGGCGACCTCTTGGTGCATGGGTCGACGCTCAACCACTGAGCCACACTAGCCAGGCCTATATATATATATATTTTTTGGTACGTGCCCCTAGCGGGAACCAAACCCAGGACTCTCTGGTCCGCAGGCCAACGCTCCAACCGCTGAGCCAAACCAGCCAGGACAGTTTAGTTATATTTTAGATGTAGTTGTGGGAGGATGTGAGTACCTCATTTACCTATGCTGCCATCTTGGCCAGAAGCCAGTAGTCACTTTAAATGTAAATGGATTAGCCCGGCTGGTGTGGCTCAGTAGTTGAGCGTCAGCCCATGCACTAAGAGGTCACCGGTTGGATTTCTGGTCAGGGCACATACCCAGGTTGTGGGCCAAATCCCCAGTGGGGGGCATGCAGGAGGTGGCCAGTTGATGTTTCTATCTCTCCCTCTCCCTTCTTCTCTCTAAAATCAATAAAGAAAAAATATATAAATGGATTAAATGCTCCAATCAAAAGACATAGGGTAGCCCTAGCTGGGTGGCTCAGTTGTTTGGAGCACTGTGCCATACACCAGAAGATTGGAGGTTTGATTCCTGGTAAGGGCACATATCTAGGTTGTGAGTTTGATCCTCGGTTGGGACACATACAGTAGTCAACCAATCAGTGTTTCTCTCTGACATCAATGTCCCCCCCCCCCCCCCCCCCCCACACACACACATCAATAAAAACATATCCTCTGGTGAGGAAAAGTAAAAAAAAAAAAGACAGGGTAGATAAATGGATTAGAAAACAAAACCCATATATATACTATCAACAAGAGACTCACTTCACATGGAAAGACACACACAGGCTGAAAGTAAAGGATGGAGAAGATTTCATGCAAACAGAAACATAAAACTAGGGTAGCAATACTTACACCAGACAGTATAGACTTCAAAAGAAAGGCTATTGCCATGGCTGGTTTTTCTCAGTGGTTAGAGTGTTGGCCCACGGACCGAAGGGTTTCGGGTTTGATTCCGGTCAAGGGCACATACCTGGGTTGTAGGTTCGATCCTGGTCCCAGGCAGGGTCGTGTGGGAGGCAACCTATTGATGTTTCTATTACATCAATGTTTCTCTTTCTCTCTCTCGTTACTCCCTCTCTCCCTTCCACTCTATCTAAAAATCAATGGAAAAATATTCTTGTGTGAGGATTAGCCAAAAAAAAAAAAAAAAAGGGTATAATAAGAGACAAAGGACATGACATAAAAATAAAGATATCAATCCAACAAGAGGATATAACCCTTTTGTAAACATTTATGCATGCAACACAGGAGCACTGAAATATATAAAGCAAATATTAGTGGACATAAAGGGAGAGATTGACAGTAATCTAGTCACAGTAAAGGACTTTAACACCCATAAACATCAATGGATAGATCTTCCAGACAGAAAATCCAGATGGAAACAGTGGCCTCAAATGACACATTATAACAGATGGATTTAATTGATATTTTTAGAGCATTTCATCCTAGAGAGCAGTAGAATATACATTCTCTTCAAGTGCATGGAACATTTTCTAGGATAGACCACTTGTTAGGCCACAAAGCAAGTCTTGGTAAATTTAAGAAGATTAAAATCGTATCAGGCATCTTCTCTGACCACAGTGGTATAAAAAGAGAAATCAGTTACAAGACACCCCCCCCTCCAACAAACATACAAACACATGGAGGCTAAATAACATGTTCCTAAACAGTGAATAAGTTAACAGTGAGGTGAACATGGAAATCAGAAAATACATTGAGACAAATAAAAATGAAAACAGCAACCCCAAATCTGAGACATAGCAACAGCATTCCTAAGAGGCAAATTTGTAGCAAAACTAGCCTATCACAAGACAAATCTCAAATAAGCAATCTAACCTTACATCTAAAGGAATTAGAAAAAGAACAACAAACAAAGCCCAAAGTGAGTAGAAGGAAGGAAATAATAAAGATCAGAGCAGAAATAAAAGAGTCTAAAAAAAATACAAAAGATCAGTGAAACAAAGAGCTGATTCTATGAAAAGATAAACAAGATTGATAAACCTTTAATCAGACTCATCAAGAAACAGAGAGGACACAAATAAATGAAAAAAAAAAGTGAAAGTGGAGAAGTAGTAACTGACACCACAGAAATACAAAGAAGGAAAAGAAAATACTATGAAAAATTATATACCAACATATTGAACAATCTGAAAGAAATGGATAAATTCCTAGAAACATATAGTTTTCCAAGGCTGAATTAAGAAAAAACAAAATCTGAACAGGCTGATTGAAACCAACAAAATCGAAGCAGTAATAAAAGAACACAACAAACAAAGTCCTGGACTGGATGGCTTCCCAGGTAAATTTACCAGAAATTTAAAGAACAACTAACACCTATCCTCAAGCTATTCCAGAAAGTTCAAGAGGAGGGAAGACGCCAAGGTTCATTTAATGAGGCTCATATTATCCTGATTACAAAACCAGATAAAGACACTACAAAGCAAGAAAATTTAAACCAGTATCCTGATGAACATAGATGCAAAAATCCCCAACAAAAATCAGAAAACCAGTTCAGCAATACATTAAAAAGATCATACACCATGATCATGTTGGGTTTATTCCTGGGATGCAAGGATGGTTTAATATTTACCAATTAATGTCATATACCACATAAACAAAATGAAGGGTAGAAATTATATGATCGTATCAATAGATATAGAAAAAGCATTTGATAAAATCCATCACTCATTTATGATAAAAACTTTCAACAAAAGTGGAAGTAGAGTTAACATACCTCAACAAAATAAAGGCCAAGTATGACAAACCCACAGGTGAGATCATACTCAGTGAGGAAAAAACTAAAGTGTTTTCCTTAAGATCAGGAGCACGACAGGGATGTTCACTGTCACAACTCTTATTGAACACAGTAAATAAAGACACCCATGTTGGAAAAGAAGGAGTTAAAATGTCATTATTTGCTGATGACATGATACTATGTAGAGAGAACCCTAAAGATTTCACCAAAAAAAACCCTACTAGAACTGATAAATGAATCCAGTAAAGTAGCAGGATACAAAATAAATATTCAGAAATCAGTCGCATTGTTCTAAACCAATACTGAACTATAAGAAAGGCAAACTAAGGAAATGATCCCATTTACAATTACACCAAAACAATAAAATACCTTGGAATAAATTCAACCAAGGAGATAAAGTTCTGTACTTGGAAAACTATAAGACATTGAAGAAAGAGTTTGAAGAAGATACAAATAAATGGAAGCATATATTGTGCTCATGGATAGGAAGAATTAACATCATTAAAATGTCCATACTACCGCCCTGGCCGGTTTGGCTCAGCGGTTAGAGCGTCGGCCTGCAATACAGAGAGACCCGGGTTCGGTTCCCGCTAAGGGCATGTGCCTCGGTTGCGGTTTGTCCCTGGCCCTGGTTGGTCGTGCGGGTGGCAGCCATTTGATGTTTCCCTTTCACGTCGATGTTTCTCTCTCTCTCTCTCTCTTCCTCTCTCTCCCTCCCACTCTATCTGAACAAAAAATGAAAAAATGTCAGGTGAGGATTGAAAAAAAAAAAAAAATGTCCATACTACCCAAAGCAATCTATAGATTCAATGCAATCCTTATCAAAATACCAATGGCATTTTTCAAAGAACTATACCAAATATGGAACAGCAAAATACCCCCAATAGCCACAGCAATCTGGAGAAAGAAGAACAAAATTGGAGGTTTCACACTACCTGACATCAAACTATACTACAAGTCTATAGTAATCCAAACAGCATGGTGCGGGCATGAAAACAGACACATAGTTCAATGGAACAGAATAGAGAGCCCAGAAATAAAGCCATGCCTATATGGTCAATTAATCTATGACAAAGGAGGCAAGAACACACAGTGGGGTAAAGACAGTCTATTCAATGTATGGTGTTGGGGGAAAAAGTGCATTAAAATGAAACTAGATCACCTTACACCATATACAAGAGTTAACTCAAAGTAGATTAAAGGCTTAAATTTAAGACTTCATGAAACTCCTAGAAGAAATCATAGACAATAAAATATCTGACATTTTTCCTAGGAATATTTTTTCTAATATATCTGTCTCCTGAGACTAGGAAACTAAAGAAAAAATAAACAAATGGGACTACATCAAACTAAAAAGTTTTTGCACAGCAAAAGAAACCAATAAAACAAAAAGACAACCAACTGAATGAGAGAAGATATTCTCCAGTGATACATTTCAGAAGGGGTTAATATTTAAAATTTATAATGAACTCATTCAACTCAGTACCAAAAAACAAAACAAAAACCCAGTCCGCTAAAAAGATGCCCTGGCCGGTTTGACTCAGCAGTTGGAGCATTGGTCTGTGGACCAGGGTTTGCGGGTTCGATTCCTGGTCAAGGGCATGTACCTGGGTTGCAGGTTTGATCCCCGGCCCTGGTGGGGTTCGTGTGGGAGGCAACAAATCAGTGTGTCTCTTCTCATATCGATGTTTCTCTCTCTTGCTCCCTCTTCCCCTTCCACTCTGTCTGGAAAGCAATGGAAAAATATCCTCAGGTGAGGATTAAAAAAAAAAAAGGTGGGCAGAGGACGTGAATAGATACTCTCCAAGAAGGACATACAGATGGCCCATAGACATAAGGAAAGATGCTCAACATCAGTAATCATCAGGGAATGCGAATTGAAACCACAATGAGATGTCACCTCACACCTGTCAGGGTGGCTGTCATCAGTAAATCAATAGACAGCAAGTGTTGTCGAGGACGTGGAGAAAAGAGAACCCTCATGCACTGTTGGTGGGAATACAGATTGGTACAGCCACTATGGAAAATAGTATGGAGGGTCCTCAAAAAATTAAAGAGGAACTGCTTTATGACCTAGCAATTCTACTTCAAAATATGTATCTGAAGAAACCCAAAACACTAATGCAAAAGAATATATGTTTATTGCAGCACTATTTACAATAGCCAAGATAAGGGAGCAACCCAAGTGCCCATCAAAAGATGAGTGGATAAATAATCAGTGGTACATATGTACACTGGAATATTACTCAGCAATAAAAAAGAGTGAAAGCTTACCATTTGTGACAGCGTGGGTGGACCTAGAGGGTATTATGCTCAGTGAAATACGCAGTCAGAGAAAGACGAATACCATATGATTTCACTTATATGTGGAATCTAAGGAACAATATAAATGAACAAACAAAACAAACTGACTCATAGATACAGAACACAGACCGATGATTGCTAAAGGGGAAATGTGTTGGAAGTTGGGTGACAAAGGGGAAGGGATTAAGAAGTACAAATAGGTAATTAAAAATTAGTCACAGGCAATGTTGTCAATAATGTTGTAATAACTATGTTTGGTGCCAGGTGGGTACTTGAAATAGCGGGGGAATCACTTTATAAAGTTTATGATTGTCTAGCCACAATGCTGTACACAGGAAAGTAATACAAAATAATATTGAATGTAGACTGTAATTGAAAAATAAAAGAAAGCATTTTAAAAAGTTGATTCTTATAATTTCACTTATTTGTGGAATCTTAGAAACAAAATAAGTAAACAAAACAGAAACAGACTCATAGATGCAGAGAGCAAAGTGATGGTTGCCAGATGCAAGGGGGTGGTTGGGGGACTGAGTGAAAGAGGTGAAGGGATTCGGAAATACAAATTGAGCCCTGGCCGGTGTGGCTCAGCTGGTTGGAGCATCATCCCAAAAGGTGGTGGGCTTGATTCCCAGTCAGGGCACATACCCAGGTTGCGGGTTCGATCCCCGGTCAGGATGTGTGCGGGAGGCAGCTGATTGATATTTCTCTCTCACATTGATGTTTCCCTCCCTTCCTCTCTCTCAAAATGAAAAACAGTTAACAACAAAAAAGTACAAATTGAAAAAAAAAAGTCCCAATTGGCATTTACAAAGTAATCATGGGGATGTGAAGTGCAGCATATGGGATATACTCAGTGATATCATGGTAACTGCGTGTGGTGTCAGGTGGGTGCTGGAATTACGGGGAGGATCGCTTTGTAAGTTATATAAATGCCTAACCACTGTGCTGCACACCTGAAACTAATATAATGTTAAATGTCAGCTGTCATTGAAAAAATAGAAAAAATAAAAATAAAAACCAAACTCAGAGAAACAACAGATTAGTGATTGCCAGAGTCACGTGGTGGGGACTGGGCCAGATGAGTGAATGTTGTCAAAGGGACAGACTTCCAGTTACAATGTAAGTTCTGGTGATGTGGTGTACAGCATGGTGACTATAAGTAACGGTAGTGTATTTTGGAAAGTTGCTAAGAGTAGATCTTAGAAGTTTTTATCACAAGAAAAAATTGTAACTATGTGAGGTGATTGATGGTAACTAAACTTATTGTGGTAATCATTTTACAGCATATACATATATCAAATCATTAGGTTGTACACTTAAAAAAATATCAAAAAGATGATCCTTCTTCCTTCTGCTCTCTACCTACCTGCTCCTGTTGGTACTACCCACCTGCCTCCTTTCCCCCCAAAAAGCAGCTTGAGTTGGTTAACATCCTGTATTTGGGAAGTAAGATGCATTTAATAGAATTTATGAATCAGTAGGTGTTTATTTAAATTTTTTTATTTACTTTTTTTTTATTTACTGATTTTTTAGAGTGGGAGAGAGAAACAGCTATGTGTTGTTCCACATATTTTTGCATTCATTGGTTGTTACTTGTATGTGCCCTGACTGAGGATCGAACCTGCAACCTTGGCACATTAGGACAATGCTCTAACCAGTCGAGCTACCAAGCCATGGCTGAATCAGTATATTTCATTGGACTTTTTACTCCCTTTCTTCTTACCTTTCTCCCTATGTTTGCATGGTCACTAAATCCCAGGCACAGTGCTTGGTGTAAATTTTTATACTATGGGAGATTACATTATAGTAATAAATGACCACGTGAGTATGTACAAAATGATAAGAGATCTCTTTAAGTTTAAACACATGTTTTTCTGTGTTTATCTTAACTTCTCAAGATTATATAAACTCCATGTGGACAGCAACTATAGTCTGCTTATGTCCTGCAGTGTCCAGTCTTGAGCCTGTTTTGTAAATATTTGTTATATTGCTTTGTGTGCCCCAAAGGAATTACTGAAAGGGAAAGGCATGGGGATGGGAATACATTTTAATTACATTAAACTGATTTATTTTTTCCTATAGCCCTTTAGTGGTACCATCCATCCATCCATCCATCCATCCATCCATTTATTTATGGAGAGTGGAAGGGAGGGGGAGAGAGAGAGAGAAAGAGAGAAACATCGATGTGAGAGAGACACAGCGATTGGTTGCGTCCTGCGTGCGTTCCAACCGGGGCTGGGGATCGAACGTGCAGCCCAGGTACATGCCCTTGACTGGTAATCGAATCCGTGACCCTTTGGTGTGTGAGGCTGTTGCTCTAACCGCTGAGAAACACTGGCCAGAACTATCATCCATTTTTTATTTTTATTTATTTTTTTAATCCTCACCCGAGGATATTTTTCCATCCATCATCAGAGCGGGAGGGAGGGAGAGAGGGAGAGAGATAGAGGGAGAGAGAAACATCAATGTGATAGAGAAACTTTGACTGGTTGGCTCCCGCACGACCCGACCAAGGCCAGGACGAACCGCAACCGAGGTGCGTGACCTTGACCGGAATCGAACCCGGGACTCATTGGTCCGTGGGCCAACGCTCTACTGCCGAGCCACACCGGCCAGGGCTGTCGTCCATTTTCATAGATGAAGATAGGCTCAGAGAGGTTATGTAACTTCGTTAACAGTGGAGGCTGACTTGGATGCCAGGATTACCTGTCTTCTAACTTTTAGTTGTTTCCTCCATACAACTGCTTCTCGGGTGCACATTACAGAGTCAGTAACCAAGGCCGTTTATGCAGAAAGTGACCTATGTGGGTACACAACAGCACTGTGCACACAGACACGCCCTGCCATTCACACCGTCAAAGTAGACATTCTCTTGAATAATATCGAGTGTTTAATGAATACCATTCAGTGAAATATGTTACCTACTTTTTCGTTAACGATTTGTCTCTCTTCAAATTATGTGTACAGGTTACTTTGTATAATAATCATAGAGGCTTGAACACATTATTTTCCCATTATACTTAATTCAAGTTATCTGTGGAAACATTTATACTTTTTATTTCATCTCTCTCCCTCCCAGCTAGAGCTCTTCAGGACCAGGGCTTTGTCTCAACTTCAGTTCTTGTGCCTGAGACACAGTACTTGCTGAGCGAAGTGCTGTCACTCAAAGTACGGTGGGATCAGAACATATTCCCTCATTTTCCATATGATTAATTAGGGGGTCAAGGAGGAGATCTTTTTATTTTTAGTGCTGAAGTGAAGTAACATTATAAGTAATTTTACTCTTTTTGGTTATAAAGATAACATAAGTCACTGCAGAACATGAAGTGCTGTTTTGATGCCTATTAAGAGCTCCCCCAAAGGATATACACTTTTTAGTCATTCCTTATGACATATGAGCTCAATGGAGCATTTCATGTGATTTTTGCAAGGTGCACAGAATAAAAAGTAGTATTAGACCAGGGAAGAAGGTAATCTGCTCTGTTCAATTTGTGATTGATGTCAGTTGAAGTTTTTGGTGATTCTTGATATAGTAAAATCTGTTTTTAATACAGGGTAGGGTAAAAGTAGGGTTACCGTTGTTTGTATGGAAAACATTACAATATTTAATAAATAATAACACAAGAATAAACTCTGTTTTGCATACTCGTAGCTGTAACCTACTTTTGCCCCACCCTGTGTGTTCTTAGTCGACAGGTCCATGTAATGAACCTGAAGTCATGAGCTTGTGGGTCCCCGACTCTTCACTTCCACTGGAGTTCATGTTATAGTCAAGCACACAATAATGTTTATGCAATGCAGAATTATTTCCCTAATGGCCATCCTGGAGCATTAAAAGAAAAACGGACTAAGTCTTCCTGTTACAGCCGAGCCTGAACTTCCCTCACATTTTCTAATGAAGTTGCTAGTTCTGTTCTACACGAGGTTTGTTAGAAGAGGGGTTATAACAAGCAAGTCATTGTGAAATGTTTTCATGATCAGCACATTTTGTGCTGGAAGGAAATAGGTGGGAGTAGTCAACAAGGAGCAGTGAAGCCAGCTCAGCTCTGTCCCCAGTGTTCCTCCTGCGGCAGCTTCCAGAGAGGAGTGGAAAGGGGGCTTTTGATGGCACTGGTGGTGTGTGCCCTCTTGGGATTCACGCCCCCGGGGAGATGCAGGGCCTCTGCCATAGAAACTCGCATGGTTCCCTGAGAAGAAATTAGCATGACTCTGGGTCTTCTCTGTGCAGCTTTTGGGATGGATGTGGAGTCTTGTTTAGTAGACTCTGCGGCCTGGGCACCTTCTCGTCAACACCATGGCGGCTGCCTTCCCTCTGGCTCTGGGAGCAGCCATGGAGAAGTCTTAGAGTGAGGCCAACACTTCAGTGAGTGGGATGGGATCCTCATTCCTGCCTCCTTTCTTAGACCCACTTGGAATAGCAGTTCGTAAGTGTAGCAGTCTTTGTAAAAAACAATTTATGAATCATAGAATGTACAGAACATCATGTAAAAGTCCCCTTTTACTCTCATATCCCCAAATGACTACCCTCTCCAGAGAGGTAACTACTGTCTACAATTTGGGGTCCATCACTTCGGTCCTTATGCTTTTCCCTAAGTGGTGCTGAGAAGGTTGGGTGGACAGCATTGTCTCTGGAAGATGTATTGACTTGATGAAGTTGTTGACTTTATAGCGTTTCTAAGACTAATAACCAAGTTCTGATCACTTGTTATATTGGAGAGCAGTTTACAATTTCACATCTGTTGATCCATGAAAAGCTCAAATGTGTTTAGGAGAATGAAACTGAGATTCAGAGAGATTAAGTAACATGTCTAAGTCACCCAGCTAATACCTTTGTTTTTTATGTGGATCTTGAACTGGTATTCAGACTCTGTTAAGTGATTTCTTATGAACCAGTGCTTCCTGGACTTTAACATGAACTCAGATCATCTGGGGGATATTGTTAAAATGTAAAGTCTGAGTAGATCTGGGTGGTGGCCGGAGATCCTCACTCCTGACCAGCTCCCAGGTGAGGTCAGTGCATCTGGCCTGGGGACCACACTTGGAGCAGCAGGGCTCCATACCACAGTTGCTTTGATTTGAGACAAACTTGACAGATTTTTTAAAAAAAGAAATGGCAACAGAGCATCCTATTTCTGTTTAAGATTTTAGTTATTATGTTCTTAAATTTCGAAAGTATCATAAAATCATACATTTTTAAAATCGTTTTTCATTTTTCAATTACAGTTGACATTCAGCATTATATTAGTTTCAGGTGTACACCTCAGTGATTAGACATTATAAAAGTTAAGTGATCATCCCAAATAATTTCATACCCATCTGACACGACACAGTTATTAGAATGTTATTGACTATATTCCCTCTGCTGTACTTTACATTCCCATGACTACATTATAACTAGTAATTTGTACTTCTAAATCCCTTCACCTTTTTCACTCATCCCCTCAAAACCCCCCTCCCTTCTGGCTATGTCAAAATGTTCTCTGTATCTACGAGTCTGTTTCTGTTCTGCTTGTTCGTTTATTTAGATTTTTGGATTAAACTATTGATAACACACTTATTGCCATTTTATTCATAATTTTTATCTTTTTTTCTTCTTCTTAAAGAAGACCCTTTAATATTTCATGTAATACTGATTAGATGGTGAACTTCTTTTGTTTTTCTCTTGTCTGGGAAGCTACATTATGTGTCCTTCGCTTCTAAATGATAGCTTTGCTGGGTAGGGTAATTTTGGGTGTAGGTCCTTGCTTTTCATCACTTTGAATATTTCTTGCCAATCTCTCTGGCCTGCAAAGTTTCTGTTGAGAAATCAGCTGACAGTCTTATTGGAGCTCCCTTGTAGGTAACTAACTGCTTTTCTCTTGCTACTTTTAAGATTCTCTCTTTGTCTTTAACCTTTGGTGTTTTAATTATGATGTGTCTTGGTGTGGGCTCTTTGTATTCATCTTGTTTGGGACTCTCTGTGCTTCCTGGACTTGTATGTCTATTTCTTCATCAGGTTAGGGAAGTTTTCTGTTATTATTTTTTCTTTTTCTTTTGGTTAATCCTCACCTGAGGATATTTTTCCATTGATTTTTTTTTTTTAGATAGAGTGGAATGGAGGGAGGGAGGGAGAGAGAGAGAGAGAGAGGAGAGAAACATCAATGTGAGATAGACACATCGATTGGTTGCTTCCTGCACGACCCTGACCGGGGCTGGAGATCGAACCTGCAACCCAGGTACATGCCCTTGACCAGGAATCGAACCCTCACCCTTAGGTCCATGGGCCGATGCTCTAACTGCTGAGCAAAACTGGCCATGGCTCTGTCATTATTTTTTCAAATAGGTTTTCAATTTCTTGCTCTCTTTTCTCCTTCTGGCACCCCCATGATGCGAATGTTGGCACGCTTGAAGTTGTCCCAGAGGCTCCTTACGCTATCCTCATATTTTTGGATTCTTTTTTCTTTTTGCTGTTCTGATTGGGTGTTTTTCGCTTCCTCATATTCCACATCTTTGATTGGGTTCTTGGTGTCCTTTACTCTACTGTTGATTCCCTGTGAATTCTTCTTCATTTCAGTTAGTGTATCCTTTATTTCTGACTGGTCCTTTTCATGTTGTTGTTGTTCTCACTGAGTTCCATGAAGTTCTCACTAAGTTCCTTGAGCATCCCTGTAACCAGTGTTTTGAGCTCTTGTGAAACCTTGTGTAGTAGGTTTCCTGTAGGGCCCCGTGTCCACAGTCACCTGAGCTGGGCACTCCAGGGGAGCCCTGTGTGGGCTGTGTGCACTGTCCTGTAGTTGAGCCTTGATTGGCATCACTGGGAGGGATTGACCTCCGGGCCAGTTGGCTGTGAGGACCAGCTGTGACTACAGCCGAGGAGCTGCTGTGTAGGAGCCGACCCTGTGGAGCAGGACTTGCTTCAGTGGGGCTGTGGTGCTCACTGCTCCGCCCCTTGAGTGTGTTGCTCACGGAGGTGGTAGGGGTGTAATCTGGTGAGGTCTGAAGCTGACCACCGGATGCACTGGGTCTGGGGCCTCCCGGGAGGTGCAAAGTCAGCCACTGCCTGTGCCCTGCCTGGGGCCACCCAGCACGAGCTACAGGGTGATCTGCAGATGGCTGCTACTTGTGTTGGGCTTGGAGGTGCCCAGAAGAGGCCCAGCTGTGAACCAAGGCAGGCTGCTGCTAGTGCAGGGCCTGGGGCTGCTTAGCGAGAGGTATGGGGCTTGCTGAGGCCAGCTGCTGCTAGTTTGAGAGATTTTAGGAAAGTCTGAAGCTTGAGAGAAGACAGGCCATTCATATGGAAAAGCCACTGGAAGCAGCTTGGATGAGCCCGCAAGTTGGGTGGGGCAGGGTCTCAGGGCATCACGAAGGTGGGGCCAAGAGTGTGAGCCAGGTGGATGGAGACTCAGACAGGGTGCCTGCCTGTGGGCTCTGTTGGGGGGAGGGCTCAGAAGAGGAACAATGGCCTCTGCCAGCACTGTTTTCTGGGAGGAAATCCCCCCCCCCCCCCCCCCCCCCCCGCAGCCCTTGCCCCGATGCCAGAGAAGTTAGTTCCTCCCCGTGTGTCCTGCTTCCTTTCAAGCTGCTGCCCCAGTGCTGGAGCTCAGAGGGAGTGAGTCCAAGCAGGTCTGGGTGCGGGCCCTTTAATAACTGCCTGGGACTCCAGCAGCCTCCGGGTCACTCGGCCACAGTCCCCAGATACGGGGACTTCTCTTCCCTGCACTGGGACCCTGGGCTGAAGGGCCTGGTGTGGGGCTGGGACCCCTTGGTGTCCCAAGATATCCTTCCCGATTAAAATCCGCCACACGTGGGTGTGGGATCAGCCCGTTCCTCGTCTCCACCCCCTCCCCTCTCGATGTGGCTGCTGCTTTAATTCCCCAGTTGTAGGGCTTCCATTCAGTCAGATGCCAGGAGGATCTGAAAGACGGTTGTTCTCTAGTTTAGTTGTCATTTTGATGTGGTTGTGGGAGGAGGCGAGAAACGCTTTAACCTACACGACATCTTGACCAAAATTATACATTTTTAAGTAAAAGTGGTATTTTAAATCAAATTTGGTTCTAGAATTTTTTTCTTTTTTAATATTTTCTACATTATGGAGACTTTCCATGTTAACATCACTTATGTATCTTCTTGAATGAAAGAAAAAAATTTTAAATCCTCCCCTAGGATATGTTTTTTAAAATTAATTTTTAGCGAGAGAGGAAGAGAGAGAAAGAGAGAGGGAACCATCAGAGTGAGAGAGAAACATCGATCCGTTGCCTCCCATATGTGCCCTGACCGGGAATCGAACCTGCCGCCTTTTGGTGCATGGGCGATGCTCCAACCCACGGAACCACCCAGCTAGGGCTTCTTGAATTTTTTTAGGGCCCTGTATAAGATTTTATAATATGGATATACATTTAATATATTTATATTATCTTGTAGGTTATTATTATTTGTTTTGTTAGTCCTCACCCAAGACATTTTTTCAGTTGATTTTTAGAGAGAGTAGAAGGCAGGAGGAAGGGAGAGGGGAAGAAAGAGAGAGAGAGAGACATGGATGTGAGAGAGAGACATAGATTGGTTGCTTCCGCACGCTCCCTGACCAGGGCCAGGGATTGAACCTGCAACCCAGATACGAGCCCTTGACTGGGAATCGAACCTGTGACCCTTCAATGCACAGGCCGATGCTCTAACTACTTAGCCATCCTGGCCAGGGCTATCTTTTATTTTTAATATTAGAAACAATGCTTTAATGACTATCCTTATGCAATTTCTAAATATTTCTTTAGAGTCTTTGGGGTCAAACGACCCTTTCACAGGGGTCGCCTAAGACATAACAGTAGCAAAATTAGTTATGAAGTAGCAACGAAAATAATTTTATGGTGGGGATCACCACAACATGAGGAACTGTATTAAAGGGTCGTGGCATTAGGAAGGTTGAGAACTACTGCTTTAGACTAAACTCCTAGAAATCAAATAGGCTGAGTGAAAGGAATCATGCATTAAACTTTAAAAATATATTTACTACATGAAACTAAAGAACTGACGTGTGCTGACGTCTTAGCCATGCAGTTTTTATACGTGGATTCTATTTTTAAAAGGACAAAGTAACTCTCTGTCCAGACGTATTAGTTAAACTTCAAACCAAGTACTTAGAACGAGCTAGAGATGAAATGATTTTAGCATCAGTTTGGGTTGTCTGACCTTGATCAGGATAGGGTTGTGGAGTAGCTTGTTGATCTGACGTCCCTCCCCGTTTCCAACATCCTGCCTTGTCGCCTCGGGTGGTAGGTAACAGTTTGCCTGATGATCCCCACAGAGCTCTCCCGGAGCCCTTTGTGTACCTTCAGTTCATCACCAGGTTCTCAGTGTGTCTGTGCTCGGTCACCTTGAACTCCCTGGCACCTGTTCGTGTTCAATGGAAGTGTGAGTGTGGAAAGATGCCAGCGTAATTTCCACCTAAGATGGCTAGGAATCAGCCACCATAGTTACATAACCGCACTAGACAAGGATTGTGGGGGGAAGCAGGTTGTTTTTGGAGGCCAGTGTGCTAATATACATGCTTACACTTGTACAACTGTTACATCTCTTCAAGTTTCTGAGTTGCCGAGTTTCTGAAACTTGAGGTTTTAAGAAGACTTTAGGAAATTAAAGTCTGAAGAGACTTTAGAAATTCCTTGGTCTCTTTCATGTGTAGAGAGTAGAAATTGAGACCCAGAGAGAGGAATAACTTGTCAAAGGTCACGAAGCCAGTTCATGTCATTCGTCGGATTAGAGCCCAGGGCTCCAGACTCCTGTTCTGGCGTCTCTTTTTCTATACCTCCTGTTCTTTTGAGCAATATTGATTCTTTTAGAACTGGAATCAAATTTGACGTGTTTTATGTATAGCTCAACACACTGAGTACTTGTCTTTGAGGCTTAACGCTTATTTTTTTTTATTTTTTTATTTTTTTAATCCTCACCCGAGGACATTTTTCCATTTTTGTTCAGATAGAGTGAGAGGGAGAGAGAGAGGGAGAGAGAGAGAGAGAGAGAGAGAGAGAAACATCGATGTGAAAGATACACATCGAGTGGCTGCCTCCCGCACGACCCAACCAGGGCCGGGGACAAACTGCAACCGAGGTACATGCCCTTAGTGGGAACCGAACCCGGGACTCTCTGGACCGCAGGCCGATGCTCTAACCGCTGAGCCAAACCGGCCAGGGCCATAACGCTTATTTTTAATCATGTTTTAATGTATGAAAAAGTTTGAAATGAAAAATGCTTCTGTGGATGAATTGAGATCCACAGAGATAAAAATACTTGGTCATTCGCAGTCCTGCATGCTTATCGTTTTCTGCTTAATTAGAAATACAGATTCCTTTGTGTTAGAAAACATTGTGTTCAGCGTGGAATGAGGCTTAGGCATTGTTCTCTGTAGCTTTTCTCCTTTTTAAGCATCTAGCAATTTTCATTCTATTTCTCTTTATGGTGATCATAGCACTTTCCAAATGTTTTCTGTTGACCATTGAGTCTCGGCAGAAGCAGAGAGAGGAGCGAGGCTCGTGAGAAAGCTACTGTGAGCGGAGGCCATGGCAGCTGGACAAGGACGCCTGGTTTCCCAGAGCTGTGCACAAGTTTGCTCTCTGACACTGTTCTGTGGGCCTGTGAGCGCACAGCAGCAGTAAACAAAGGGCGGCCGTTTTTCCATTGTGGGACTGGAAGGCAAAGTGACGTTGGCCAAACAGAGAACAGACGAGGCAGGAAAATACCTTATCTTTCAGAAGTGGTTTGGTGAACATTGTTAAGCTCAGAGCGTACATTTGTGCTTTAGTTAACCACGACTGCCAATTTAACATTCACTGAGGACCAAAGGCAGGCTTTTCGGCTTCTGATATTTATTAACCATTGACTTGAATTATTCACAAAGCCTTTTGGGAACTTTTCTCCTAGAGGTTATAAATATTCACGGCATTTTTTTTTTCTTTCCAGAAGACGTAAATATCCAAAGAGTAGGTCTGCCTATATCTTTTCTTTATTGTCTGTGTTAGCATTAAAGATGCAGAGTTGTTAGTGGGTGCTGATTTCCCGGTCATGCGACGATTCGTCTCAAAAAGATCTTGAGAAAAGCAGACACTTAATCTACAAATGCTCTTACAAGGTCACATTCTGGGGAGGGATATAGAATGTTCCTGGGAGGTGCATGGCACTGGTTTGAGATGCGAATTGATCAGGGACTTTGGAGACATTCTTTTTTTTTTTTTTTATCCTCACCTGAGGACATTTTTTTTTCATTCTTTGTTCAGATAGAGTAGGAGGGAGAGGAGGAGAGAGAGAGAGAAACATCGATGTGAAAGAGACACATCGAGTGGCTGCCTCCCGCACGACCAACCAGGGCCGGGGACAAACTGCAACCGAAGTACATGCCCTTAGCGGGAACCGAACCCGGGTCTCTCTGGACCGCAGGCCGACGCTCTAACCGCTGAGCCAAACCGGCCAGGGCTGGAGACATTCTTTAACTTGTTGTGATAGTGTAAATGTGGCATGTTATGGGGGACGTGTGATACATTGTCAGTTCAGTGTCATTAACAACATTCATTGATTGCATGTTATAGGTGGGGCGATGTATGTAAGACCAGAGCAATGTTAGTTCTTTAGTTGTTATTAAAAGAAAATACATCTTTTTTTCCAGCGATTTTAGGAAAATACTACATTTTAACGTGAATTATGTGATGTTAATACATTTGCCTTCAAATAGGGAGAATATATGAGTTCGTGTGTTTAGCCCTGGATATGAATACAAATACTTTTACCGGGAGCTCTGTTTGGTGTGGACCTTTGAAGGAGCCGTCACTGTCGCGTGGTAGATGTTCGTGACCTGTGTTTTCTGTGTCCTTGGGTGCCAGTGGGTCAGGGACCATGCAGCTTTGGCAGGCAGCGTGGCATGGGCCAGGGTGGTCGGGGTACTGGTGTCAGTTTCCGGGAGCCCACAGAGGGTGACGTGAGGTCTACTGTTTGTCTTCAGTGATAAGTCCGCCTGCCCCGCGGAGAAGCCCCGCGTGGGAATGGGGCGGGGACTAACGCTTACTGGAAGCCCACTTTGCTGGAAACGGCATCCTTTCTACATGTTTGACTGTGAGGTGGGTCTCATCGCTATTTACAGACGGAAGAACCGGGGCTCAGAGGTTAAATGTCTACCAACACAGGACATTTGGATAAGACTTTTTGATGTAATCTTGTCAAGATACTAACACAGTTGGCCCTTGGAAAACTTAAAAACTTATATTTTAGGCTTCGTCATAATGTGTCCTTGTTAATTCTCTGCCTGCTCCACATCTGTGTCTCAGTCACCCCTCCACCTGGCTCTCCGCCTTCTAGTGTCACTGGCCTTTCTGTTTCTAGACAGATCCACCCCTGTGCCTGCTGGAGGGCTCTTGGGTCAGTTCCCCTCTGTTTGGGCTACTCTGTTGCTGAGTCTGCATGACCAGTGCCTTCCTGTGGCTGCAACTCTTAACCTAAATTTATCTCCGAAAGCTTTCCCTATTCACTGTTCTAAAGTAGCTCTCCAGGATTTTCTTATTACACTACTCTATTTAAAAAAAAATTTTTTTAAAATCCTTACCTGAGGATATTTTTTCTATTTATCTTAAGATAGAGTGGAAGGGGAGGGAGGGAGAGAGAGAGAGAAACATCCATGTGAGAGAGACACATCGATTGGCTGCCTCCTGCACGACCCCGACCGGGGCCGGGGACGAAACGCAACCCAGGTACGTGCCCTTGGCTGGACTCGAACCCAGGACTCTTTGATCCGTGGGCTGACGCTAACCGCTGAGCCAAACCAGCCAGGGCTCAGGTTGATTTTTTTTTAAAATTGTTGTTTCTGGCCTTATTCGTCTCAGATTCAGGGATGTTGTCTTTTTCATTTTTGCGTCAGTGTGTGACATGTACAGGTGGGCAAACGTAGGTTTCCGGTTGTGAGTGCATAAAACACAGAGTTTATTCTCGTGTTTTTGTTAGTCATTGTATTATTTTTCCATGCAAACAACTGCAAGCCTGATTTGCCCCACCCTGCATTTGTTGAATAGATACATGGAGAACAACCCAAACCACCAGGCCCAGCTTCCTTTAGCTCACTGCTACATATGTCTGAGTTTGTCTCTCTCGGAACAGTCCTGACTCCTTTGCTTCCTGTTTTAGAGCAGGGAGATAGCCCTTCTTTCAATGGTGTTGAGTGTTCCTAGCTGTGTTCTAGATCCCATTTCCTGTTCAGTTTTCTCTGAAAATAAAAACCTTCAGTCATACACCTCTTGTGGTCTTTGCCCGATCCTGCTCCCTTCATTTCAGTGTCAGTCTCCCCTACTTCCTTCCATGTGCTAGCCCAGGAACCTGCCATTTTAATATTTCTTGTATATGTATCCATATTCTGTAAAAATATATTCTGAATTATAAACAACTGACTTACAGTGAGCTTTTTGTTTTTTTTTAAATCCTCGCCTGAGGATATTTTTCTATTTATCTTCAGATAGAGTGGGAGGGAGGGAGAGAGAGAGAGAGACATCGACTGGCTGCCTCCCGCCTGACCCCTACCAGGGCCAGGGACGAACTGCAACTGAGGTACATGCCCTTGGCCGGAATCGAACCCGAGACTCATTGGTTTGCGGGCTGATGCTCTAACCGCTGAGCCCAACCGGCCAGGGCACAAACAAGGTTTTGGAATGGAACAATTATACATTGGGGACGGTCTGCATTTGTTTTATTAATAAGAGTTTTTGACTCTGTCGTACTTAGAATATAATTGTCTTCTGAGGCGGAGTCTTTTTTTTCTTGGCCAGGACACTCTCTTTTGGCTCAAAATCCTTGACAGGAAGAGTAATTCCCGAAGCAATTGAAATATTCATACAAGTAAATCTGTTGATATAGCTTGTGTTTATTTGCTAGGCTTATATGTAGGTTTGTTCTCAAAAGTTTAGGCAGTGGTATACAGAGAATACAATATCTAGCTTTAAAAATAGAATATTGTCTCATCATTTAGAGAGACACGATGAACATTTATTAAATGGAACTTTGCAGTTGTTTTCGATGGACCTGACGATCCCACTTCTGGGGGTTCTGTCCTAAGGAAATATCTGATATATCGAGGAATAAAATACCCCAAAATGTTCATCACAGTGATACTTGCAGTATTGAAGACTTGGAAACAATATAAATGTTAAGCAAAGTGGGGGCAGTGGTTAAGATGTGGTCTGTTCGTAGACTGGAATCATTCAGACATCAAACAGTTTACAAAGATCTTCTGGCAACACAAAAATACAGGTATTTTCAACTGTGGAATAATGAGTAAGATGTCAGACTTCTGCAAATGTCAGACTAGGTTGTTTCAAGTTCAGGATGTTGCTGACCACTGAAGAGGCTAGAAGATGTTGGCGAGCTCTAAGGGCAGCGAGGAGTTACGAGGACGCCCTCTGGAAGAGGCGGAAAGCCCTGAGAGGTGAGCCTGATGTCTGAGCCAGCCTTGCCCATGCGGCCATTGAGAGGCTGATGAGAGTTTGCAGAATACTTATGTCAACGAGGACAAAACATTGGAATTAGAGCCTGGGCAACATGCTAGGTTTTTGGGTTGGGTCCCTGAGGGCCTAAATCATAGGCGTAAGGGTGAAACAGGAGTAGACCAGTCTTTTTAAGGACTGAAGCCCAGCTTTTAAATCTTCTGAATTCTGGATTAAGATGATCTGGGATTCCTAGTGTCCATCGCCTCTCTGCCTGTCAGAACCAAAAGTAAATCCTTTATGAACAACGTCATCTAAAGCCTCAGCTTGACTTGATACTTTTTAATATATAATGTTCAGCTCTCCATAAAAAATACTAGGCATTTGAAAAGACAAAATGCAACTGAAAACCAAGAGGAAAAATTGACAATAGAAACATACCTATGAAGATACAGATATTTGAGTTATCAGTCATGGACTAAAGGTATATTTATGATTAATGTGTTAGAAGAATTAAAAACAAAATTGATTATTTTGACAGATACTTGAAATGATAAAGAATGAAATAGAATTCTAGCTGAAAAACAAAAGAACTGATTATTAAGAACTTAGTGGGTAGATTTACCAGCAACATAGATACAACTAAAGAGAGAATCAGTGAAATGGAAGATTAGTCAGGAAAAAACATCCAGCTGGAAGCATCGAGAGACAGAAGGATGAGAAGCCAGAACAGAGTGTGGGACAAATGGAATGTGGTGAGAAGGTCTGCGTAGTAACTGAAGTTCCAAAGGGAGAGGAGAAAGATAACGGGGCAGAAGCAGTATTTGATGAGAAATCGGCTGGTAATGTCCCCAAACTGATGGAAATCATAAAGTTGCAAATTAAAGATGTTGTATAAACGTCAGGAAAAATACAAGTAAAATACATCCGGACACATCATAGTAAAACTGCTGAAAGCCTGAGCCAAAGGAAATCTGAAAAGCAGCCTGAGAATAGAAGACATTTGACCTTCAAAGAATCGATGAGACTGACAACCCACCTTTAACAGTTAACAGTGGTCCATCAGACATGAAATAGCGATAATAAAATGATGACGTAAAATAACTGTCAGTTGTTATCTAGTGAAAATAGCCTGTAAGAGTGGATCCTCTGTGCTCCCCAGAGAGGGGCCCATGTGACTTAAAGGGAAACTTGCACAGTATCCGGAGCCCTGGATGTCCTGCAAATGAAGGAGGAGATGTCCCCGAATTCCTTGCAGCAGGAACCCACTTAGGTGGCACCAGCCTTGACTTCCAAATGAAGCAGTCCATCTACAAAAGGAAGAGTGGTGGCATCTGCATCATACCTCTCGAGGAGAACCTGGGGGATGCTTCTACTGGCAGCTGTGCCCTTGTTGCCCGGAGACCCTGCTGATGCCAGTCATGTCGTCCAGGAACAGCCGCCCGCCCAGCTGTGCGGAAGTTCGCTGCTGCCCCTGGAACCACACCCTTTGCTGACCACTCACTCTGGAACCCTCGCTAACCACATCTGGGCAGCCTTCCGGGAGCTGAGACTCTGGTGGTCACTGATCCCAGGGCTGACCACCAGCCTGTCACAGAGGCGTCTCACGTTAACCTGCCGTCACTCTGTCACACACGCTCCTGGTCTCTGTGTGGGGTCCGCCAGCCCGTGCAGCAGCAAGGAGATCCCTCAGGCCCCTGAGTGGGTGGGAACAACCACTGTGTTGTCTTAACCTGTTCTTCCACAAACTCTTTTTTACAAAATTTTAGACAGAGGGATGGGGGGAGAGAGAGAAAGAGAAACACTGATTGGTTCCCTCCCCGCATGCACCCCAACCGGGGATCGAACCTGCAGTCTGAGTATGCGCCCTGACCAGAAATCAAACCGTGGCCCTTCTGGGCTCAGGATGATGCTCCAGCCAGCTGAGCCACACCGGCCAGTGCTACACAGACCCTTAAACAGAACGGAAATAAGGTTGATGGAAAATAAAGTTAAAAAGAATAGAGTGGATACAAAATAAAGATGCTTTCAGACAAACAAATTTGTAGCCAGGCAGAAATAATAAAGGATATTTTTTAGACTGAAGGAAAATGATTTCAGATGCAATGAAAAGCATTAGAAAAGGGCAGTTATGTGGGTAAAGGTGAATGAGTATTGGCTGTATAAAAGAGTAATAATGGTAATAATGACTTGTAGACTTTATAAGATAAATGTAATTAAAGTGTATGATAGAAATAGCACATACCTTGAAAATACAGTAAATGGAATTAGTGTTCCAAGTTTCTCGCATTGTCTGGGAAGTGGTAAAAGTACTAGTTTGTATAAGATTTTATGAGTTAGAGGTGCGTGTTATCTCTAAGATAATCACTAACAGAGTAGGAAAAGAGTGTGTATTTGATAAGCTAATTGGGAAAACAAAAATTACTTAAACCAAAAGAGGCCAAGAAAAGGAGCTAAAGGAATATGGGATAGAAGAGCTGTGCAGAAACAAGCAGTTGATTATTTTATTACTTGTAATGAGACCAGCACTTGCTAGGTGAACCATATAAAATTGCCAGTATTTGACCTGCAATAATAGTTTTTTTTAATTGATTAATTTTAGAGAGAAACACTGATTTGTTGTTCCACTTATTTATGCATTCATTGGTTCATTCTTGTATATGCCCTGACTGAGGCTCGAACCCACAACCTTGGCGTATCGGGATCGTGCTCTAACCAGTTGAGCTACCCAGCCAGGGCACAATAATAGTAGTTTCATAATTTAAGTGTAAGTAGGTCAAATTGCTTAAAAACAAAGCGAATTGATCTACTTACAGAATGGGTTAAAAGGAAGCCAAGTATATTCTGCATACAAAGAGTCACACATTAAGTGTAAGAATATAGAAAGTTTGAAAGTAGAAGAGTGGAAACAGATACCATTCAAACACTAACCAAAGAAATCTGGTTTAGCTATATAAGATAAAGTGGACTTTAAGGCCAGTAGTGTTACTAGAGATAAAGAGGGATATTCTAGTGATTAAAAGGTTGTTTGCCAAGAAGAAAGTGGAAAGGATGTTCAGGAATATACAGTATTATAATTGCATTGATATTTTTAAGTGAATAGATACAATGTAGTTCAACAGTCCTTATGAGTTATAATAACTAAAATATTAGTGTTGTCAAACTAATCAGTCTTTGCATTTATAATTAGTTCCTTTTGTGACTTTAGAAATTCTTCCTCTGAGATCATAAAAGTTGAAAGAGTTTTCTATTTTTTTCCTAAAAACTTTAAAGTTTTATTTTGCTCACAGTGAGATTCTTTTTTTTTTTCTCTTCTTTTAATACGTTTTCATTGTTTTTTTGGAGAGAGAGGAAGGGAGAGAGAGATAGAAACACTGATGTGAGAACATCGATCAGCTGCCTCCTGCATGCTCCCTACCGGGGATCGAGTCCACAACCTGGGCATGTGCCCTGACTGGGAATCAAACCAGGACCTCTCAGTCCATGGGACGATGCTCAATCCACTGAGCCACACCGGCTGGGCCCCACAGTGAGATTCTTTTTTTTTAAATCCTCACCTGAGGATATTTTTCCATGTATCTTCAGGTAGAGTGGGAAGGAGAGAGAAAGAGAGAGAGAGAGATTGAGAGAGAGAGAGAGACATCAGTGTGAGAGAGACACATCGATTGGTTGCCTCCCGAATGACTGAGGCTGGGGACTGAACTGCAACCGAAGTACGTGCCCTTGACCAGAATGAAACTTGAGACTTTTTGGTCCACAGGCCGATGCTCTAACTGCTGAGCCAAACCAGCCAGGGCCACAGTGAGGTTCTTAATTCACCTGAAATTAATTTTCATGTAATGTGTGAGGGACCTAATTTTATTTTTTTTTTTGTTTTATTTTTTTTTGAGAGAGAAGAGAAAGAGAAACATCAGTGTAAAGAGAAACATAGATCAGTGGCCTCTTGCATGCACCTGGATGAGGGATCGAACTCAAAACCCTTTGGTGTATGGGATGGCACTCCAGCCAACGGAGCCACCTGGCCAGGGCCTGAGGGACCTAATTTTATTTTTTTCCATATGGACAGCCAGTTTCCTAGTAGTTTTCCCAGTGTTTTCTGATTTGTTATGCCACTTCTGATACTGAATTTCTGTACATGTGTGAGTCTGTGTTTTGGTTTTCTTCTGTTCCACTTGGCTATTTACTGTCTTTGGTCAGTATCACACTTTTTTGTTGTTGTTAATCCTCTCCTGAGGATATTTTTCCATACATTTTTAGATAGAGTGGAAGGGAGGGAGCGAGAGAGGGAAAGAGAGAGAGAGAGAGAGAGAGAGAGAGAGAGAGAGAGATATCAATTGGTTGCCTCCTGCATGACCCAGACCAGGGCCAAGGATTGAACCTGGAATCCAGGTATGTCCCCTTGACTGGGAGTTGAACCGGGACCCTTTGGCCCACAGGCTGACTCTAACCGCTGAGTCAAACCTGCCAGGGCTGGGTTTCTTTAGATAAATACCCAGAGGTGGCATTGCTGGGTCCTTCTTTGTTTTTTGTCATAGCCTTTGTTTTAAAGTCTATTTTGTCTGGTGTAAGTATTACTACCCCAGCTTATTCTGTTGTTGTTGTTTGCATTTTCATGGAGTATCTTTTTCCATCCCTTTACTTTTAATCTGTGTATATCTTTTCATCTGAAGTGAGTCTCTTGTAGACGGCATATGTAAGGGTCTTGTTATCCATTCAGCCACTGTATGTCTTTTTTAAAAAAAAATGTTTTATTGATTTTTGTAGAGAGAGAGGAAGGGAGAGAGAGATAGAAACATTGATGTGAGAGAGAAACATTGATCGGCTGCCTCCTGCATGACCACTACTGGGGATGGAGCCCACAATTCGGGCATGTGCCCTGACCGTGGGATGATGCTAAATCCATTGAGCCACACTGGCCGGACTACTGTATGTCTTCTGATTAGAGCATTTAACCTATTTGCTTTTAGAGTAATTGTTGATATGTATTTATTGCCATTTTATTTATATTTTTTATCTTTTGTTTTTTTTTCCTTCTTCTTAAACAAGATCCTTTAATATTTCTTGTAATACTGGTTTGGTGGTGATGAACTCCTTTAGCTTTTTCTTGTCTGGGAAACGCTTTATCTTTCCTTCAATTCTAAATGATAGCCTTTCTGGGTAAAGTAATCTTGGTTGTAGGTCCTTGCTTTTCATCACTTTGAATGTTTTGTGCCAATTCCTTCTAGCCTGCAAAGTTTCTTTTGAGAAATCAGCTGACAGTCTTATGGGAGCTCCCTTGTAGGTAACTAACTGCTTTTCTCTTGCTGCTTTTAAGATTCTCTCTTTGTCTTTAAGCTTTTGCATTTTGATGATGATGTGTTTTGGTGTGGGCCTCTTTGGGTTCATCTTGTTTGGGACTCTCTGTGCTTCCTGGACTTGTATGTCTGTTTCCTTCACCAGGTTAGGGAAGTATTTCATCATTATTTCTTCAAATAGTTTTTCAATCCCTTGCTCTCTCTCTCCTCCTTCTGGCACCCCCATGATGTGAATGTTAGTAGACTTAAAGTTGTCCCAGAGGCTCCTTGCACTGTCCTCATTTTTTTGGATTCTTTTTTCTTTTTGCTGGGCTGATTAGGTGTTTTCTACTTCCTTATTGTCCACATTGCTTATTTGATCCTCTGCCTTCATGTATTCTACTGTTGATTACCTGTAATATATCTTTTTTTTGTTGTTAATCCTCATCTGAGGCTATTTTTCCATTGATTTTTAGATAGAGTGGAAGGGAGGGAGGGAGAGAGAGAGAAACTTTAATGTAAGTGAGGGACATTGATTGGCTGCCTCCAGTATGACCCCAACCGGAGCCAGGGATTGAACCTTCAACTCAGGTATTTGCCCTTGACCAGGAATCGAACCTGAGACCCTTTGGTGCACGGGCCAGTGCTCTAACCACTGAGTAAAACTGGCTGGGGCCTGTAATACAGTCTTCATTTCAGTTAATGAATTCTTCATTTTGGACTTCTTTCAATGTTTTCCATCTCTGTTTTTATGTTTCCTATCTCCTTGTTGATGTTCTCACTAAATGGCTCTACTCCTCCCCTAAGTTCATCAAGCATCCTTATAAGCAGTGTTTTGAACTCCGCATCTGGCAGATTACTTGTCTCCATTTTGTTTAGTTCTTTTTCTGGAGTTTTGTTCTGTTCTATCGTTTGGGACAGGCTTCTTTGTCTCCTCATTTTGGAGCCTCTCTGTGTTTGTCTCTGTGTATTAGGTAGAGCTGCTACGTCTTTTGGGCTTGGTAGAGTGGCCTCATGTAGTAGGTGTCCTGTAGGGCCAGTGGCTCAGCCTCTCCGGTCACCTAAGCTGGGTGCTCTAGGTGTGCTGCTGTGTGGGCTGTGTGCACCCTCCTGTTGTAGTTGAGCCTTGACTGCTGTTGGCAAGTTAGTGGGAGGGATTTATTCCCAGGTTGAAAGGCTGCAAGGACTGGCCTTGACTGATGTGGAGCATCTGCTTAGCAGGGGCCAACCCCAGGAGCAGGGCCAGCTTCAGCTGGGCTCTGGTGTCTGCTGAGTCCACCCCTTGAGCGTGTCCCTTGTGGAAGAGCTTGGGTGGTCTGAAGCCATCCACCACGTGGACTGACTCTGGGGCCCCCGAGGAGGTGCAGGCCAAGGTCAGCTGTTGCCTCAGCATGAGCTACAAGGCCATCTCCAGGTGGCTGTTGCTTGTGCTGGGCCTGTAAGTGCCTGGGAGAGGCTAAGCTGGGGACCAAGGCCTGCTGCTGCTAGTGTGGGGCTGAGGCCACTTGGCAAGGGCCATGGGGCATGCTGAGGGCGAATGCCGCTCATTTGAGATATTTTAGGGGAGTCCACAGCATTAGTCAAGACAGGCCATTTGTATGGAAAAGTCACTGGAAACAACTTGGCTGGGCCCGCAGTTGGGTGGGGCAGGGTCTCAGAATCACCAGGGTGGGGTGGGCGAACAGTGTGAGCCAGGTTGATGGAGACACAGTAGGGTGCCCGCCTGCCAGCTCTGTGTGGGAGGGCTTGGCCAAGGAGCAGTGGCCTCCGCCAGCACTCTGTCTGGGAGAAAGCTGTGCCTCTAGCTCTCGCCCTGATGCCGGGCGGCTCAGTTCCTCCCCGCAGGTCCCTGGTGTCTTTCGAGCTCGGCACTGGAGCTCAGAGCAGCGGGTCTGAGTACGTCTGTGCGCGGGCCCTTTAGGAAGAAAGCCTGGGATCCAGCAGCCTGCATCTCACTCAGCCACAGTCCCTGTTGGTTTCCACAGCCAGAGTTATGGGGACTTCTGGTCCTGGCTCTGGAGCCCTGGGCTGGGGGGCCTGGTGTGGGGCTGGGACCCTTCACTCTTCAGTGGGGACCTCCAAAGCCGAGATGTCCCTTCCGATTTAAAAAATTTTTTTATTGATTTTAGAGAGAGAGGAAGGGAGGGGGAGAGAGGGATAGAAACATCAATGAGAGAGAACATCGGCTGGCTGCCTCCTGCATGCCCCCCACTGGGGATCGAGCCCACAACCTGGGCATGTGCCCTGACCGGGAATCAAACCGGTGACCTCTTGGTGCATGGGTCCACACTCAACCCCTGAGCCACACCGGCTGGGTGCCTTCCGATTTTTAACTCCAGATGTGAGTGTGGGACCAGCCAGTTCTGTGTCTCCTCCCCTTCCCCAGCCTCAGTGTGGCTTCTTCATCAGATTTGTTGTAGCGCTTCTGTTGAGCTCGATTTTGGGGGTGCTGGATGATGGCTGCTCTGTGGTGTAGTTGTCGCCGCGGTGTGGTTGTGGGAGGTTCTGGGTACCGCCTGTATCTGTGGCTGCCACTTGGACTGGGAGCTGGGGCCGTGCTTTTCACGCTGCTGTTGAAGAAATTTTTCTCTGTTGTGAAGTTGTAAAAGATAATTTTCTTACCATTTTCTAAAGCTGCATAGATTTGCCTTTTGCGTTTAGGTCTGTGACCTGTCCCTGTGTGTGTGGCACAGTGTAAGTTGAGGGTTTAGTTTGATTTGTTTTTTCCCCCTAACTGTATTCCCAATTCTTCCACTACTGTGTTTGGAAAAGACCACTCCTTTGTGATCAGTTAAGTGTCCATATATATGTAGGTCTCTTTCCAGACTTTTCTATTTACTGATTTATTTGTCTTTTACAGATAAGGAAAAATCTATGTAAATAGAAGGTACCAAATGGTAGGAATAAATGCACATTATCAGTCATTATAACAAATACAAAATGGACCAAACTCACCAGTTAAACACAAAATCTAGCTATCTGTTCTTTCAGAGAGACTTATTTAAAACATGAGAACTCAGAAAAGTTGCAAGTGAAGGTGGTGGAAAGAATGCCCAGCCTGGCCAGCGTGGCTCAGCTGGTTGGACATCATCCCTTGCCCCGAAAGGTCGCCAGTTTGATGCAAACCAAGGCACGTGCCTGGGTTGCAGGTTCGGTCCCTGGTGGCAGGGCATGCATGGGGCAGCCGGTCGATGTTTCTCTCTCACATCCATGTTTCTCTCTCTCCGAAATCAGTAAATCCATATTAAAAAAAAAAAAATTTACCAGGCAAATTCTGAGAGTCCCACGTTTGTGTAGAAGAAAAGATAGTCAGCTCCATGCTTTGCTGGGTCCATGGCCTCTCTGCTCCTGTCCCCTGGTGGTGGTTCGGAGTCCATGCCCCTGGGTCGCCTCCCAGGGCAGCCGCCGTCTTTGTGTCCGCGCCGGGATGTGGGTGTCCCCCTCCCCCCTTCCTGCCTCAGTTGTTGAGTCTGTTATGTGTTGTCTGAATCGTCAGTCCCCGTGTGGCTTTAGGAACCCACCCTCTGGGGGACCGCTGAGAATGCAGATCGATCGCCCGTGGGCAGGGGTTACGGGTCCTTTCTTAGGTTCTGATCCGTTGCTCACATTTCCGCACAAGCACATATTTTATAACTTTTAACCCTAAAACAGGGAATTGTCCTTAAGACCTCCCCGTGCCAGCCCTTCTTTCCCGCCCGCTGCAGGTGGTGCGGCTGTGCCAGAACCCCAAGCTGGCGCTGAAGAACAGCCCGCCCTACATCCTCGACCTGCTGCCGGACACCTACCAGCACCTGCGCACCGTGCTCACGCGCTACGAGGGCAAGATGGACACGCTCGGCGACAACGAGTACTTCCGGGTGTTCATGGAGAACCTGATGAAGAAGACGAAGCAGACCATCAGCCTCTTCAAGGAGGGGAAGGAAAGGATGTACGAGGAGAACTCGCAGCCCAGGTAACGGGGACACTGCAGCGTTTGCTCAGGGCTGTGGCTGCTCGGACGGGTGGCGCCTAGAAGTCGCGGAATTGGTTTTCATTTCGTGTCCACGAGATTGCAGAGTTGACACCGATTATATAAAGGTTGCCTTGGAGGATATGGACCTGTCCCTGCTTCAGTAGGTGTGTTTACCTGTGAAGTCAGTGACTTGCAGTCATGGAGGCGGAGGCAGTCGGTCCTTTAGAGACCCTGCAGATCACGGACATTTGTGATAGACGAGAGTTTGAAAGGAAGAGGTTGGGAGTAAATAATAAGAGGTCAGATTTTTCCAGAGCTGTAGCATACTAGGTAAATTATAAGTATGGGATAATTGGAAGAAAAATTAAGCCAGTAGTTGAGATAACTTTAAAAGATAAAGTGCAGTGAAATGACATTTCTTTTATGGGTAAAGTGACGTTTCAAATAGAATAGATTTTGGCAGTGCAGTTAATCTAATAAATATCTCGGGGATTCCTATTATTCTTTGGTTCTTATTAAGTACTAAAGACTAGATCGGCTATCCTGGGTTCTTAGCCTGGTTGTTGGAAGTTACACACTGGGAGAGAAGTAGGTTGAGTTATGTGTCGGTATAGTTGGATTTGGTTTTATTCAATTTAAAATAAATATTAACTCATGTCGAACAAGTAAACAATATAAATTCCACTAGGACGTTTCAGGAATAGACTACTCTCGAGGAGCGACTTGAACGAGGGGCCCGTGATTTCTGAGAGCGAGCAGTAGCCTGCTCGAGGGTGTTCTGCAACCCACCGCGCCTTTGGTGCTGTCGTTGCAGGTTCCTCGAACCCTGCCTCTCACTTGGCACTTTAGTCGTGTCATTGCTCGTGTTATCTTGACTGCCACAGACGACTCAGCCTTTTCCTTCCTAGAAAGGTTTCTGGTGACTGAATTCACTGTGTTGGAACCTCTGTAACTTCCAGTTTGTATGAAAATGAGCTTCATGCCTTTTAATTAATTTCATGACTTTTGTTAAAACCTTGACTGTATGGACCTTAGCTAACCATTTTGTATTGTTGAGTTGAAAACCAGTAGTTTTACTTTACTAGGTACCAGAACTTTACAAAGTTAGTTGCCACCTGCCATGGAACTAGGTTGTGTCCACCTTCGAGGAGGTGGAAAGAGTAGGCGTTCCATCACGATGCGATGTGGCCGGCGCTTCCGGAGACAGGTGCGACACGCTGGAGAATGCAGCTTTGCTCAGTGGCGTCCGGAGGGTGGCACGGGGACTGTGTTACCCGAGCTGGATTTTGAAGGGTAGGACTTTTCTAGGCAGAAGAGGGAAGAAAAGGCCTTTAACACAGAGCGTGAAAAGGCAGACTCTGCCTGTGTAGGAACACGAGCATCCGGTTTGACTAGAACTGGGGGAGACAGGTGGCTGGAAATACAGGTTGGAGTGAGACTGTAAAGGGCTGTTCTCTGACCACTAGACCTTCTCCTGTAGATAAGAGCTGCCGTAGAAGACTTTTTCTAAAGGAGCATTTTCTTTAAAGGTTTTTAAAAATGGATTTTTAGAGAGAGAGGAAGGAAGAGGGAGAAAGAGAGAGAGAAACATTGATGTGAGAGCAAAGCATTGATCAGATGCCTCCCGTACATCCCTGAGCCTGCAACCCCAGCATGTGCCCTGACCAGGGGTCAGACCAGGAATCGAACTGCAGCCTCTGACAGGACACACAGCCGGCAGAGCCACGCAAGCCAGGGTGCTTTTTAAAATTTTTTTATCCTCACCTGAGGACATTTTTGCATTTATCTTCAGATAGAGTGGGAGGGAGAGAGAGAGGAAGAGAGAGAGAGAAACATCAGTGTGAGAGAGACACATCGACTGGTTGCCACCCACATAGGGATGAACTGCAACCGAGGTACGTGCCCTTAGTGAGAACCGAACCTGGGACTCTCTGGTCCGCAGGCCGACGCTCTAACCGCTGAGCCAAACCAGCCAGGGCCAGGGCGCATTTTTATGCTGAAATAATGACAGATCTTCAGGTCTCGAGCACACTGAACACTGCTGAACCTTTTTTTCGTGACCGATAGTTCATTAGAGGCAGTGTAGTGTACTGGTTAAGGGTGGGCTCTGAAGCCTACTCCTGAGTTCGAATCTTCACTTTCCCCCTTACCTAGTGGTGTGGTCCCGCGGGACCCTCATCTGTAAAATGAGATGGTGATAGTACTTCCCTTGTAGGCTTGTTGGGAGCTATGAAATGAGTAACTAAATGTTTAGTACTTTCAACAGTGATTAGCACATTCGAAAGGGACAGGTGGGTTCGCTCTTATTATCTTAATCATCATTATTTTCATTATAAACGTAGATTATTGTATGTGCTGTGTATCAGTGAAACCGCCAGGAACGAATGAAGACCAGTTTGCCCTTTCTAATGGCCTTACCTGCGCTGGCAAGTTCTGCCTTTCTTAAACCTTCCTGTCATCTTGCCTGTCTGTAGCAGCTTTTCTTCCCCTGCTTGGAAGCTTTGAGTCCATATGGGCTTTGAATCCATTAACCAGGTTCATACAAATTATATGCAAAGTGAGATAATTAAATTTCAGGTGAAAATCAGATATATATATATATATATAGTTTTAAATATATTTTACTGATTTTTTTTTTTTTTTAGAGAGAGGAAGGGAGAGGGAGAGATAGAAACATCAATGTGAGAGAGAAACATCAATGGCGGCCTCCTGCACCCCCCACTGGGGATGGAGCCCGCAACCCAGGCATATGCCCTGACCGGGAATTGAACCAGCAACCTCCTGGTGCATGGGGCGACACTCAGTCGCTGCCCACACTGGCTGGGCTGAAAATCAGATTTTTTTAAATAAAGGAAAATATATGGCTTTACTGTGTGATCTGTATTTTGGTTGCTTAGAGGCTCTTTTTCCTATTGAGTTTTTTTTTTTTTTTAAATCCTCACCCGAGGACATTTTTTGCATTTATCTTCAGATAGAGCAGGAGGGAGAGGGGGAGGAAGAGGGAGAGAGAAACATCAATGTGAGAGAGACACATTGACTGATTGCCACCCACACGACCCCAACCGGGGCCAGGGACAAACTGCAACCGAGGTACGTGCCCTTAGCGGGAACCGAACCCAGGCCTCTCTGGTCTGCAGGCCGACGCTCTAACCGCTGAGCCAGACCGGCCAGGGCTCCTATTGAGTTTTTAAATTGAGATATAGCTCACATACCATAAAATTTACCTCTTTAAAGTATACAATGCCCTGGTATCTATCTGTCTGTCTGTCAATTGATCTGTCTGTCTGTCTGTCTGTCTGTCTATTTATTTATCTATCTAGTTAATCCTCACCCGAGGATATTTTTCCTTTGATTTTTAGATAGAGTGGAAGGGAGGGAGGAAAGGAGAGAGAGAGAGAAACATCAGTGTGAGAGAGACACGTTGATTGGTTGCCTCCCACATGACCCTGTGGGGGCCCAGGGATGGAACCCGGGTACGTGCCCTTTTCTGGGGATCGAACCTGACACCCTTTGGTTCTCGGGCCAGCGTTCTAACCTGAGCCAAACAGTCCAGGGCTGCCCTGGCTTTCAGTGTGTTCGCAAAGCTGTGCACCCTCAGCAGTGTCGAACTCTAGAGTATTTTCATCACCCCAAAAAGAAACCCTGTACTCATGAGCAGTCACTCCCCATTCCCCACTCCAGCTCCCTGCCCCAAGCCCTTGGCAATCACTGATACTCTGTTTCTGTTGATTTGCCTGTTCTAAATGTTCCATGTAAGTAGAATCACAGGCAGTAGCCTTTTTTTCTGGCTTCTTTCACTTAGCGTGTTTCCTCAATTCATCCATGTTGTAAATAGCGGATCGGGACTTTATTTCTTTTCATGGCTAAATAATATGTCGTTGTATGGATATATACCACATTGTGAATATGGACATTTCGGTTGTTTCCACTTTTTTAAAATGTTTTTTTAACTGAGTTTTTAGAGAGAGGAAGGGAGAGAGCGATAAAAACATCCATGTGAGAGAGAGACATCCATCGGCTGCCTCCTGCACGCCCCATACTGGGGATCGAGCCCGCAACTCGGATGTGTGCCCTGACCGGGAATCGAACCGGGACCTCTCAGTCCATGGGACGACGCTCAGTGCACTGAGCCACACCGGCCGGGCTGTTTCCACCTTTGACTATTCCGATGCTGCTGCTATGAACATTTGTTTACCAGGTTTTGTGTGGCGGTATGTTTCGGTTCTCTTGGGTATATATACACACCCAGGAGTGGAATTGCTGAATCATGTGGTGACTTCATGTTTAACATTTTGAAGAACCACCAAATTGTTTTCTCCAGCAGCTGTATCATTTCACGTTCCCCAAGCAGTGTGTGATGGTCCCAGTTTCTCACCAGCACTGTTACTGTTTACTTTTTCAGTATTATAGCCACCCTTCTGGGTATGAAGTGGCTATCTCATTGTGGTCTTGATTTTTATTTCCCTAGTAAGTAATAATGTGAGCATCTTTTCGTGTGTTTATTGACCATTTAAATGTCTTCTTTGGGGAAATGTCTATTCAAATCCTTTGCCCATTTTTGAATTCGGTTATTTGTTTTTTTATTGTTGAGCTGTAAATGTGCTTTACATATTCTGAATACTAGATTCTTCTTTTTTTTGGTACGTGCCCCTAGCGGGAACCGAACCTGGGACTCTCTGGTCCGCAGGCTGACACTCCAGCCGCTGATCCAAACCGGCCAGGGCTGAATACTAGACTCTTATCAGATACATGATTTTAAAAACATTACTACCATTCTTGTGGGTCTTCTTCTCACTTTCTTTTTTTTTTTATTTTTTTTTATCCTCACCCGAGGACATTTTTTCATTTTTTGTTCAGATAGAGTGGGAGGGAGAGAGAGAGGAAGAGAGAGAGAAACATCGACGTGAAAGGGACACATCGAGTGGCTGCCACCCGCACGACCAACCAGGGCCGGGGACAAACTGCAACCAAAGCACATGCCCTTAGCGGAAACCGAACCCAGGTCTCTCTGGACCACAGGCCGACGCTCTAACCGCAGAGCCAAACCGGCCAGGGCTCACTTTCTTGATAGTGTCATTTGAAGCACAAAAGTTTTCAATTGTGATGAAGTCCAGTGTATTTTCTTTGGTTACTTGTGCCTTTGATGTCATAGCTAAGAAACCATTGCCTAATCCAAGGTCAAGAAGACTACTCCATGATCATTTCAAGTTATTGTTTATACAGTATATAGTGTCCAGTGAGGGTCTAATGTTTGGCATGTAGATACCAGTTTCCCAGCACCACTAGGGTGAAAGACCATCTCCTCCCTTTTGGATGGACTTGGCATTCTCACAGAAAGTCAGTGGACCATATCTGTGAGGGTTCCTTTCTGGGCTCTCTGTTCTATCCCACTGGTCTGTGTGTCTGTCCTCGTGCCAGGCCCCCACCTTCACGCCTCCTGTGGCTTTGTAGCAAAGCTTCGAAATTAAGAAATGGGAGTTCTCCAACTCTGTTCTTTTTCTAGATTGTTTGGGCTAGTCAAGGTTCCTTGAGGTTCTTTATGAACTTTAGGATCAGCTCATCAGTTTCTGCAGAAAGGGCAGAAATGTAAAAAAAAAAAAAGAATTAAAAAAATCCTCACCAGAGGATATTTTTTCCATTGATTTTCAGAGAGAGTGGGAGGGAGGGAGGGAGGGAGGGAGGGAGGGGGAGAAAGAGAGAAACTTTGATGTGAGACAGACACATTGATTGGTTGGGAATCAAACCTGCAACCCAGGTACATGCCCTTGATCGGGACTTGAACCTGCAGCCCTTTGGTGCACAGGCTGACGCTGTAACCACTGAGCCACACCAGCCAGGACAAGGCAGCTGGAATTTTTATAGGAATTGCGCGGGACCCGTAGATCAGTTTAGAGTGTCGCCATCGTAGCAGTACTAAGTCTTTCCGTCTGTAACCATGGGTTGTCTCTCCATTTATTGAAGTCTTTAACTTATTTCAGCAGCTTTTTGTAGCTTTCACTGTACAAGTGTTTTGCCTCCTTGGTTAAATTTATTCCTAACTATTTTATTATTTCTGATAGTATTATAAATGGAATTTTCTTAATTTCATTTTTGGATAGTTTGTTGCTAGTGTATAGAATACAATTGATTTTTTTTTAATGGGGGTTATTTTAACTGCCATTTATTGAGCCTGTACTGTATGCCCACACAGAGTAAGAGTTTACGTCTGTTGTACGGTATCCTTGGATGGGATGGAAACTCAGAGGGTGATTTTCCAAGGTCCCAAAATTGATGAGTACAAGAGCTGGGGTGTTAACTCAGGTCTGTCCACTCCAGAGCAGGTTCTGTATCCCCATGAGTCCTGTTCCACAGTCATCAAGGACCAGAACTTCTCCTGTCTGCTAAGCCAGCTTCTTCCAACGCAGGGGACCAGGCTTGCCTCGTGGCCAGACACCCCGCTGTCATGCTGGCAGGGCCTGTGTTGCACAAGGATTTCACCCTGATCTCTAGACTTTCCACATCTTGGCCTCTCTCTCTGCTGTCCTTATTACCTCCCCTTTTATCTAGTCTTGTCTTTGCAGGCTGGAGCCTGTCAGCATTGCCCACATCAGAGTACAATTGATTTTTATATATTGATCTTGTATCCTGTGTCTTGGCAGAACTCATTTATTGGTTCTAGCAGTTTTATAAGTGTATTCCTTAGGATTTTCTACAACAAGATGATGTCATGTGCGAATAGAGGCTTAGTTTTACTTCTTTCTTTCCTTTGTGGACCCATTTATTTCTTTATCCTGCCAAACTGCTCTGGCTAGAACCTCATGTTGAATGGAACCCATGCTGGACAGAAGTGGTGAGAGCAGCATCCTTGTCTTGTTCCTGCTATGAGGAGGAAAGCTCTCAAAATACTTCTGGTAGGATGTTGGCTTGGATATGTAGGTAGAGGGGGGCTGTGAAGATACCGTCCTTTGTCTCCCCTCAGAGAATCGGAGATGACTTTGATAAAACTAGAGCCTTAAGGAGATGTGGACAGTGAACGTCAAATCAGTAGAATGTGCAAAACCTTTTCTGATCACTGTGCTTTAATGGTATACAAAGTAGCAAGTGCTTGCTACAAATACCCGGCAGTATGGAAACATTAGAAGCATCGTGAACATTAATCCTAGCCATTTATTTTTTTACTTTTACTCACTATATATTGAATTTGAAATACATGTCTTCTTCAGAAAGCTTAAATAGAATGTGTTAAATTTGTTAAAGAAATGTAATAAAAAATTTTCATTAACATTTTCTTTCCTCTTTGTTTAAACCTCCCCCTTCTTTTACATGTGAAATACCCATCCAGTTTAGTGTCTGGTAAATATATCTAGATGGTTGAAATCCAAGGTTAAGTATTCAGAGTTAATATTTCTTAACTTGTTTCATTCTTATTCTTACTTTTCTCAGATTATTTACATGTAAAATAAGTAATTGAGTGTTTTGTTTTCTCTGGAGAGTTGAACCCGATAATTGTGATCCCTCATCTTCTGTTCCCCTATGCAACTGCAAAGAGCATTATTAAAAAGCCACTCAGGAAATAAAATTTTCCATTGTTTCTGTGTTGACAGTAAGCTAAATTCTCTTGACGTGAACCTTTGTCCAGGGCTCTTCAGGCCTGTATATAGCTGAATATTATCTACTTAACATTTTAAATCACTGGCTCAAGGTTCTGTGGATCCTGACTGACCCAGGCGCTGCGTTACAGCAGTTTCTCAGACATTCCCTCGCGTGCAGTGGCGCACTCAGCATCTGTGACCGAGGTGCTGGGCAGTGAGGGTGAGGCAGCGTGGGCCCAGGTGGACGCAGACTGTGTGTGTGGGCCCACCGCCCCATTGGACTCCTCTGCCTTCTACTGTCTGTATGGCCTCAGACTAGTCACTTCTCTTTGCCTCAAACATCTCATTTCATAGGACTGTTTTGTATTATAGTAACACTATTAATATATAGAAAGAACTTACGAAAATGATTGGTTTACAGAAAGCAGGACCTAAGTATTTGATTTTTAGAAAAATATATATATACGCTCATTGAAAAATTATGGGAAGGAGAAAAATGTGAAATGAAACATAGCCACTGAATTATACACTTAAAATGGTTAAAAGAGTAAATTTTATGTCATGTATTTTACCATAATTTTTGAAAAAGAAATGTCATAACTCACCCTGGTCGGTGTGGCTCATTGGTGGGGTGTCGTCCCATGTACTGAAAGGTTGCCGGTTCCATTCTGGGTCAGGACACATGCCTGGGTGGCTGCTCCATCCCCAGTAGTGAGTGTGCGGGAGGCGGCCAATCAATGTTTTGCTCTCACATCAGTGTTTCTCTCTCTCCCTCTCCTTTCCTCTCTAAAAATTATTTAAAAAAATTTTTTTTAAAAGAAATGTCATAACTCAAAGGCTGTTGATGTTTTCTCTGTGCAACTCTCCATTCAGCAGCTGTTCTCGAGACTGTGCCTGCAGGGGAACGTCAGGCTGGAACTCGTAGGTGGCGGGATAATCAGGTTCACAGACGACACCCCCACCATTTTCTTGGTGTCCCGTGGAGAGGAGTGCTTGGGTGGGGGCACAGCTGGCGGTACTGTGAGACTGGGGGCCCCTGAGAAGGTGTTCAGGAGAAATCCCTCCTGCCTGATCCTGGTTAGCTCGTTGCTACGCAACCCAGAGAGAACAAGACTGGTTAGGGAGTCCAACGTAGTAAGCCAGGTAGGTGGTGGTGGTCTGGACCGAGGTGGTAATTGGAGATAAAGCCACTGGCCCTGTGAAATACGTAATTCGTGATTGCAGTGGAGTATGTTGCTTTGTGAAGTTAAGCTATCCTTGCATTGCTTTGGTAAACCCTACTTTGTACTGATACATCTAATTTTTATTTTTATTAAAAAAATTTTTTTTTCTTTATTGATTTTAGAGAGAGAGGAAGGGAGAGGGAGAGAGAGATAGAAACATCCATGAGAGAGAACATCGATTGGTGGCCTCCTGCAAGCCCCCGACTGGGGATCGAGTCCACAACCTGGGCATGTGCCCTGACCGGGAATCGAATCAGCGACCTCTTGGTGCAGGGTCCACGCTCGACCACTGAGCCACACCGGCCGGGCTCCATTTGATTTTGGTTGGCCTGTGTGGGCATTAGTAGACAGACAGTTCTATTTCAACATTGTCAACCATTTCATACAGATTCTTCACACATCTGTTTCCTTCCTTTGCTGCCTCTTTCCCAAGCAACCTGGTAGGCATGGCCATATTAATATATTCCGGGGATCTCACTTTCAACATGTCTGAACACAAAATGCATCCTCTTTATTAGCAAACCAACTTCCTCTTCTGTGTTCTCCTGTGTTAACAGTATGTGGTGCTCCGTCATGGAGGGTATGACCCGAGCTACTGGGATTGACTCGGCTGAACTTCTTTCAGCCTAGGGTTCCATCTGTAAAATGGGGTGATAGTGGGGTCTCTCATACAGGGTGATGAGTGAGAATTATTTAAGTAGTAAAATACACACAGTGTCTGACACATAGTAGGGGTTTTAAAAGTGTTATTTTAAGAACCCGTTCTCAGCTGCTCATGCCCAGGGTTTCAGGCTCCTCACCTCTCTCCTACCTAGTCATCGCGTCTTCTTGGTTTTACTTTTGCAGCATCTCTCAGACGTCTCATTTGCCTGCCCAGCTTCAGGCTGCCATTCCCGCTCTCCGTCAGTACCGTCCTAATGGCTGTCGCTGCTTTTGTTGTCCCCCCGAATTCATCTTGCACAGTGCTGTCATTTATGGCCTTGAAACAGAGCGGATGTCTCTCCCAGTAAACCCTGTGACCCCCCGCGGCGTTTGTCGTAGCTCTCCCACAGTGTGTCTCCACGCTGAGTCCTGCTGATGTCCTCGGCTTTGTCATACGCTGCTATGACCCTGCGTTCTGGACACACTGGTCCTGTGCCAGTCCCTGCACAATTCACTCAGCCTTTCCTTTGGTCACTCCCTTGACCCAGAGTCCCTCTGTCCCCCATACTGTCCATTGAAATTCCATGGTTCCTTAGAATCCAAGACACCTTCTGAATTATGCTAGTTTTAATGAGTGGTTCTCCCACCCATGCTATTGTGGTACCTGCCTTTTACTTCAGTCTGCTAACGTCTGCCTAGGCGTGTGAGTCTGCTTTGCTAACCAGATAGTCAGTTTCAGGAGGACACTTTCCTGTGTCAGCTGGCATGGTCTTTGTTTATAGTTCCTTAATAAAAGTTTTATGTTTAGTTTGATAAAATTCCACTAACTAAATACTAATTACTAACATACTACCAAGTACTAAATACAGCTAACTAAATAACTTAAATAACTAATGCCAGACTTGTATAGAGACACAGAATCTTGAGTTTGAGGATTACTATTGTTACTTATTATTTAATTCTCACCTGAGGGTATGTTTAGAGGAAGGGGGAGAGACATATGAGAGAGAAACATGATTTGGTTGCCTCTCTTATGCTCCCCGACCAGGGATTGAACCCGCAACCTTTTGATGTACAGGGTGACTCTCCAACCAACTGAGCTACCCCTCCAGGGTGAAGAAGGTTATTTTTAATGGAAAATACACTAAAAAAAATGACAGTGATGAAGATTTGTCTGGTTTTGATTCCTCCAACCAGTCATAGATTCAGATAGATACAGAAAATGCCGCGTTCTTTCCCAAGTTTTGAGAATAACAAAGTTTGGTAACTACTCTATATTCGGTCAGAGAAACTATGTTTAAATAGAGATGGATGTCTGATGTATCACACACTCAGGAATTAAATACTGATAACTAGCTAGACTTTCCACATATTTAATTAGATTCCATTCGGGCTTGTTCCTGCTCAATATAACTTGTTTTGTCTATTTATATATTTTTAAATTTATGTTTTAAGTTCATGAAAGATGGTTGGTGGTTTTGTTACTTTTTGTGGGGAGGGTATGTGAAGTTTTGGAGATTTGCACATTATGTTACTGATGTTTGTTCTTTAAGGAACCGGTGTAGAGAAATAGTCATCATTTCTCAGGGTTGATATGTTTTTAGCTGTGGACAAGTGCTAGTGTATGTAACATATATGTTGTCTTTCAGAACTTGGGTTGAGTAAATTCAAAGCTTATTTGGGAATACAGAGAAGTCTGATTCTATTCTTTTTTAAAAGTAATTTTCTATTTTTCAATACAGTTGACATACAATATTAGTTTCAGGTGGACAACCCAGTGATTAGACATTTATTATTATTATTTATTTTTCTTTATTGATTTTTAGAGAGAGAGGAAGGGAGAGGGAGAGAGAGATAGAAACATGGATGAGAGAGAACATCGATTGGCCGCCTCCTGCATGCCCCACTGGGGATCGGGCCCACAACCTGGGCATGTGCCCTGACCAGGAATCGAACCTGCGACCTCTTGGTGCATGGGTCGATGCTCAACCACTGAGCCACACCGGCTGGGCGATTAGACATTTATTTAATTTATGAAGTTATCACCCTGATAAATCTAGTACTCATCTGACACCATACATAATTATTACAACATTACTGATGATATTCCCTAATCTGTACTTTATATCCCTGTGATTGTTTTGTAACTACCAATTTGTACTTCTTCTTCCCTCTCTCTCTCTCTCTCTCTCTTTCCCTCCTTCTCTCTCTCTCTCTCTCTATATATATATATATGTATGTATTTGTATGTATATGTATCTATATTTATATATAGTATATACATTATTATATATATATGTATAAATATATATATATATATTTATACACATGTATAAACATGTACCCTGGCTGGGAATCGAACCTGGTGCATGGGTCGACGCGCAACCACTGACCCACACCAGCCAGGCCCAATTTGTACTTCTTAATTCCCTCACCTTTTTCACCCATCCCCTGACTCCCCTCCCATCTGGTAACCATCCGTCTGTTCTCTGTATCTGTGAGTCTGTTTTTGTTTTGTTTGTTCATTTATTTTGTTTTTTAGATGCCACATAAAAATGAAATTGTATGGTATTTGACATATTTCACTCAGCATAATACATGCTGCAGATGGCAAGATTTCATTCTTTTTTATGACTGAATCATATTCCATTGTATACATGCACTACTTCTCTATCCAGTCATCTGTTGCTGGACGCTTAGATTGCTCTCATACCTTTCCTGGCTGTTGTAAATAACCCTGCAGTGAACACATGATGTCTTTTCGACGTAGGGCTTTGGGTTTCTTCAGATAAATACCCAGAGGTGGAGTTGCTGGGTCCCTCTTTGTCTCTTCTCATAGCCTTCGCTTTAACGTCTGTTTTGTCTGGTGTAGGTATCGCTACCCCAGCTTTTGCTTGTTTGTTCCATTTTCATGAAATCTCTTTTCCATCCCTTTACTTGCAACCCGTGTGTCTCTCGACCTGACGTAAGTCTCTGGTAGGCTGCATGTGTCAGGACTTGTTTTCTTATCCATTGCGCTACCCTGTATCTTTTGATTGGAGCATTTAATCCCTTTACATTTAAAGTCATTGTTGAGCCTGGCCGGTGTGGCTCAGTGGTTGAGCGTGGACCCATGCACCAAGAGGTCGCCGGTTCGATTCCTGGTCAGGGCACATGCCCAGGTTGTGGGCCCAATCCCCAGTGGGGACATGCAGGAGGTGGCCAGTCGATGTTTTCTGTCATCGATGTTTCTATCTGTCTCTCCCTTTCCCTTCCTCTCTCTCTGAAATCAATAAAGGAAAAAAAAAAAGTAATTGTTGATGGTTATTGCCATTTTATTATTTATATATTTGATTTTTTTCCCCTTCTTTTAAAGAAGTTCCTTTAACATTTCATGTAATACTGGTTTGGTAGTGGGAAGGTTTTTATCTCTCCTTGAAATCTAAATGATAGTGGTGCTGGGTAGAGTAATCTTGGTTGTAGGTCCTTGCTTTTCATCACTTTGAATGTTTTGTGCCAATCCCTTCTGGCCTACAAAGTTTCTGTTGAGAAATCAGCTGACAGTCTTATGGGAGTTCTCCTGTAGGTAATTGTTTTTTCTCTTGCTGTGTTTACGATTCTCTCTTTGTCTTTAACCTGTGGCATTTTAACTATGATGTGTCTCGCTGTCGGTCTCTTTGGGTTCGTCTCGTTCGCGACTCTGCACTTCCTGGACTTGTATGTCTTATTTCCTTCGCCTCGGGGGATCAGACCTGCCACGCCCTGGTGTATGGGACAGTGCTCCAGCCAACTGAGTCACACTGGCCAGGGCACCATTATTTCTTCAAATCAGTTTTCAATTTCTTGCTTGCTCTCTCCTTCTGGTACCCCTATGATGTGAATGTTGACACGCTTGGTGTTGTCTCAGAGCCCTTACACGGTCCTCATTTTTTTTAATTCTTTTTTCTTTTTGCTGTTCTGATTGGGTGTTTTCTGCTACCCAGTCTTCCAAATTGTTGCTTCTTTCCTTTGCTTCATCTCTTCTACTGTTGACGGACTCTCTCGAATGTATTCTTCATTTCAGTTACTGTGTTGTTCATTTCTGACTGGTTCATTTCTACACGTTCTCTCTTCATTTTTATGTTTCCTGTCTCTTTGTTGAAGTTCTCACTGAGCTCATTGAGCATTCAAAAACCAATGTTTTGAACTCTGCATCTGGAAGATTGCTTGTCTCCATTCTGTTTAGTTCTTTGTCTGGAGTTTTGTTCTTTTCTTTCACTTGGGACATGTTTCTTTGTCTCCTCATTTTGGCTGCCTCCCTGTGTTTGTTTCTGTGTAGGGCTACTGTGTCTCCCGGGCTTGGCAGAGTGGCCTCATGTAGCAGGTGTGTCTTGTGGGGCCCAGTAATGTAGTCTGCCTGGTCCCCGAGCCGGTGCTCCAGGTGTGTCCCTGTGTGGGTTGTGAGTGCCCTCCTGTTGTAGCTGAGTCTATGGCTGTTGGCACATCAGTGTGAGGAAAGGACCGGTTGTGACTGTAGGCAGGAGCTGCTGTGTAGGGGCTGACCCTGCGGAGTAGGATTTGCTTTAGCAGGGCTCTGGGTGCTAAAGAGTGTGTCATTAGTGCACGTGGTTGGGTGGTGCTTGGTGTGGTCTGAAGTTGGTGTGTGTGTTGATTCTAGGGCCCCTTGGGAGGTGCAGGCCAAGTTACGCTGCTGCCAGTGCCCTGCCTGAGGCCACTTGGGATGAGCTGCAAAGTGATCTGCCAATGGCCCCCTCTGTGTCCTGGGCTTGGAGGTGCCTGGGAGGGGCTAAGCTGGGAACCGAGACCATCTGCGGCCAGTGCCGGGCTTGGGGCTGCTCAGCCAGAGGAACGGGGCACGCTAAGGCCAGGTGCTGCTTGTCTGGGCTTTGTGAACCTTGGAGAGATTTTAGGAAAGCCTGCAGCCTGATCCATGTTAGGCTATTTGTATGGAAGAGACACTGGAAATAGCTTGAGTGGGCCCACAAGTTGGGTGGGGCAGATTGAACAGTGTTAGCTGGGTTGATGGAGACTCAGATATGTCCCTGGCCTTTGCCTGCAGGGGAAGGCTCAGCAAAGGAACAGTGGCCTCTGCCAGCTTCTGGTGCCTGTGAGCTGCTGCCCTAGAGGTGGAGCTCAGAGCCCGTGAGTCCGAGTAAGTCATGCACGGGCCCTTTAAGAGGAGCAGCCCGGGACTCCCGCAGCCTCCGTGTCCCTCAACCACAGTCCCTGCTGGTTGTCACAGCCAGAAGTTACGGGACTTCTCCTTTCAGCGCTGGAACCCTGAGCTGGGGGCCTGGTGTGGGGCTGGGACTTCTTGCTTCTTATGGGGACCTCTGCAGCTGAGACATCCTTCTCGATTTTTATCCACACACGTGGGTGTGGGACCAGCCTGTTCTGCGTGTCTGCCCACCCCCACCCCCACCCCCAGTCTCGATGTGGCTTCTTCTGTGTGTCCTTAGTTGTAGGACTTCTGCTCAGCTAGACCTCAGGTGGTTCTCGGTCATGGTTGTCCTGTAACTTAGCTGTCATTCTGATGTGGTCGTGGGGGAGGTGAGTACAGTCCCCAACGCCACTGTCTTGGCCAGGTCTGATTATATTCTTCAGCTCTTTAGGAGGTAATGATAATAGTGCCAAAAACTAATGTAGCTTACTGAACATTTGGTAAATGTGCACGATGATTTTAAAGCAATTTTTGTTTTTTTTCCAACCACACTAAAAGCCAAAGGTACTAACTTACAAATATTATGCCTCAATAGTTTGTGCTTTAATGAGAATGTATCCCATCAATCATTTAAAAATATTGACTCGAGTACAAGTGGTCCATTTTAAGTGAGTTAGGAAAGAAGGTGTTTATCTGTGAAAAAGTGGGTATTTCCCAGCAGCAGCTGCACGGTGGAGAGGCCTGAGGGACCCTGCCTCGCGAGTGGTCACGGTCGGCGTCCCCCATGGTGTCGTGGACCTCATGTGCCCTGATGTGGTGTGATAGAAGACACTGCACGTCTGGGGTGTTCTTTCTGTAAACTCATGACCCTCGTGAGAGTATGAGAAAAACATCAGCTGAACACAGACTGAGAGATGTCCTACAGAAGTTCCTGGGCCGTACTCAACGTGCCTTAGGACAGGGAACACAAGGGAAGACCGGGAAACGATCCCAGACCAGGGGAGACTTGGGTGTCCGGGATTGGACCCTGGAACAGAGGACATTAGTGAAAAAGCGATGAAAGCTGAATAACGTCTGGGCTTGGTTCATAGGGTGCTGCTCTGTTGGTATCTCAGTCTTCACGACGTGCCACAGTGATAAGATGGTGACGTGAAGGGAAACTGAGCCTGAGTGGGGGCACACGGGAACGCTGTGCACCGTCCTTGCAGCTTTTCTACAACCTAAACTTCCAAAGTACAAAGTTTGTTTAAAAAATAAATCATGCCCTGGCCGGTTTGGCCCAGCGGTGGACTGTCGTTTGGCTCAGCGGTGGAGTGTTGGCCCGCAGACTAAAGAGTCGCAGGTTCGATTCCGGCCAAGGGCACGTACCTCGGTTGTGGTGCGTCCCTGGCCCTGGTCGGGTCGTTTGGGAGGCAGATGGTGGATGTATTTCTCTCATGTCGATGTTTCTCTCTCTTGCTCGCTCTCTCTCCCTCCCGCTCTGTCTGAAGATAAATGGAAAAATATCCTTGAGTGAGGATTAAAAAAAAAAAAAAGTTATAGCCTGGCCGGTGTGGTTCAGGGAACATAAGGGAAGACTGGGAAACTACCCAGACCAGAGGAGACGGAGGAGACTTTGGTATCCTGGATTGGACCCAGATTGGGCGCTGTCCCGTGCGCCAGGAGGTCGCTGGTTCGATTCCTGGTCAGGGCACTGCCTGGGTTACAGGCTCCATCCCCAGTGTGGGGCATGCAGGAGGCAGCCGATCGGTGTTTCTCTCTCATGACTGTTTCTGTCTCTCTGTCCCTCTCCCTTCCTCTCTCTGAAATACCTAAAAACATATTTTTAAAAAAGTTATATTTTCCAATTCAATTCTACAAATTGTGTTGAACAATTTAGGTGCAAGGCGGTGTGCTCATTGCGGCAGGGAATAAATAAAGCACGTAAGACGCTTTCCCTGCCCTTAAGGGGCGTCGTCCTGCTGGGGGAACGAGAGGAACGAGAGGGCCGAGAGAAGTGGAGCCTGATGGAGTCTGCGAACCATGACCGAGGTGGAATTTGGGGGTGGGGTGCCCAGAGTTGGAGAGCAGATACTGGATGAAGACCGGCAAACCTGTTCCCCTCCCCCAACACAAACACCCAGGAGACAGCATGTGAAATGAACCTTGATTGGCAGGATCAGTAACCAGTCAGTGAAAAGGAAACAACTGGGGCATACCAGTGAGCTGGGCTCTTGATCAGACCTGCCCACCACTCACTCACTCGACCTCGGCACCTTATTCCATGTCACCGAGTCTTCGTTTCTCCTTGGTAAAGTAGGATTAGTAATTCCTACTTCACAGCATTATTAAGAGAGTTACGGAAGTATACATACAGTTTAGCAAAGTATCTGACACATAGTGAAGTATTAGTGTTAACTATTAGAGAAGGAGAGAGGCACCTGTTTTTGTAACATCGTCACCTGGCCAGCCTGGGAAAGGACAGAATGGGAAATATTGAGCAGTATATATTTAGAAAAGTGAATCAAGACCATATTGTGAGTGCTTTGACTTATAAACAGAACAATTTGAATATTTTGGTGGTTATTGGGAAGTCGTGGAAGATTTTCATGTAGAGGGAATGTGGAGATAGTGTCTCTTAAGACTCACTTGGTAGAAGTCTGAGGGGACTGTTGTAGAGTCTCACGTAGACTGCGGCCTTTCGATGACTGGGTGAATTAGATTTAGTCTTAGAATTCTGTGAAACAGCTCAGAATGTCCCGGGTGGTCAATGTGTGGTGGTGTCTGTTACCATGTAGCTTGGGAGTCTTGTGGTGGTATCTGTTACCATGTAGCTTGGGAGTCTGTGGTGGTATCTGTTACCATGTAGCTTGGGAGTCTTGTGGTGGTATCTGTTACCATGTAGCTTGGGAGTCTTAAAAGCAGGACCATGAGTACAGTATCAAATACACTTAATATGTGTTCAGTTAAAAAAAAAAGGTTATTGGTATTTTTAGATATATTGGCTTAGAACTCCTCTTGTAGGTGATGGTTTTCACTTTGCCCTTTTAAAAACAGCAGTTTAGACAGATAGGAGTTAAACAGTACTTCATTGGCTTCCTGTGAAGCTTAGTTGAAAGAAGTTCCGTTGTATCTATTTTTAAAGCTGATTACTGTGAGCAGAGGATGCTGTTCTGAGTTATAAATGTCATCTCAGTGTGTTCTCACTCAGCATTCTTCGGATGACACTAGTGTCTGTGTCAACTACAAGGTTTTTGGAGTTTAACAATGAATAAGAAAAGCAGCACATTTATCACCGAAATGGTACCAGTACATGAAATACTTAAAAGCACTGATCACTTGCCCTTCCAGTGGTGTAATTAATTTACCATCATCTGTATGAGTGTTGTAGCCCACACCATGGCTGGTTAGCAAAGAATGGGTTATATGGTGACCTCATGTGGGGAATATTTTTCAACTCCAATGTGGTATCATGTAATGTTGTGCAGTTTGTTAGTAATTGTGTTAAAAACATTAATCATTTTGAAATTTCCCCCCTGAAAATTACAGGAGGATCATTAGGTCCACAAATATTAAAATAGATTTCAGCTTCAATTTTTGTGTTTTTCTTCCCCTCGATGTTTTATTATGAAATTTTTCGGTCATACAGAAAAGTTGAAAGAACTTTGCAGCAATCATATGCCTATCACTTAGAGTCTACAATTACCCGAATTATTGTTTTTAAAAGGAAAGCTCTGCTTTTTTTTTTTAAATCAAAGAAACTTCTTTTTGAGTCTTTCAACCATTCTCACGTGAGACTATATTTTGAAATGGTTGAGATTTTTGATGTTTCTGTGTTATTGCTTTAGAAATTATAAAATTCCTTGAGTGAAATAATTAACGTGTTCTGAGATTGAGCCAGTCTTTAGGGTCAGAGTAGATAACACTGTTTCAGTTTACCAGATTAGATTCATTGTTCGGACCCCACATACAGGTTATATAATGAACTACTCATTTAAATTCCATAAGATCTCAGTTCTTTGCAGGCAGGTATACTTTTATTTTATTTTATTTTTTTTTATTTTATTTTTTTTATCCTCACCTGAGGACATTTTTTCATTTTTTGTTCAGACAGAGTAGGAGGGAGAGAGAGGAAGAGAGAGAGAAACATCGACGTGAAAGGGCCACATCGAGTGGCTGCCACCCGCACGACCAACCAGGGCCGGGGACAAACTGCAACCAAGGTACATGCCCTTAGCGGGAACCGAACCCGGGTCTCTCTGGACCGCAGGCCGACGCTCTAACCGCTGAGCCAAACCAGCCAGGGCGTATACTTTTAAAAAATTATTGTTTCTCGGTAAAATTTCTAGTCCTCAGTCATCGAAGGGTAAGCACTAGCTTGCTTTCTCTCGTGTCTTTCTTGGTCAGCCCTCTTATGAAATGAAACTAGCAGTTAAGGTCCCTTTCCAGTTTCAGCTCAGTGGTATCGTACACTTAGACACGTCTATACGTGGGAAGAGATCTTGAAGAGTCACTGATTCCAGCTTGCTCGTATTACACCTGCGGCAGGAGAGTCCTGGAGAGGCAGGGAGCTGCCCAGGGACAGGATGTTCACAGGAGATCAGGAAATGCATTGTGGATCTCTGTCCTCTCACCTGTTACCACATGTATGTGTTTTCAGGTACTCCTTTGTGGAAGGAATTTAAAAGCATGCTTGTCAGTTACAGGATTTATCACTATCAAAATGGAGTTTCAAAAACAAGTAACCCAAGTGAGAATATCTTTATGAATACTTGGGACTAATTGTTTTGTAGATCATTTTTTTCTCGAAGTCCTCAATCTCTTACTATTCATTTCTCAACAGTCTTTTTCTTCTTGAAACTGTTATTATACTTCTAAGGGATCCTTACTAAAACAAAACAAAAAAGCAGTACTACTGTCTATATTTGTCTTAAACATTAATAAATTCATTTTAATATTAAGGGTTGATTTATCTCCCCATACTATGTTCTTTTTCCATTTCCTCTTTCTCTGCAAAGTACACTGTGGCCAAGAGTTACAAAATAGCTGTTGTTCAGTGTTTCGTGCAGTAGTGAATGCGTAGGTCAGCAACATTCGAGTTTTCTGTTCATCTCATTCGTACAAAGGCTTCTTCCCAACACTCTTGCTCGATGTACAGAAATAGTGGTTGTGGTTCTTATCAGGTATTTATTTTTCTACCTTTGAAGCTAAAACAGGAGCTATCATTGCTCATTTCATTTTTAATATATCTATGTATTTGTGACATGAAAATACTCCTTATTAGCTGAAATTATACACAGAAAAGTGTACACCATTCCGTTAGGTCTGAGATACATTCACTTTTAGAGAAGGGCCTTTTAGAGGTTGGGGGGAAAGAACTGACCCCCGTCCTGAACTTAAAAATAAATTAATGCTGCATACAGAATTAGCGTGTGAATATGAGGAAGTCGCGACAGGAGGAGGGGAAAATGGCAGCTGTAGAGTAGCCTTTGCAGTTGCTGGATGTAGGTGGCGAGTTAGAGGCGGTGCCAGTGACCTCCTCCTTCAGTTACGAGTTAACGAAAAAGATAAACTGGTCCTACTCGCTGCTGCTAGAGATTAAGAAGTAAAGTTTTCTCTGCAGGGCGCTTACAAAGCATCGAACAGTGGTGTCCCTCTGGGTCTTTGGAGAAGTCTTACAACATGTTGTGACATGAAGGACTGTTGAGAGTTTTGAAAGCATCGATTGCCTTGCAATGAGCCCAAATAGCCATCGTGCTTTTTGTTCTGCGCTGGCATTTTAGGCAGACTCTGCTGATGAAACCCCGTCCGCTGCAGTCACGGAGCCATCTGCCCAAGGCCTGCAAATGTTATCGAACAGAATTCCAGCTCAGATCGCTTACAAAGTGCTCCGACCCTTGGCTTTTCTGCTCTTTGCTTCCTTTTAAGAAGTGTGGTGCTTACGGTGCACATCTCTGCTGCTTTGAAGCAATGGAGGCTGGCTTTTTGGTTGGCTGCATTCTTGAATAAGTAGTGTCCTGAATTGATTTTCAGTACCTATTTCAGTCAGCACTCTGAGCCGCTCTGGGTGCCTGGTGCCATGACGTCCCGTGGTCAGTTTCGTGGTGACTCCACAGGCTGAGAAAGCTTTCTGTCCACCTGGCATGTGCATTTCTCTCCGAGCCGCAGAGCGCTGGGTACCTGCTGGCTTCTCAGTGGAAATTTATTCGAGGAGTCAAGAGGCTGACGAGGCCCAGGGGTCCCAAGGCTCACTTCCTGTCTTCACAGGCAGACTTGGCATTAGAATCACTAAGCGAGGTCCCCGAGCCCGCCCCCCTCCACCCTCTCCTTGTGTTTCCTCATTGTTCTGAGACTCTCCCCTGGGGATGCAAATGCCACACCACCAGGAATGGCTTGGTCATTGTGTGTCCGTCCCCAGTGCCAGCACACAGATGGATCCGATATAGGGAGTGAGGGCCGTGGAAGAGGCCTAGAGGGTCCGGGGTTTTGAACTTGCGGGAAGATGGTGTTGGTATTAAATGCAGAGCTGGGGGGCCGGAGGCAGGAGCAGACCTGAGAAGGGAGGTTTGTTGACTTTCCAGGGTGTTGCTGCGAGGAGGCTAGCCTTGGATGGAGAAGTGTGCTAGCAGGTGGGACGCTCCAGGGCCTGAGACTGGGGAATCTTCTGCAGAGTAGCTGTTACAGCCTTGGGATTGCCTAGGAAGGGCCAAGAGAGTAACGGAGAAAGGCAGGAAAATAGCAGAGAGCAAATTTTGGGGAAATAGCTCTATTAAACAATTAGGAAGAAGAGCCAAAGAAAGAACAGACGCAGGTAGGAGAACCAAGAGGACGGCACTGGGAAACCAAGGAAAGCTCTTAAAGGAATGAGGTTCAAGCCTGTTTCTTCCAGGAAGGGCTCTGTTGTAATCTTGGGAGTGGTGATACGTATTTTTTTCTGTCATAGCATACGTTATTCTGCTGTACTGTTTAACGTAGTTCTTTTTAAAGAAAATTATTTTTTAAAATATGTGTGTTTTTTTTTAACGAGAAAGATAGAAACATCAATGTGAGAGAGAAACATCGATCGGCTGCCTCCTGTATACGCCCCCCCCCCCCCCCCCCCCCCACTGGGGATCAAGCCCGCAACCCGGGCCTGTGCCCTGACCGGGAATGGAACCGGGTCCTCTCAGTCCATGGGCCGACTCTCAGTCCCCTGAGCCACGCTGGCCGGGCTGGCATAGTTCCTCACAGGTCACAGGTTATGACAGTTCAGCGTAGTCTGTCGTAAGGGACTCACGGCTGTCACTGCCCGTCTGAAAGGGGCGTCCGTTCTCGGGGAGCTGTGTGACTGCAGGCCCGGGGTGCTGTGGCGCCGCCTGGCGTCCTGCCGGACAGTAAGCAGGGCCACCGGGCACGCCGTGTGCTGCGAAGATTTAAGCCCAAGTTGTCCGAGTCAGAACCCTCTGTGCCATGGTCTTGATCTTTCCTCTTTTTACTTTTGAAACAGTGGAAGTCCTGGTCAGCCACAGATGAGGGATCTCAAGGTGCAGGAGGAAGACAGTGGTGGAGGCTAGGCATTTCGCTCAGTGCGTGTGTTTCTGTCTTACACTGTTCAGCTTTGTAGCGTATGAGTTATTTTAGACTGTCTTCAGAGAATATTAATATTTATCCATTTTGTAGATGCTTTCAGAAAATAAATAGGAAACTAGGAAGAAAATAATTTGCTACAAGTACAGGAAGACGAGCAAAAAGCTGAAGCTGGGCCCTGGCCGGTTTGGCTCAGCAGTTGGAGCGTCGGCCTGCGGACCAGAGAGTCCCGGGTTCGGTTCCCGGTAAGGGCACGTACCAAAAAAAACACAAAAAACTGAAGCTGGGCCCTGGCTGGTCTGGCTCGGTGGTTGGTGTCGGCCTGCGGACCGAAGGGTCTCGGGTTCGATTCCTGATCAAGGGCACATACCGCAGGTTCGATCCCCCAACTAGGGCTGGCGGCAACCAATCCATGTGTCTCTCTCGCATCGATGTTTCTCTCTCTCCTTCTTCCCCACCCTCCCTTCCACCTATCCAAAACTCAATGGAAAATGTCCTTGGGTGAGGATTAACAACAAAAACAAAAAAACTGAAGCTGATTTGTTGGCATTCTGATTGGAAGGATTTCAGCGGCGTTTTGCAAAAAAGGCAAGCTAGAGAGAAGTGGTCACTGGTGCAGTGTTTTATCCGGGAAAGACCGAGGCGGGACCGACGGTGACCCCTCAGTGTCCATCAGGAAGGAAAGTCTGTGTTAAAGACACCTTGTAGGTGATCAGATCTGGTCATGAGTTTACTTGAGATTTTGTGTCCCACTTACATGACAAGAATAGACTTTTGAATACATAGATACTAATTGTTGAGGCAAGAGAAAACAGGTGTGATCAGTAGCTGTTTGGGTTACCACATTATCTAAAGCATCTCTGCCTTGTCTGTGTGACAAAACCATGAAAGGTGAAGATTGCTGCTGGGAGGACACGCTAAGAGTGGAGATGTTATCTGGTGTGTTACGTGGGGCTGTGTGGCACCTTATGACCGCACCCATTGAACAGAGGCTCTGAGAATAAAGTAGCTCCTTGTTAAAACAGAGTGGCAGCTCCTGCACTTAGACATTTTTACATAGTTTGGATGTTAACATTTCACTTTGGACAGGAAGAGGAGTTGTTTTTGTAAAACTTAACCCCTTTAAGGTCTGATTTAGTGAAAATGTGTGTTAGGTCTGGATATTTAAATAGTCATTTTTATTGATAATTTTATGAGTGTAATGATATTTTTTTAATCCAGAATAGCTTAAGCAAAGCAGGAAATAATATATTTTGCTCTTCTAACATTTCTTTTCCCTATGAGTGGGTGGTTATGGCAGGGTACAAGTTCTTGTACTTGTTTATTTGTTGAATCCTCTTATCTGTCATCCTGAAAAAGTAAATTTATCTATGTTAGTCTGTGCTCAGAGTTACTAGGCCTGCTTAATTTAAGATTCAAAGCCTTAAAATATATTACTGTTAGTATTTTTTCTTATTTACTGTACAGCATCTATTTGAGTGGAAGGACTAGGAGCGGGCTTAGTGGATTCAGCAGTCTTTCCGCCATATGTTTGTGTCGTTCATGGGATGTTAGGGCGGAAACAGTTTCTGAAGCCCTTCCTTGAACGAAGATGATATCGTGGAGTATAGCTGACCCTTGAAAAACGCAGGGGTTAGAGGTGCCTGTGAGCACCGACCCCCGCAGTCAAAAATCCGTGCGTGACTTGGACTCCCCATAAACGTAACACTAATAACCTGCTGTTGACCAGAAGCCTTACTGATAACACAGTCAGTTAACACACATTTTGTATGTTATGTATTATATAGTGTATTCTTTTTATTTCTTTTAATCCTTACCCGGGGATATTTTTCCATTTATCTTCAGATAGAGTGGGAGGGAGGGAGGGAGGGAGGGAGAGAGACAGAGAGAGAGAAACATCGATGTGAGAGGGGCACATAGATTGGTTGCCTCCCACACGACCCAATTGGCCAGGAACAAACCGAAACCGAGGTACGTGTCCTTGACTGGAATCGAACCTGTGACTCATTGGTCCGAGGGCCGATGCTCTAACCGCTGAGCCAAACTGGCCAGGGCCTTTTTTTTTTTTTTTTTAAATCCTCACCCGAGGCTATTTTTCCACTGAATTTTTTTAGAGTGGAAGGGATGGGGGGGGAGAGAGAAACACTGATGTGAGAGAGACACATCGACTGGCTGCCACCTGCGCCGGGGCCGGGGATTGAACCTTTGAACCAGGGAAGCACCCTTGACCAGGAATCAAACTCGTGACCCTTCAGTCCACCAGCCGACGCTGTAACCGCTGAGCCAAACTGGCCGGGGCTCTATACTGTATTCTTACAACGAAGTAAGCTAGAGAAAGGAAAATGTTAAGATCACGAGGAAGAGAAATACGTTTACCTTCCTTGTGCGTTTATTGAAAAGCAAACCCTCCTGTGTGGGCACAGTGCAGACTGTGCTGTGGAAGCTCAGGTGTATGTGACATTGTCAGCAGCACAGTCCTTGCTTTCGTCGTCCCTAGTTTATACGTCTCTGATCGTGTTGGCCCGGAAAGTGTATCTGAGGAGGGTTTTCATTAATGTACTTCGGTGTTCATAGATCACATGGCCGGTGAATCGAGTACACTTCAGATAGAAATAATTCCACCTGCCTGTCTAATGAGCGCACTTCTGATCATGTGTAGGCGGAACCTGACCAAGCTGTCCCTGATCTTCAGCCACATGCTGGCCGAGCTGAAAGGGATCTTTCCCAGTGGACTCTTCCAAGGGGACACCTTTCGGATTACGAAAGCGGACGCTGCAGAATTTTGGAGGAAAGCTTTCGGGGAAAAGTAAGTCTCAAAATAAAAAAATTGGAGCTATGAACTAAGAACTAAAGTTGTATTGTGAGTTTTGTTTCGATTTTTTTAATGAATGAAACAGTTAAAACATGGGAAAATGGTAAAATGATAACTCTGTGTGTAAATATTACCCAGCTTTGGTAAATATTAACTTTTTTTTGTCCTTTATTTATTTTTAAATGATTTTTGTTGATTGTTTTTTTTTTTTTTTTAAGAGAGAGAGGGAGGGAGAGAGATGGAAACATCAGTGAGAGAGAGAAACATCGATCGGCCTCCTCCTGCACACGCCCCCTGCTGGGATCAAGCCTGCAACCTGGGCATGTGCCCTGACCGGGAATTGAACCCAGACCTCTCAGTCCGCGGGACAACCCTCAATCCACTGAGCCACACTGGCTGGGCTGCTGGTTTGTTTTTTTTTTTTTTTTTTTTTTTTTTTTAACAGAAATAAGCCTTTGTAGATTCCATTGAAACCCATGCCCTTTGACTGAGTCCTCTCCCTCTCCCTACCCTGGTGCTTTTCATTGACAAGCACGTTTCAGGTGATTTGCTGCTGCAGACAGTGCTGCAGGGAAAGAGTTGTATTGTCTTCACCTGCCAGAGTTTGTCCACATCTGCATGCCCAGGAGTGGACTTGCCGAGTTGGGGCTCACGTCCTCTGGTTTGTCCGCGTTGCCTGACTGCTTTCCAAGTGGTCGTACCAGTTTATAAGTAGTATACGTGAACTCCAGGAGCTCCGCGGTTTGGCCGGCAGTGGTAATGGGAGCTGGTGTCCTGTTGTGCTTGTATATCCCTCATCACATGGGAGACTGAGCATCTTTTCACATTTATGGCTAGTCGGGATTCTTTGTTTTTAATCCTCACCCTAGGGTATTTTTACATTTATCTTCAGACGGAGTGGGGGGGTGGAGAGAAACATTGATGTGAGAGAGACACATCAATTGGTTGCCACCTGCATGACCCCAACCGGGGCCGGGGACAAACCGCAACCGAGGTACGTGCCCTTGGTTGGAATCGAACCCGGGACTCTTTGGTCCATGGGCTGACGCTCTAACCACTGAGCCAAACCAGCCAGGGCATGACTAGTCAGGATTCTTATTCTGACTTGCCTGTTGCCCTTCCTTCTCCAACTTTCCTATTGAGTTGTCTTTTTCCTATGGCAAGGTACTGATTCTTTATCACATTGCACATACGTTCTCCTGTCTATCGCTTGTCTTTCCACTTTGTTATATTGTCTTTTGAAATACAGAAGTTTTAAATTGTACAGACAGATTCATGAGTCAAGCTTAAGCTTTTAAGTATTAATATAAATGTTTTTATATATCTGAAATTTTGGATCAAAGAACTAAAAAAGGTAGAACAATACAATTTTTCATTTGAATATATAGATCCTAATGTAAATCTCTTTCAATGCTACCTTTATTTTTTTAAATCATGTGTGCATACAAAATATAGACTAATTAGGGCTCTACAAACCTTAGTTGAAGGGGATGTGAACGAGTTTAACTTCGTTCCTGGAACTTAATGACTGCATTAGAAGCGTTCCGGGCACTACCTGACTTCTCCAGCAAGCAAATATGAAGGCTGCGCTTCTCTTAAAGAACTTAATGAAGAGCAATCCCGTAGCATGTCTTGCTAGCCTTACCTGGGGTTTAATCTTACATTCAATCATTTCTCTCTCGTCTGTATGAGAACTCTGTTCTTCCTGCACCTTAAGCCTGTTTCCTCCAGTCCTCGACGGTGTGGGCGCCTCAGAGAACTCGTGATGTTCCGCATGGCTTTACAAAGTTAGCGTAAACACAAGCTTTCAGTGAGTGAAGGTTTGGCCACAGATCACATTTGTTCCATAAAGAGACTCATCTCTCTAGCTCTTTAGTAGAACGCATGCCTGCCGAGAGATGAGGAAGGAGGTCGCTCGGTGACCTCTGCCAAGGAGCAGCGGGACAGCCTTCTCGTTGCTCATTCACGCTCAGACAGTTAGAAATCTGTCATCGACTCCCTTTCCGTTCTCAACCCAAAACATAGCTCTGCTTCTTTAAGAGAATTGACATTGGTACCGAGAGCTCGCTGTGGCCGTCCTTGCCTTGAGGATGGCAGTGCCCAGAATGGTCTGTCTCAGTGTGTTCCTTCTCACGCCCAGGACAATAGTCCCGTGGAAGACCTTCCGGCAGGCGCTCCACGAGGTGCACCCCATCAGCTCGGGGCTGGAGGCCATGGCTCTGAAATCCACCATCGATCTGACCTGCAATGACTACATTTCAGTGTTTGAATTTGACATCTTCACGCGACTCTTTCAGGTAGGATGCTACAAAGGTTAAAGTAGCTATTGCTGCTTTTTTTAAAAGAAGGCTTTACAAAATAACATTTGGGATTTTCCCTATTATAAAAGTATTTTCATTTATTCTAGAAACTATAAGCAAAAAAAACCCAAAAACGATTAGAACTACTTTGTATTTCATAGCTACATACAGATATGTATATGCACGTACAGTGTTTTTGTTTGGTAAAGGTAGTAACTGTACCATCTGCTTTTTTACCCTTCTTTGCTATCAGATGATTCTTCTGCATCCTTTCCATGGTGGTAGAATGTCTGGAAAATGGGTGCACAGGCACCTGCTACTTACCGACAGGGATCTGCTCCGAGAAGGGCGTTGCTAGGCAGTTTCTTCCTGTGCAGACATCACAGGGCACTTGCACAGGCCCGGCGCGAGCCCACGGCACACCTGGGCTGTGGTCGAGCCTGTGGCTCCGAGGCCGCACACCTGCACAGCATGGGGCCGGACCGAGCCCTGCAGGCAGCTGTGACACAGGTTCATGTCTGTATCTCTAACATCGCAAAGGTCCAGGAAAGATACGGTGTCAGAGGTTAGAAAGATGGTGCCTGAGTGGGGCACCCAGCAGGAGTGGAGCGGGCAGGGCTGGAAGTTGCTCTGGGTGAGTCAGGGAGTGGACACGAGGGCCTGGGACACTGCTCTGCCCGACTGAACTCTGAACACGGGCTGCACTCAATTTCTGAAACAGCGCGAGGCTAAGTCAGGCACGAGAGAGAATGGTGCTTTCAGGGTACGTGGTGAACGAGGTGCGGGAGGCTGCTGCTCACAGCACACGAAGCGTTGTGTTCATCCTCGTCCGAGGTGTTCTTCCACTGAATTTCAGAGAGGGGGGAAAGGAGGGGGAGGGAGGGAGAGAGAGAAACATCGATGTTTGATTGGTTGCCTCCCGCACAACCCTGACCAGGACTGGGGTTCGAACCTGCAACCCAGGTACATGCCCTTGACTGGGAATCGGACCCGTGACCGTTCAGTCCCTGGGCCGACGCTCTGACTGCTGAGCCAAGCCGGCCAGGGAGCGTGTGCTACGCTTTTGTATGACTGGCAGCACCGCAGACACGGGACTGATGCGTTCCTCTGCAGTGTCGTGATGGCTGCTGTGTTACTGGTGAGGGGACGTTTTTAGCTCCATTATAATCTCAACGGGGCCCCCGTGGTATGTGTGACCAGTCACTGACCAGAAACCATGCAGTGCGTGACTGTAATACGATGTATTTAATCCGTTCTCTGTTACTGGACAGTCATGCTTCCAACTTTCTCTTACTGTATTGAAGTTCTTGACTGTTAATGTTGAGATGTAATACTGCTTCGAAAAGAACTCATGTTTCCTTTTCCCAAAGATCGTGTGTGCGCCGACTGCGTGAACCTTTGTGTGGAACTCCTAGCTGCCCACGTAGTCCCTGCCTGATGCTGTTCTTTTGTTGGGGGTGGTTTAACCCACTGCTGTTAGCTGGAACTGCTTTAACATTCTTTGAATTTCATTTTGTCAAGCTGAATTTTCCCTATAAGGATATATTTGTTTCTTCTTAGCTTTCCAAAGTTCTTATCTCCCAAAGATGTTTGCCTTTCCTCATAGTGACAATATGATGGAACATTTGTGACAGTGAATGGAGAATTTGTCACTGAGAATCCCATTCTGTGTCGCTCTGAGGCTGGTTGTATGTCTGGAGCCAGGTGATCTGACTGATGTCTTGTTTCCGCAGCCCTGGTCCTCTCTGCTCAGGAACTGGAACAGTCTCGCTGTGACTCATCCCGGGTACATGGCTTTCCTGACCTACGATGAAGTGAAAGCCCGGCTGCAGAAATTCATTCACAAGCCCGGCAGGTCAGTGCATCCAGGCGGCGCGGAGAGCGGGCTGTTCCTCCGTTCCCCAGCGGCCCTTTCCGGGGCTGGCTTCTCAGAACTGACTCACTCAGATCTGACGACTTGATAGATGCTTTCCGGCCACTTTGGAACGGGGCTGATGTGTCTTTTGCTTTTAGGTCTGGAGTCATCAAATAATTTATTATTGATGGTCCTTTTGTCCCTGCCTTACCTCCGACCCTACCGTGAGCTCATTAGGTATTAAAGACCCGTTTGTCTCTGTTCCCAGTTACATCTTCCGGCTGAGCTGCACGCGCCTGGGCCAGTGGGCCATCGGGTACGTCACTGCTGATGGGAACATTCTCCAGACCATCCCGCACAACAAACCCCTCTTCCAGGCCCTGATCGATGGCTTCAGGGAAGGCTTGTGAGTACCTCCTGCTTCCCACCCCGGGAGTCTAGGAGCCGAGGGCTGTGACGCTCCGTCAGCAACGACTTCAGGTTTCTTCTGCAAATGAAGATTCAGGAAGCATATTTTAACAGGTTCCATTGTTGTGACCTTCAGATTCTGTAGGCGTTCTGCTTTTATTTAAAAGGAATTCCTTGGGTGAAATCAGTTTTCTCTACTGCTTCACTTATTACTGAGTGAACTTGATCTTTTTCCTTTTCCAAATGTTACCTAATTTTCAAGTCTAGGTTAGATTTAAAATTATACCAATTAGTGCCCGACTGGTGTGGTTCAGTGGTTGAGCGTCGACCCTGCACCAAGAGGTCGCCGGTTCGATTCCGGGTCAGGGCACATGCCCAGGTTGTGGGCCCGATCCCCAGTGGGGGGCATGCAGGAAGTGGCCAGTCGATGTTCTCTCTCATCGATGTCTCTGTCTCTCTCCCTCTCCCTTCCTCTCTCTCTGAAATCAATAAAGAAAAAATATTTTAAAAAATTATTCCAATTAGCAGAAAATGTTACCAGTTATTTAACTACCCAACGTTAGAGTGATAGATGTTTGCTCCTAATGACAGCAGGCTCAGGGCCTTCGTCCTGACTTCGCTGTGGTTCAGCAGCATTTCTTAAGGCTTTGGGCTTTTGTAAAGAATGCTAATGTTTATGACAAGTTCTTATTTATTCCGGAATTGCTATTCCTTTGGGAATTCAAATTGATTATCATTTGGTAAGCATTGAAGGTACTAACAGCTGACCAGATATCAGAAAACGACTTGTATTGTGAGGTGCTGAGGAAAGTCCGGGACCCACTGTGCGTCCTCTCCTGCACCAGCACTGCAGCTTTCCCAGGGTCAGAGCAGTTTGATGCTGGGGGCTTCCTGGGGGGATCCCCAGTGGCTTAATTGGCTTCTTGTTACATTTCTTTTAAATTGGTGTCTCTCAGTGTTAAATCTGCAAACAAGGGTATTTCAGATGTTTTGTCAAAAGTAAACGCAGTTTAAATGAAGAATTTATTCTTCATGGCCGACTGGCCCATAGGCCAGCTGTTCTGCATCTAAGATAGTTTTTTTCTTTTTAAAGTTATTTAAAACAAAAACAAAGAATATGTGACATAGACTTTATGGATTGCAGAGTCTGTCTATTTGCTATCAGGCCTGTGGCATGTGCCTGCAGAAAGAATATCAGTGGCAGAGTCTGTCTATTTGCTATCAGGCCTGTGGCATGTGCCTGCAGAAAGAATATCAGTGTTAGGGCCCGGCCGGCATGGCTCAGTGGTTGGGCGTCGGCCCTGCACCAGGAGGTCGCCCGTTCGATTCCCGATCAGGGCACATGCCCAGGTTGTGGGCCCAATCCCCAGTGGGGGCATGCAGGAGGCGGCCAGTCCATGTTCTCTCTCATCGATGTTGCTATCTCTCTCTCCCTCTCCCTTCCTTTCTCTCTAAAAATAAATAAAGGGGAAAAAAATAAAGAGTTAAAAAAAAGAAAAAAGAAAGAATACAGTGTTAGGAGAATATGTCCTTGGACCTGTTCTGTGTGTTTGTTTTTGAAATATTAGTAAGATTTGTCTTTGCACTTTTGCAAAGTTGCCCTTCTGCGATGCGGGAATTCCTAGATACCGTGTGTCTGTGGTAGTGAGCCGTGGTAAAGGCGTCAATAAAATCCTAGGTCGCTTGCTCTTTTTGTAGCTACTTGTTTCCTGATGGACGGAACCAGAATCCCGATCTGACAGGCTTATGCGAACCAACTCCCCAAGACCACATCAAAGTGACCCAGGTGAACTTCATTTTACATTGTAACTCTCTCACTGGAGCCAGGCTGTTGTGTGGACTCGCTGAGCGGACAGTGAAGTGTCGTACGTGACTAGAACGCTTACGCTTTAGACTGTTGACTAGATTAGCGAGTTTCTGTTGCGTGTGGGTCCTCTTCAAACTGTGCAGCTTAAAATAGGGCCAGGATGAGGCAGTTCGTGTGGCGGGAGAACATGTACCAGTCGTGAGACTTCCGTGGTGGCGGTGACAGGTGTGTGCGGGCGTCAGCGTCTCCACCTCTGGCGTCGTGGTTGCCGTCACGCCTTCAGCAAACACCTGCGGTCGGCCGAGTAATCCTGCCCTGTGTTTGAATCGCAGGAACAGTATGAATTGTATTGCGAGATGGGCTCCACCTTCCAGCTCTGCAAGATATGTGCGGAGAACGACAAGGACGTCAAGATTGAGCCCTGCGGACACCTCATGTGCACATCCTGTCTGACGTCCTGGCAGGTGCGGCCCTGTCACACGTGTTCTCGGCGGTGGGCTCGTCTGAAGGACGGGGTGTATGGAGAGGGTGGCCCGGTGTGCAGGGTAGACGTGAACCTCTGGTTGGTGTCCTGTTTCATCCCCAGGACCTGTATTTCCTAGTGGCTGAGTACTTCAGGCGCTCTCAGATGTGTCTCACCCTCTCCTGTTTCCTCTGCAGGAGTCAGAAGGCCAGGGCTGTCCTTTCTGCCGATGTGAAATCAAAGGTACGGAGCCCATCGTGGTAGATCCATTCGACCCCAGAGGGAGCGGCAGCCTACTGCGGCAAGGGGCCGAGGGTGCGCCTTCCCCGAATTATGATGATGACGATGACGAACGGGCTGACGACTCCCTCTTTATGATGAAGGAGTTGGCTGGTGCCAAGGTAAGTCTGCAGCTTAAGAGATGGTGGCAAACTCCACTGTGAGTTACATTCTCAAACCGGAGAGCACTTGACATCCAACTCACGAGGAGTAATAATGGCTAGTCCTTACTGAGCATCTGCTATGTCAGAGACACCGTGCTGAGTGCTCTTCTTGTTTTAACTCACGTAACCTATGAGTAGGTACTGTTACTGTCCTCACTTAACAGATGAAGGAACTGGAGCACAGAGAGGTTAAGGAATTTGCTGAAGGTCACACAGATAGGAAGTTGACCCAGAATCTGTGGCCAGGCATGTACCCTGAACTGGGCTTCACTCAGACGGCTTGGTGGAGAAAATGAAGGGGAATAAAGAATTGGACCCTATTTTGCTACTGTGACTAGAATATGTTGTTCTTGTCTTTTTTTCTAACAGAGCATTAGAAAGTTAGGTTTGTTGGGGAGAAAGGATGCACTGTTAATAACCAAATGAATGGCAGCTAAAAGTGACTGGAGGGCAGTAGGAGGTACTGTGCAGAGACTAAACAAACTGGAAAGGCTCTGGCTAAGAGAGGATGTGATCAGTTCTGCTCCATCAGATGGTAGGGCAAAACAGGGATTTATTCTAGATTTCAGTAACTATAGGATAAACAAAAGATTCTAATAGGCCACAGATTGTCTAGTTTAGAATGTTACAAGTCATGGGGTGCATTTCCTTGGTACAAAAGAAGCTTGCTTTTATATCAGCACCTGACTACCTGGCACATAGTAGGTGCTCAATAAACATTAAAAGAACGGATTTTATCTCTTAAACGATTATATCCAGGAGAGACTAGAAGATGGTGGAGGAGTAGGAGGATCTTTCTACTGCCTCCTCCCAGAATCTAACTGGAATTAAAGCACAATTGGGGAATATTCACCCTGAAATACCAGCTGAAGACTGGCTGAAGAGGAGACTTTCAGACAAGGAAGGGAAAAAAACCACTTTGAGACTGGTAGGAAGGGTGAGGACGTGAGAGGTGCTGGCCCAGCTCCCAGGAGCAGTGGGCCAAGGGTGAGGAGGGTTCCCCCAGAGAGGAGAGAGGGCTGGACCCCAGGCAGGGCTCCCCGCTCGGACAGCCAGAGCCGGGAACAGCTGCTCACGCAGCGACCAGCGGCGTGGCTTCTATGAGCCAGGGAGCTAAGCCACCTGAAGACAAAGCCACTCGTGTTAAAGGGCTGGCGCCCAGGGCTTTGTCTGTCACACGCACCCTAGGTTTCTGTGGAGGGAGGGTGGTGTAGGCTGAAGTTGCCTGAGGAGAGACAGGTGGAAGGATTTGAGGAGAGTTGCGGGGAGGGCAGTGGCGGGGATACCTATGCTGAGTCGTCGTCCCCCCCCCCCCCCCCCTTATAACAGCAGCTATTTTTCCTGAGAGGTGCAAGCCCCTCCCAACAGCAGAAGCCTAAGGAAAGGCAAATACCCCATACCCCTGGGCTACAGCTTGCTCCACCCTGCATCTCGCCCCCTGCTGAGGGGGCAGCAGTTCTAGGGAGTGCCAGCGACTGGATTTGGGGCAGGGACCTCCTCCCCACATTCCCAGGAACCTGGCTGGCTCTTTCCTTTCATGGAAGAGCTGACAGAAGCTCTTGGCTCCCGGCTTATCCCACCGGCTGCCCAAGAGGGACTCTGCTGGGCTGAGGACAAAAAAGTAGTCTGGGAACACACTCACCATCTTCCCTGAAGTCTGAACGTTTGCTGACCTGTCTGAGGGCCCCCTACTGGTGAAAAAAAAAAGGGCCCCCTACTGCTAAAAAAAGCCTGCCTGGGAGTTCAGCTTGCCCCCCCTCCATCGGCAGCCACGCCCAGTGGAGGCAGCCACAGCTGTGTGTGGCTTGCAGCTTCAAACAGGATGCTGGCACCCAAACTTGGAGAGCTTCTCACATGGGCTAGCACAGGAGTACCTCCTGGGAGGCCCGGAATCAGCACGCAAAACAGGGAGCCTCAGACAGCGCAAGAACAGAATCCAGAGGGAAATCCTTTTACCTTTCCATAGTTTTTCTTTTTTATGGTTTTCCTTTTCCTGCTCTTTATTCTTACTTATTTTCTCTCCTCTTTCAGAATCTTTTTTCTTCCCAGTTTCTCTTCTAGTATTGTGTTTTTTAAAATTTTCTTTCTTCTTTTCTTTTCTATTTCATTCATTATACTTGTTCTCTCTTCTCTTTCCTAATTTTCTTTTCCTTTGTGGTTGTTTTTGCTTTTGTTGTCAGGTTCTTTTGTATGTTGTTGTTTGTTTCCTGTTTTGTTTTGTCCTCTCAGCACCCGTACAACAATTTGCACAGTGTGGTGGGGGTTGAGCCTAACAGCCAGAGAGGAGATACCACCCATGGACAAACAACAATCAAGACACAATTACAACAGAAGAGCCCAAATAACCCACAAAAGGGTCAGTCCTAGAGCATTCAGCTCATGAGTTCGAGAAGGCCACCCCACGGGGTTCCACAGGACATTTACTATTATACAAAAGGCCAAGCCACAAAGACTGGAGTCACAGCAGGCACATCTGACACACAGAAACAAACACAGAGAGGCAGCTAAAATGGGGAGAGAAAGAAACAACCCCCAAGTGAAAGAAAAGGAGAGCCCTGGCCGGTGTGGCTCATTGGTTAGAGCGTTGGCCTGCGGTCCAGAGAGACCCAGGTTTGGTTCCTGCTAAGGGCACGTATTTTGGTTGCAGTTTGTCCCCCCCTGGTTGGGTTGTGCGGGAGGCAACCACTCAGTGTATCCCTTTCACATCGATGTTTCTCTCTCTCTCTTCCACTCTCTCCCTCCCACTCTATCTGAACAAAAAATGGGAAAATGTCCTAGGGTGAGGATTAAAAAAAAAAAAGAAGAAGAAGAAGGAAAGAAAGAAAAGGAGAAACTGTGGGGAAAGGATCTAAATAAAATGGAGGCAAGCAATTTATCAGGCATAGAGTTCAGAGTAACGGTTATAAGAATGCTCAAATAACTTAGTGAGAAGGACAGGAAGTTAATGGAAACTGCAAGGAATGTGATGGGAACCACATCAACATGAAAAGAACATAGAAACCACGAATAAGAGTTAAATCAGAGCCCTGGCTGGTATGGCTCAGCAGTTAGTGTCTGCCTGTGGACTGAAGGGTCACAGGTTCTATTCCCAGTCAAGGGCACATGCCTGGGTTGCAGGTGCAATCCCTGGCCCTGGTTGGGGTTGTGCGGGAGGCAACCAATCGATGTGTCTCTCTCCCTTGCTTCCACTTTACCTAAAAAAAAAAAAAAAATCAATGGAAAAATATCCTTAGGTGAGGATTAAAAAAAAAAAAGAACCAATCGAAAATGAAGACTACTATACCTGACATCAGGAATACACTGGAAGGAATTAAAATCAGGCTTGATGAAGCAGAGGATCTAAGCAGTGATTTGGAAGATAGGGTTGAAAAAACACTCAATTCGAGCAGCAGAAAGAATAAAAAAAGCATGAGAAGTTTAAAGAAACTTTGGGACAACATGTAATGAAACAACATCTGCATCATAGTGGTACCAGGGGAGGAGAAAGTGAGCAAGGGATAGAGAACCTGTTTGAAGAAATAATGACAGAAAACTTCCTTAACCTGGTGAAAGAAAAAGTCACTCAAGTTCAGGAAACACAGAATCCCAATCAAGATGAACACAAACAGACGCCCACGCTAAGACACATCATAATTAAAATGGCAAATGTTAGAGACAAAGAGATAATCTTTCCCTGGTCGGTTTGGCTCAGTAGTTAGAGCATTGCCTCTGAGGACTGAAGGGTTGTGGGTTTGATTCTGGTCAAGGGCACATACCTGGGTTGCAGGTTTGATCCCCAGCCCCAGTCAGGATTGTGCAGAAGGCAACCAATCGATGTGTCTCTCTCACATCGATGTTTCTCTCTCTCTCATTCCCTCCGTCTTTAAAAATCAATAGAAAAATGTCCTTGGATAAGGATTAACAAAAACAAAAAACAAAAAAGAGAGATGATCTTAAGGGCAGCAAGAGAGAGACAAAGTCAGTAACCTACAAGGGGCTCCCATAAGGCTATCAGCTGATTTTTCACAGTAACACTACAGGACAGAAGGGAATGGCATGAAGTATTCAAAATAATGAAAAGGATCTAAAACCAAGACTGCTTATCCAGCAAGGCTATCATTTAAAATTGAAGGCGAAATAAAGAGCTTCCTAGACCAAAAAAATGGCTAAAGGAGTTATTACCACCAAACCACCATTGCAAGTAATGTTAAAGGGACTGTTGTAAGAAGAAGAAATAGAGAGAGAAACAGGCATAAAAAATAAAAATGGCAATAAATAAGTACCTATCAATAATAATATTACATGTAAATGGATTAAGGAGGTCAATGGGGAAGAAAGGGGGGCATCTGTAAGACTTTAAACAATAAAAACAAATGTAAATGTGTTAAATGCTCCAGGCAAAAGACACAGGGTAACTGAATGGGTAAGAAAACATGACCCATATACATGCTGTCTACAAGAGACTGACCTCAGAACAAAAGATTCACAAGGGATGAAAGTGAAGGGCTGAAAAATTTTTCCAAGCAAATGGAAACGAAAAAAAGGGGAGGAGGGGATTAGCATACTTATATCTGACAAAATAGATTTCAAAACAAAGACCATGAGAAGAGACAAAAAAAGTCACTACATAATACTAAAGGGATCATTCCAACAAGAAAATATAACCCTGGTAAACATATATGCACCCAGTATAGGAGCACCTAAATATATTTTTAAATCTCCTGGAGGACTTTAAAGGAAAGATAGACAGCGATACAGTCATAGTAGGGGATTTAACACCCCACTGACATCACTGGAGAGATCTCTCAGGTGTAAAAAAAAAAGAAACAGCAATCTTAACATACTAGATCAGATGGATTTAATTGATATTTGCAAAACATTTGATCCGAAAGCTGCAGAATATACATTCTTCTCAAGTACACATGGAACATTCTCAAAGATAGACCACATATTAGGACACAAAACAAGTCTTTACAAGTTCAAAAAGATTGAAATAATGTCAAGCATCTTCTCAGATCACAATGGTATGAAAGTAGAAATCAACTATAATTAAAAAAACTCAAAAGCATTCAAACACATGATGGCTAAATAGCATGTTATTAAACAGTGAATGGGTTACCAATGAGATAAAGGAAGAAATAAAAAACTCCCTGGAAACAAATGAAAATGAACACATAACACAAAATCTATGGGACACAGCAAAAGCAGGCCTGAGAGTGCAGTTGATGGCATAGGTCTACATCAAGACACAAGAAAAAGCTGCCTGGCTGATGTGGCTCAGTGGCAGCTGACCCATGCACCAAGAGGTCGCCAGTTTGATACCCAGTCAGGGCACATGCCCAGGTTATTGGCCCCATCCCCAGTGAGGGGTGTGCAGGAGGCGGCCAATTGATGTTCTTTCATCAGTGTTTCTCTCTCTCTCTCTCCCTCTCCCTTCCTCTCTAAAATCAGTAAGAAAAAAATAAAGAAAAAAGGAAAAGCTAAAAAAATCTAACCCTACAACTAAAACATTAGAGAGAGAACAAGAAAAGCCCAGAGGAAGTAGAAGGAAGGAAATAAAGATCAGAATGGAAATAAATGACAGAGACTAAAAAAAAAAGAAAGAAAAAGTACAAAGGATCAGTGAAACCAAGAGCTGGTTCTTTGAAAAGATAAGCATGGTTGACAAACCTTTAGCCAGACTTAAGAAAATACTGTGAACAACTATATGCCAACAAACAGGACAACCTGAACAACACAGACAAATTCCTAGAAAAATACAATCTTCCAAAACTCAGGAGGAATCAGAAAACCTGAATTGGCTGATAACAACTGATGAAATTGAAGCAGTAATCTAAAAATTCTCAGCAAACAAAAGTTCTGGACTAGATAGATGTACAGATGAGTTTTACCAAACATTCAAAGAAAAACTAAAGCCTGTCCTCAAACTCCCCCAAAATTCAAGAGGTGGGGGAAGACTTCCAAGCTCTTTTGGGAGGTCAGCATTATCCTAATTCCAAAACCACATAAAGACACTACAGTGAAAGAAAATTACGGGCCAATATCCCTGATGAGTGTAAATGCTAATCGAATCCAGCAATATAGTAAAAAAATCATATACTCTGACCAAGTGGGATTTATTCCGGGGATGCAAGGCTGGTACAGTATTCACAAATCAATAAATGTGATGCATCACATAAACAAAATGAAGGATAAATATCACATGATTGTATCAGCAGATTCAAAAAAAGCACTTGAAAAAATCCAGCACCCATTTTTGATAAAAACCTTCAGCAAACAGGGAATAGAGGAAATACACTCTCAACATAATAAAGGCCATATATGACAAACCTATAGCTAATATCATTCTCAACGGGCAAAAACTATAAAAGCGTTTTTCTTAAGAACAGGAACAAGACTGGTTTATTTGCTTTCACATGTTATTCTTGTTCAACATAGTACTGGCAGCCCTAGCCACAGCGATTAGACAAGAAGAAAAAATAGAAGGCATCCAAATTGGAAAGGAGGAAGTAAAAGTGTCATTATTTGCAGATGACATAATATTGTACATAGAAAACCCAGAGGACTTCACCAAAAAACTACTTATTTAATAAATGAATTTGGCAAAGTAGCAGGATACGAAATCAACATCCAGAAAGTGTTGGCATTTTTTATACACCAATAATGAACACTCAGAGAAACTAAAAAAACAGTGCCATTTACCATTGCAACAAAAAATTAAGATACTATGGAATGAACTTAAGCAAGGAGGCAAATGATCTGTTCTCAGAAAACTACAAGACATTGAAAAAAGAAATAGAGGGAGACATTTAACAAGTGGAAACATAGTCCTGCCAGTGTGGCTCAGTGGTTGAGTGTCGACCCATGTGCCAAGAGGTTGCCAGTTTGATTCCTGGTCAGGGCACATGCCCAGGTTGTGGGCCTGATCCCCAGTGGGGGGCATGCAAGAGGTGGCCAATCGATGTTCACTCTCATCGATGTTTCTTTCTCTCCCTCTCACTTCCTCTCTCTCTAAAATCAATAAAGGGAAAAAAAATTAAAAAAAAAAAGTGGAAGCATGTAACATGTTCATGGATTAGAAGAATCAACATCATTAAAACATTCAAACTACCCAAAGCAATTTACAGATTCACTGCAATCCCTATTAAAACACCAATGACATATTTCACAGATCTAGAACAAATACTCCAAAAGTTTATATGGAACCAAGAAAGACCCCGAGTAGCTACAGCAATCTTGAAAAAGACGGACAGAGTTGGAGGGATCACAATACCGGATACCAAACTATACTACAAAACCATTTTAATTAAAACAGCGTGGTACTGGCACGAGAACAGACATAGATCAGTGGAAGAGAACACAGACCCCAGAAATCGACCTGTGCCGTTATGGTCAATTAGTATTTGACAGAGGAGGCAAGAGCATACAATGGAGTAAAGTTAGTCTCTTCAATAAATGGTGTTGGGAAAATTGGACAGATACATGCAAAAAAATTAAATGAAATCACCAACTTATACCATTCACAAGAATATACTTAAAATGGATGAAAGACTTAAATGTAAGGCAGGAGGGGGAAAGAAGCAGGGAGGAGGGGGTCAATAGGGGAAAAAAGAGGAACATCTGTAATACATTCAACAATAAAGATAAGTTAAAAAAAAAAAGCAGCTGGCAAGTGAGGGGGTGGGGTAGAGCAGATTTTAGGTAATAACCTACTTCTCTCCCATACTGCTGACAGTATTGGAATAAACACTCATATACCATTCAAAAAAAAAAAGACTTAAATGTAAGTTGTGAAACCATACACATTCTAGAAGAAGATATAGGCAGTGAAATATCAGACATCTCATGTAGCACAATTTTCACCAATATATCTCCTAGGGCAAGATAAACAATGAAAAAAATAGACAAATGGGACTACATCAAACTAAAAAGCTTCTGCACAGCAAAAGAAACCATTCTCAAAATGAAAAGAGAACCCAGTGTATGGGAGAACATATTCGCCAATGATACATTTGAAAATGGGTTAATTTCCAAAATATATAAAGAACTCAAACAATGCAATAAAAGGAAGAAAACAATCCAGTAAAAAAAAATGGGCAAAGGATCTAAATAGACTTTTCTCCAAAGAGGTCCTACATATGGCCAAGAGACATATGAAAATATGCTCAACGTCACTAATCGTCAGAGAGATGCAAATTAAAACAATGAGGTATCACCTCACACCTGCCACAATGGCTGCCATCAACAAATCATCAAACAACAAGTGCTGGCGAGGGTGTGGAGAAAAGGGGACTCTAGCACACTGCTGGTGGGAATGCAGACTGGTGCAGCCACTATGGAAAACACGATGGTGTTTCCTCAAAAAATTAGAAATGGAACTGCCATTTGACCCAGTGATCCCACTTTTAGGAATAGGAAGCCTGAAACACCAATCAGAAAGAATATGTACCCCTATGTTCATAGCAGCACTATTTACAATAGCTAAGATCTGGAAACAGCCAAGTGTCCATCAGTAGACGAATGGATAAAAAAGCTGTGGTACATGTACACCATAGAATAATAGATAGCTGTAAAAAAAGGGTCTCCTACCCTTTGAGACCATGTGGATGGACCTGGATATTATTATGCTAAGTGAAATAAGCCAGTCAGAGAAAAACATAACATGATCTCACTTCCATGTGGAATCTAATGAACAAAATAAACTGCCAAAGAAAATAGGTCCAGAGACGTGGAACAGAGGGACGTATCTCAGAGGGAAGGGGAATGGAGGGGGCATGGGGAAAGATTAACCAAAGAATGTATGTGCATATTTGCATAACCTGTGGACATAGACAGTAGGGCCATGAAGACCTGGGGTCGGGCCGGAACCAGGTGGAGGGGGGCAAGGAGGAAACATGGGGAACGTCTGTAATACTGTCAACCATAAAAATAAAAATAAACTTTAAAAAATGATTATATCCAGTGTATCTCCTCTGTGTCCTCAGTGCCACTGCCTCATTTCAGGCTGCCCCCGTGATCTGTTCTCCCTGCTGCCGGTCACTGATCTGCACACAGACCTGACCCCTCGAGCCTTTGCCTCACACTCTGATGACTTCCCATTACTTAAGGGGTTAAATTCATTCTCCTCCCCAGGTCCTTTGCACTGCCAATCCCTTCCACCTTGTATTGGTGGTCCTGCAAGGCTGAACCTGTAGAAGTTTCTCCTTTTGTCTTGATAGTTTCTATGTAATGTAGCTGTTTTCATCCTAGGAAGCCTTTCCCGGCTGGACCCTGCTTTCTCCACCCTGAGCTCACTGACACGTATTTCCACACGTATAATCTAGCTTTGGCTGGACGTTTGTGGGGTGCTGTGAATACGTCTGCCATAGAACTTACTACCTTGTCATAATTCACTAAACATATTTCCTATTGTCAGCTTTTAAAAGACAGGAGCTATGTCTCATTGTGTAATTAGCTACTCAGAAACGAGCACAAGATAATTACTGTGAGTGCGTGGGAATTGAAAACACTTCCAAACAGGAGTTGACCACTTCATCTAGCTGTATCAGTAACGGATCGTTGAGGGTGTCTGGACTGTTGGAGTGATACACTTTGGGTTTTTTAACTTGGCAGTAGAGTTGGCCCCTTCCACAGGTTCTTGGGTTCCTTTGGAAGAGATTCATTCGCCTTCCGTAGCAGTTTTATGTTCTTACAGAGACTGCTATGTGTCCATTCATGAGAATTCACTGACAACCCCTGCACTGTTAGGGAAGCCGAATAATAAGATGAAGGAATTGCCCTGCCGGGTAGCTCAGTTGGTTAGAGTGTCATCCCGATAGGCCAGGATTGTGGGTTTGATCCCTGGTCAGGGCACATACAAGAATCAACCGATCCATAAATAAGTGGAACAGCATACGAGTCTCTCTCTCTCTCATCAGTCAATAAATATAAAATTTTAAAAAGCAGTGATATTCCATATATATATTTATATGAAATTGAAATGCCCATTTTTCTTCATGAATTTTCAGGTGGTAATAGTCATTGTGGAGAATCAGGCTCTCACAGTCAGTGTTGATGTGGGTACAAACGAGTTCAGTGATTTTGGGGAACAGTTTGACACCATCTATCAAAATAGATAATGCTCAGAGTTTGAATGAGCATTTCTGTGTCTAGGAATTTATCCTAGAGAAACACTCAGACAAGTGCACAGAGCTGTAGCCGTATTATTCTCACGGCATTATTTATAATATTCGCATTATTTATAATAAAAAATCAGACACTACCCACATGTTCACGTGTTAGTGTTCTGTTTCCCTAACAAATCACTACACATTTAGCAGCTTAAAACAACATAAATTAGCCAGGCCGGGTTAATTTCCAAAATATAAGAAGAACTCATACAATGCAACAAAAGGAAGACAACAGTCCAGTAAAAAAATGGGCTGGTTGGTTGGTATCCCCGCACCGGAAGGTCCCGGTTCGATTCCTAGCCAGGGCACATGCTCCATCTGTGGGCTCGATCCCCAGTAGGGGGCGTGCAGGAGGAAGCTCTTGATGTTTCTCTCACATGGATGTTTCTTCTCTCTCCCTGTCCCTCCCTCTTTCTTAGATCAATGAAAACATTTTTAAAAACAACAACACATGTATTCTGTAGTTCTGTAGGTCAGAATTCCAACCTTCGGGCTGAAATCAGGGTGTTAGAGGTCTGTGTTTCTTTGTGGACGCTCCAGGGGGGATCCATTTCCTTACTCCTTTGGGTCTGTCAGAATTTAGTTCCTTTCCGACGCAGGGTTCAATTTCCTGTTTCCTTTCTGGTTGTCAGCTGACGGTATCCCCGCAGCTAGGGGCCAATCACACGTCCGGCTCCTGGACGCCTTCCCCCTCTAATCGCACCTCTCTGCGGTGCTGTGCTGTGAGCCTGGTGAGTCACTGGCCCGCCCCTGAGAATCCAGGATCTCTCCTCCACGCACGGTTCATGCCCTTGATCACACTGAAAGCTGCCAGGTAAAGGCTCACGTGTCTGTGGTTGAGAGACGAACCTGGAGCGGATCTTTCTGCTCGTAACCGTCCAGGACTGGCGTGCTCTGCAGAGTGAGTTCACTTTGCGTGTACTTAGGACGAGAGCCGTCTAATGTAGATTGTTTTCTTCTGTTTAAATCCTCACCTGAGGATATGTTTACATTTATCTTCAAAGAGTGTGATGGAGAGAGAGAGAAACATCCATGTGAGAGAGACACATCAATTGGTTGCCTCCTGCATGACCCCTACCAGGATCGGGGACTGAACCGCAACCGAGGTACGTGCCCTTGACCGGAATAGAGCCTGTGACCCTCTGGTCTGCGGTCCGACGCTCTCGCTGAGCCACACCGATCAGGGCTGTATGTTGTTTTCTAAAAAGCAACTGTAGCCCTGACTGGTTGCTTCGTTGGTTGGAGTGGTGTCCCGTACACCAAGGGGGGTGCAGGTTCGATTCTCGGTTAGGGCAGATACCTAGGTTGTGGGTTCGATTCCAGATCAGGGCACACACGGGAGGCAACCAGTTGAAGTTTTTCTCGCATCGATGTGTGTGCCTCTCTCTTTCTCTCCTCTCACCCTTGCTCTCTCTAAAATCAGTTAAAATATATATATATATATATCCTTGGGTGAGGATTAAAAAAAATCACTAAAAAAAGAAACTGTATCCTACACGTAGTATTACCATTACCTTATTTATGTAAAAAAAAATTGGGTTGTAAAAAATAGTTTTAATATGCATAGGAAAAAATTGGATGACTACCTAGAAAATTACTATTATTTCTGAGGATAAAAGTTCAGAGGACTTTACATTTTTATGGATACTTGAATTTCTTTGTAGTGAACACAGACTGCTTTTACAAGGTGTTGACTGCTAGGTAAGAAGCTCTGTGTTGAGCTGAGGGTATATGGGATAAGAAACCTAAGACAGCCCTGGCCGGTTTGGCTCAGCGGTTAGAGCGTCGGCCCGCGGACCAGAGAGACCCGGGTTCGGTTCTGCTGAGGGCAGGTACCTCAGTTGTGGTTTGTCCCTGGCCCCGGTTGGGGTCGTGTGGGTGGCAACCAGTCGATGTGTCTCTCTCATATCGATGTTTCTCTCTCTCTCCTCCCCCCTCTCTCCTTCTCGCTCTATCTGAAGATAAATGCAAAAATGTTCTTGGGTGAGGATTAAAAAAAAAAAGAAAGAAAGCTAAGACAGAGGCCCGCAAGGACCTGGTGGTTTTATTTGGGAAGAGACGGTACGCAGGGGGCCTCCAGTGTACACTGATCGCAGTCACTCTACGTGCTGTCGGACTTGAGAGGAAAGAAGAAAGTAAATGCTTTCTGCCATAGCTGATAAATAGGAATGATACTGAATTTATTCATTTAAATAAAAGTAAGACATGTACACTGTAAAAAGTCAGGGAGAGAGAAAAACCACTTCATGGATTGTCACTTGGCTATTTGGTAATTTAGTTTCTTCTTTTTCTTAAAAATATTTTTTATTGATTTTTTTAGAGAGAGACGAAGGGAGAGAGAGATAGAAACATCTATGTGACAGAAACACCTACGGGCTGCCTCCCGCACGCCCCCTGCTGGGGATGGAGCCCTGGCTGGGATCGAGCTGGGAACTCGGTCCATGGGGCGATGCTCAGTCCACGGAGCCCACCGGCTGGGCTGGTTTCTTAGTGGACACTACGTTCTGCAGGCTTATATGTGTATTGGTATTCTTTTGCATGTCTGACTTTAGGGTAAATTTCTAGGAGGGGAATTGTGGATTAAAGGTTCTTTATTGGGAAGATTTAAACAGAGCAGGGGGGTGTAATTTGGGGAGGGTACACGTGGAGATTTCACACAGGCAGTGGTATTTCATGTCTTAGCTGAGTGGTAGGTACTACCTGGGTATTCTTTGTACTTTATGGTTTGTATACGGTATGAATAAAATATTTGAGTAAAAATATTTTCCCTCTTTGGATAGATAAGAAAATTTGTCCTCAATGTTTTGTCCTAAAATCACTCCCGAAGGCGTAGGAAACGGAACGTGTCTGTTGGTCGCGTCCTGGTGGCTGTTGATTGTTGTTTCACTGCTGTTTGTTTTCATCTGTTTTTAATACAGTGAATCTGCTTTTAGAAAGGTCCCATTGGCGAGTGGAAAGGCTTGGGAGAGCGCTGACAGGCTGGCAGCAGAGTGGGCCTCCCGCCCCCACCCATCTCCTTTCTGGGGCCCTTTCGGGTTTCCAGTTCTAAAACGGTCTCGTCTTGTTGTTGCTAATCGTCGCCGGAGGATGTTTTTCCATTGGTTTTTTGTTTTTAGATAGAGTGGAAGGAAGGGAGGGGAAGGAGAGAGAGAAAGAGAAACATCGATGTTCTAGCCGCTGAGCCAAACCGGCCAGGCCTAAAAACTGTTCATCAGATGTTCATACTGCTTTCCCTTCCGTCCTCAGTATCAGTGATCTGTTCACTGTCGGCGTTGTAGACTGGGATTCAGATCTCTCACTGTCTCCCTCCTTGCGGCTCCCTGTCTTCTTACCGTGTTTATCTGAGTGTTTTCGGCCAAATCAGTACCATTGTTTACATGGTATTGCTCTCCAATGCGACAGATAATTCAACTACTATGACATAATTACTTTTGCTTTTCCTGGGATAATTGCTTTAGTTTTATTTATTTATTTGTTTGTTTGTTTATTATGTTTTAATCCTCACTCGAGGATGTGTTTTTATTGATTTTTTTAGAGAGGGAGGAAGGGAGATGTGTCCTGACTGGGAATCGAACCCACAACCCTTCAGTGGAATGACACTCCGACCAACTGAGCCACACTGGTCAGGGCTAAGTGCTTTATTATTTCTGTTTCCTTAGTGTACAGTTTGTACCTGTCCCTACCAAGTCTTACCATGATGTCAAACATCCCAGTATAAGTTTCTATAAAGTGAGTTCTATGAATGCAGTAGGTAGTATGTAACACAGTATACTGACATACAGGAGTTCCCACGTTTCTGCTCCGGCCTGGACGGGGGTTCTCTGGGTGCTGCCTCCCCACCCCCAAGGAGGTCCCCCGTCACGGGACTTCTCTGCTGGAGTGCCTGTTTCTGGGCTCCCATGTTCTCTTTCTTTTTGCTTCCTTGTTTGGGTGAAATATGTCCTCAAAATAGTTTTCTGTGAAAATGGGAGAGGTCCACTTTTTGAGATGTTTGATATCTTAATATGTCTTTTTTTTTTCCCTAGTTTTATTAATTTATTTTTGTTACAGATGCTTCTCCTTTAATATGTCTTTATTCAGCCCTCAGACTGACTGAGTTATAGAAGTCTAGGTTGAAACAATTCAACTCCAAATTGTTGTAGCTTCACTTGGCTTCTTGTTTCTGAGGTAATTTTGCTGTTTGGTGCCCTCTTCCCGCCTCTCCCCAGAGGCTTTTAGGATATTTTCCTTATCTTTGATTCCCTGAAAATTTAAGGGTGTTTTTGGTGTGTGTGTGTGATGGGTTTCTTTTCCTTTATTGGGCTAGCTTTGTAGCGAACCCTTTTTACATGGACATCTCCGTCCCTTAGGTCTTGGGAATGTATGATTTCGTAATTATTTCTCCGTTTGTGATTTTCTTCTTTTGGGGACTTTATTCTGTGTTGAGATAAACGAACGTTGCAGGGTCGGTTATGATGCGATGCTGTGCATTGAGGAACATGGTTAGCTCAACCCTCTGCACTTGAGAATGAGAGAAACGGATGGTGGGAGGGATCAAACCAGGCGGAGAGGGCCTTTCCTATTGGGAGACAATTTGAATGAAGGCGGAGAGGTGGGATTTCGAGGAGACAGAGTGGTGGGACAATGAGAGTTACGATGGGTGGTTTCAGAGCTAGTGAGGACGTAAGGATGGCTGAGCTGGTGATGGTGAGCAGAAGGGTTTGGTGAGAGAAAAACAAAACAACACGAGAACTTGGGAGAATCACTGGAAGGTGTTTTTTTTTTTTTTAATCCTCATTTGAGGACATTTTCGCTTTTATCTTCAGATAGAGCGAGAGGGAGAGAAGGGGAGGAGAGAGAGAGAAACATCGATGTGAGAGAGACACATCGACTGGCTGCCACCCGCACAACCCCAACCGGGGCCAGGGACAAACTGCAACCGAGGTACGCGCCCTTAGCGGGAACCGAACCTGGGCCTCTCTGGTCCGCAGGCCGACGCTCTAACCGCTGAGCCAAACCGTCCAGGGCAGGAAGGCGGTTTTAATAAACCGGCCAAGGTTGATAAGTGGGATGAAAAGGAAGACCCAGATAGGAGATTCTTTCATGGAAACATCAACAGGACACAGTGACTGATTAGAAACCGATGATGCCGTGAGAATTAGCTTGACTAATAACCTTTCACTTTCTTAGCCCAGACCCCCGTGACATGGGCCCCTTTTCTTAAGCACGAGTGAAAGCAAGTGGCTAATGATGGGGGCTTTCTTCACCCTCCTCCAGCAGCGTGGACAGGACGGCACGGGGTGGTGGTTTCCTCCGTCCTCCATGGTGCTGGTGATACCCCCCTGTCCAGCTGGACCGCTGTCCGTCAGGAAGGCCAGTGCACGGCGGCACTCTGTGTGACCTGTGTCTCTGGGCAGTGACCGAGCTGTCCCTCACCCTGCCGCAGGCGCGGAAGTGGAAAGCGTTGCACATGTATTGTTTCGTCTCGTTCGGCACCTCATTTTTTAGAACACTGATTGACAAAATATTAATCCCTTTTAATCACTGAACTGAAATGACGTATTTCCTCCGAAGGACTCAGCACGCCTTTGTGACGAGACCGCTGTGGACGGTCTCCTTTCATGGAGCTGTTTCTCTCCCTGACAACCCGCAGAGGCCGCACCGTCTTTGATCTCGTGCATTGTTCTGCTCCGTAAACTATTTTCCCAGGTGATCTGTTGAAAGGTTAATGTCTGGCCTTTTCTTTTGATAGGGGTTCCTGTTTTTCACAGTGAAAATATTTTTTATTTCTCTGAAAATGAAGAGGTGGAAAATTGTAATTAAAAAAAAAAATGTTGTGAGCTGGGCAGCGCTTCGTAGCACAGCCGTTTCTGGATACGCTGTGCCCTGCACCCGGCTGGCACGGCTGTGCCCGGGGCTGACCTCGCCTGTGACCTAAAGTAGCTGCGGGAGCGCCACCCCAGGCCGAAGCCTGACCCGGTGGTGTGGTCAGTGGGGCCGCTCCGCCAGGCAGAGTGACCCACTGGGACGTCCTCTCTGTCTCAGGTGGAGCGGCCTCCTTCGCCATTCTCCACGGCCCCGCAGGCGTCCCTGCCCCCCGTGCCGCCCCGGCTGGACCTTCTGCAGCAGCGAGTGTCCATCCCTGCCAGTCCTTCGGGCCTCGGGACCGCTGCTAAGGTAAAGCGTCACCCACTTGGACCGCTGTCCGGTTCTCGCGGTGGGCGAGTGGGCTCTGACTGACTGCTTCCCTTGCGCCCCCACAGGCTGCTCCGGGCTCCCTGCACAAGGACAAGCCACTGCCGGTGCCCCCCACGCTGAGAGACCTCCCTCCGCCCCCGCCTCCAGACCGGCCTTACGCCGCCGGAGCCGACACCCGGCCGCAGAGACGCCCCCTGCCCTGCACACCCGGCGACTGCTCGTCCAGGGACAAGCTGCCCCCTGTCCCCTCCAGCCGCCTCGGGGAGTCGTGGCTGCCGCGGCCCATCCCCAGGGTACCCGTGGCCACCCCGAACCCGAGCGAGCCCTGGACAGGGAGGGAGCTGACCAACCGGCACTCGCTTCCGTTCTCGTTGCCCTCGCACACGGAGCCGCGCGCGGACGTGCCTCGGCTGGGCAGCGCGGTCAGTCTGGACGCGGCCGCGGTGAGTCCTCCCGCGCGGGCTCAGCCTGTCGCGGGCACGCGCGGCCCTGGCTGGTGTGACTCGGCGGCGAGAGCTCAGCCCGGGCACCAAAGGGTCGGGGTTCGATTCGCGATTAAAGGCGTGTGCCTGGGTTGCAGGTTCGATCCCAGCCCCGCCGGGGCGCATGTGGGAGGCGAGCGACCGATGTCTCTCTCACGTCGATGTTTCCTTCCCTCTCTCCCTCTCTCCTTCCCTCCCTCCCTCCTGCGCTCTCTAAAAATCAATGGGAAACCTCTCCTCAGGTGAGGATTAACAAAAGATAAGTATTTGTGGATTTGTGCATTGAATGGGTCCGCGTTTGGGGACAGGCTTTCGGAGGATTCGAAGGTCCTGTGACAGCCCTGCCCTGGAGGGGCGTGTGTCAGCAGGCGAGGCCGCTGTCGGTACAGTGGGTACAGTGGTGCGTGCGTGCACCTTGGGCCTGTGCGGAAGACACGGTCAGGGTCAGGGGGAGGAGACGCTGATCCAGAGAGCGCACACGGAGGGCGCGTGGGAAGAGCGGGGTCTGACCTGAGGCGCTCTTTCCGAGGCGCACGGTCCAAGGTGGGTCCGAGCTGCCAGGCGCCCGTGCCTCGGGCAGGGGGATGGGAGGCCGTGCGCACCCAGGACAGAGGTGGCGACGGGCCGGAGGCCGTGCTAGTCTCCGAGGAGAGGCCGGGAACGGGAAACGAGGAGCACTTGAAGGTGCTGAATCGGCGGAGTGACATAACGGAAGCGATGAGAGACAGGCGGGCTGCGGCGGCTCCTTGGTTGAGCATCGTCTCAGGCGCCTGGAGGCGGCCGGTTTGGTCCCTGGTCGGGGCACGTACCCAGGTTGCGGGTTTGATCCCTGGTCAAGGCGTGTATGGGAGGCAACCGATCGATGTTTCTCTCTCTCTCCCCCTTCCTCGCTCTTCTTCTCTAAAATCCCTCTCTTCCTTCCCCTCTCTAAAATCAATAAAACATTAAAAAAGTATACAGATAAGATTCTAATAGTTGTATGTAAAATGGATCGATAAGAGAATATATTGAGAAAAGACAGGTTGGGGGTCCGTTGTATAGGCATGAGCTAAGGGGTTCAGACGGGGGGCAGAAGAGGTATATTCCTTTGGTTGGTTCATTCATGCACGCGACAGTAATTCTTGCCTCACAGAGTTTATACCCTAGTGGAGGAGAGACAGAAGATAAACGAGTCAGTCAGTGAACACAGAGGACGCTGGACACGGATCAGTGCTGTACAGAAAAGTAGCACAAGGGGGGTATCGGGACAGCGGAGCAAAGACCTGGGGCCGGGGGAGAGCGAGCCCTGGCAGTTCTGGGGAAGACCTTTCCCGGCAAAGGGAGGAGCAAGGGAGTTTGGGGGGGTCTGTCTGAGGAACATCAAAGGGGTGCATAAAGTAGCTGTGCTCAGTGAGCAGGAAGAAGAGTTGTTCAGGAGGGGGTGGGCGGCCAGTCAGGAGAGCCTGGAGGGGCGAGAAGCAGGCCCAGTGCAGTTGGAAAGCGGTCAGCGGGGGAAGGACAGGAAATCCCCCCACCCCCACGCCGAGGCTCTGAACTGGCCAACTAGGGACATGCTGAATTTGAGACGAGCCATTGAAGCAGGTAGAGATCCAAGCAAAAGACGGACTGGAAGGGTGGAGGAGGCATGCTCTGGCTAGTAAATAACTGAGTGTTTCTTGGCTGCAAGGGACGGCGGCGGGTCACGCAGGTTCAGGTGGCCGTCCCCTCCGTGAGAATAAAGAGGTCTGACCTTCTGGTGGCAGCAAGGTCAAAAGGTAGATTTTTAACGCTAGAAATGATATTGGTGTAGACAGCCAGTTTTCTCAGATCTTTCTAGAATTAAGACTAAAGTATGTGTTTCCGTGGCTCTTTCTGGCTCTGTCTCCCTCACCCTCACACCTCAGCTGAAGGAGCTGCGCTTTGTCCGACGGCACGGCCCTGGCACGGCACTGGGCGGGAGGTCTGCGTCTGTGTCATGGCTCGTGTTATTCTCAGTGAGCTAGGTAAGCGAGAGGAGATGCTCGGCTGCATTAAGAAGGTCCTTTTCCAACTCTTTTCTTTCCAGACTATGAACAGCAGCCCATTAGCGGGTCCAGAGTACGAGCACCCCAAAATCAAGCCCTCCGCTTCCGCCAGTGCCATTTACTCTCTGGCTGCCAGGTGAGTCCCCAAGCTGCTTCTCGTGCCCTGGGGCCGCTCCTCCCAGACCGCTGCTCTGAGCGCTCCAGCCCCAGGGGCGCAGAGAGGGACGCACAGGTGGATCTGTGTGCGCTGTGTGAAAAGCACCCGTTTCGTGTGTGGACAGCTTCTCTCCCTTCTCTTCTGTGTCCACGTGCATAGATCGGTCTTGCGGGGGTTCATCCGTTTAATTCGTCATTTCAAGAAGCGGTTTTGGTTTTGCGGATTTAAAAAAAAAAATCATTTTCTTCTTTCTAGTTTTAATTCTTAATCCTTGGGTATCTGCTTTTTTGTGTGGTGAAATACACATGACCCGAGCTGTACCATCTCAGCCACCTGTAAGTGTGCAGTTAGGTGGCGTGAATGGGGACATCACACTGTGCGGCCGCCGCCACCCGGCTCCAACGTCATTCTGTAAAACTGCACCAGTCACACAGTAACTCCTGTCCCCTCCCCCACACCTGACGCGTACCTGCGCTTTCTGCCCCTGTGATCTTGATCACTCTAAACACCTGCAAGTAGAATCAGGCAGTGTTTGTCTTTTTGTCACCGGCTTATTCCACTCAGCAGAGTGTCCTCGAGAGTCACCATGTGGTGGCCTGCTGAAGGACACTCCCCCTGTGTATATGCCTCCTTTGCGGGTCCGTTCGTCAGACCACGGGCACTGGGTGTCCTTTAGCTGTTGTACACGATGCTGTTATGGACACGGGAGAGCAAGCATCTCCTTGAGACCCTAGTTCTGTGCTTTTGGGTGTATTCCCAAGGTGAATTGCTGGATCATATGGTAATTCTTTTTTTTTTTTTTTAAATTCTCACCTGAGGATATTTTTCCCCCATTTATCTTCAGCAGAATTGGAGGGAGAGACAGAAACAAACATTAATATGAGAGAGACACAGCGACTGGTTGCCTCCCGCATGACCCCGACCAGGGCCGGGGCGCAACTGCAACCGAGGTACGTGCCCTTGACCGGAGTCGAACCTGCAACTCTTTGGTCCACAGGCCGACACTCTAACCGCTGAGCCAAACAGGCCAGGGCAGGTGATTCTATTTTTGATTCTTTGAGGCACCATCGTACTGCTTTTCGCAGCAGCTGGACCGTTTACATCCCCACCATCGGTGCACAAAGGTTCCGGTTTCTCCACATTTTCACCAGCACTTGTGATTTTCTGTTTTTTTTTTTTTCGTTTGGTTTTGTTTTTTCTCATAGTAGCCATTCTAATGGGTGTGAGGTACTATCTCATGGTGGTTTTTTATTTATTTAATTGTTGGAAGTATTACAGATGTTCCCCCTTTTTCTCCCACTGACCACCTCCTCCCTGATCCTACCCCCTTCCTGCCTTCCCCAGACTGATGTCTGAGTCCATTGGTCGTGCATATATGCATAGAAGTTCTTTAGTTTATCTCTTCCCTCCCCCATTGACCCCCCTCCTCCCCGCTGTATCTTAGTTGTTTTTTTTTCATCCTCACCCAAGGACACTTTTGCATTCATCTTCAGATAGAGCGGGAGGGAGAGAGGGAGGAAGAGAGAGAGAGAAACATCGATGTGAGAGAGACACATCGAGTGGTTGCCACCCACATGACCCCAACCGGGGCCGGGAACGAATTGCAACCGAGGTACATGCCCTTAGCGGGAACCGAACCCGGGACTCTCTGGTCTGTGGGCCGACACTCTAACCGCTGAGCCAAACTGGCCAGCGCCAAGTTAGTGTGTTTTTAATAATTGCCTCTCTTGGCCAGGAGACATAATAGTTCCCTTGGTGGCATCTATTTTGCTACGTCAAATTGGAGCTGTGGTTTGTTCTAAAGACATTTATTTCGTACTTGAAGCTTTTCCAGCTTAATTCTTCTTGTTTTCTTTTTCGTTGTTATTCTTCCTCTTGCAGACCTCTTCCTGTGCCAAAGCTGCCACCTGGGGAGCAGGGTGACGGCGAGGAGGACTCCGAGTACATGACGCCCTCCTCCAGGCCGCTGGGGCTCCAGAGGCCGGAGGCGAGATGGCCGTCGGAGACAGCGCCCAGTTCACGGTGAGTGGAGCGCAGTCCGAGCGTGGCTGGCCGCCCACACCGCTCAGCCTGCTTGGCTTGCTGCTCTCACACGACGTTATCTAGCCACAACGAAGGCAGAAAGGTGTGTCTGCCTCCTAACAATTAAGCCTGTTAACAGCTGTAAGAAATTCCACTTACGTTTCCTCAACTTCGCCGTAAACTCAAAACTACACACATCTACGGCCCATCCATCGCAAGAGTGAATTTCACAGCATTTCTCAGTGTCCTGGCAACAGGAGAGTGTTCTCTTGATGGAGCCAGGGTCTGGCGTCGCAGTGAATAGATGACTCTCAGGAGGATTGCGGATAACGGGAGTTCTGCTTCTGAGATGACTGTGCGACTTTCTTTCCGGCCCAGGGAATGTGACGGTGACCAGCAGATTGATGGCTGTACATACGAAGCGATGTATAATATTCAGTCCCAGGTGACGTCGCCGGTCCCGGAGAGCAGCACCTTAGGTGAGTAGCTGTCCTGCTACTTTAAAAATCATTGATGTGCCATAGGAGTGAGCCTGTAATACTTGGCTTGTGAGATAGTTTGATCTAAGCAGAAAATTCTTGTAGGTAATTTCATTTGCAAAATACCTTTTACCCATGGGCGGGGAAACCACCTCCTCTCTTTCCTGTCCTGTCCGCACGGCTGGTTTCTTCTGTGCTTTCATCCCTCCCGGGCCTGGGGGCACCTGCCATCGGGCAGCTCCCTTTGCCCCCTGCTTTAGAGCTGTGGGGGGCGGTGGCCACTCCGTCCCTGCGTTCCCCTTCACCACGTGGGAAGTCAGGAAGGCGGCACGCGGGGCCCTGTGGCTGGTCTCCCGTGAACTGAGAGCAGGTGTTGGGTGAATGCTGTCAGTGGCGCTGAGGGGCCCAGCCTTGGCGGAGGTAGCTTTTGACATGTTCAGAGAGTGAGCGCTGCAGATGGGTGCAGATTTTATTTACTCGCTTTCTCCTCTCTCCACCTGCACGGCCTGCCGTGGTGTTCGGGCAGAGTGGACACCTGGTCACTGTCTGGGTGAACGGCTGCCCTCACGCCGGGCGTGGCGGAGACGCAGGGTTGGAAGATAACCGCACTCTTTGCTCTAGGTGACGGCAATGGGGCTGCAGCCCACGCCGGCCCCGGCCCTGAGGAGTCGGAGAACGAAGAGGACGGGTATGATGTCCCGAAGCCCCCTGTGCCGGCGGCGCTGGCCCGCCGGACCCTCTCGGACATCTCCAACGCCAGCTCCTCCTTCGGCTGGCTGTCTCTGGACGCGGAGCCCACAGCAAGTGAGTCTCCGGGCCGCCTGGGTGAGTGCGACAGACGGCTTGCTGACGGGGTCAGCGCCGCAAGGACTGCAAGTGTGTCCGGGTGGGAGCAGAGTTGGTCCTGGACGCCAAGTGAGGATGTTAACCTGTAGTCAGACCTGGGATTTTGCCAGACTTAAAGATGAGGTTCTTTCTTAAACCGTGGCTCCCCCTGTGCGGGGGTGAGAAGGGTTCCTGGCTCTTTGGAACGTGTGTGAGGACAGCGGCGATGAGCTCGGTGGTCAGACCACACAGCCCGCCTCCTGGGCCCCGTTCAGTGGGGGGTGCTGACTCTGGGAGGCACACTGAGTGGGCACGGGGCCACCCACGCTGGGCCCCGCCTGCCAGGGCGGCTCTTCCTGCACCCGTGGCTGCGGGGGCGCGGCCAAAACGCCGTGACGCTGGGGAGCTGGGAAACAGGTGTGCTCCCCTCCACCCGGCCTTGCCTGAGCCTTCCCTGCAAACTGCTGATTTCCGTTTCACTATTTGGAAAAGGAGGATTTTAGCGTCTTCTCTGGCCCCCTCAGAAAACTTAAAAAAAAAATTTCGGGCAGTGATGTGTGTGCAGACTTGTCGCCCAGGGTGAAGCAGGAGGCCAGTGCAGACGCTCTGTGCTCAGGACAGCGTGGCCGGTGACCGTGGGCGGGGGCCGGTCTGTGAGGGCGGCTCCTGCCGTGGGGGGCTCTGCGCTGGCGCCCGTGGGCCTGCAGACTGGAGAGCACGTGTGCCCGGCGGGCAGCGGGCAGGGAACGCGGGTCTCCCCAGACCTTCAGATCTTTCTTTCTTTCTTCTTTCAGACTTCACTGAGGGTTCCCAAGTTCCCGAGAGGCCCCCCAAGCCGTTCCCTCGGAGGATCAACTCGGAACGGAAGGCGGGTCACTGTCCGCAGGGCGCCGCCGCCCCCGCCCCCTCGCCGCAGCTCTCCAGTGAGATCGAGAGCCTCATGAGCCAGGGCTACTCCTACCAGGACATCCAGAAAGCTCTGCTCATCGCCCACAACAACGTGGAGATGGCCAAGAACATCCTCCGCGAGTTCGTGTCTGTCTCCTCTCCTGCCCACGTGGCCACCTAGCGCCCGCCTGCTCGCGGCAGCTGCGGAGGACCAGCGAGCTGGGCTCGCCCGCGTGGCACCTGCCGGGCACAGAGGCTCCTTTGGCGACTTGGGCAAGCAGCGGAGCCCCGGCCGTGAGAGGTCACGTCTGTGGTTCTGAGATGTCAGAGCAGTGGAATGACAACGGAGCAGCGAGTGTGTTCTATCTTTGTGTTTGTTCTGGGAGTGCGTGGGAAGGTGTCCTTCAGTCCCCGCTCAGAGTGTGGACTTTGAAACCACGGAGCCTGCCCGGGGAGCCGGCCCGGAAAGCAGCAGGAGGAGGGCGCGCTGTGCTCTGATCCCGGTTGGAGACTTCAGACCTTCCTGGGTGGGGACGTGGTTGTGTGCGTGTCTGTGTGGCGTGCGTGTCCTGTGGTTATAAGAGTAACCTGCTGTCTGTGCTCGTCCCAGGCAGGGAGGGTGAGCACAAGAGGTTTAGGAAGGCGTCTTTCCACAACTCCCACGTCCTGTGGTATCTCCCAACCCCTGTGTGTCCCACTTCACACTCCGTGGCTTGGCCCGTGCGCAGAGCTGAGCTCCTGCGTGTCCGCATACCCCCTGCAGTCTCTCCGGTCTCTGCCGTCCTCCTCCGCCGTCCTCCTCCGCGGCGTCTCGGCGGCGCCGGGTCGCTGTGCCCAGCTTCCTGCAGCCAGGCGGCCTGGAGGGCGCGCTTTGCGGCGAGAGGTGCGGGTCTGGCAGATGGGCGCCCTGTGGCTGGACCGTCACAGTCAATGTGTGGTGCTGGCCACCGGCACCGGTCTCTGAAGCACTGTTTCTGTACGAACGTGGACTCTGTGAACAGAAAGATGTTTTAGTAACCGTAACCGCTTAGTGACTGACTGGAGATCGAAGCCTTCCGACACATTCCATGTCCTCCCCAGAGCTGGTCCGCGGGAGCCCGCTGCCTGGGTGCCACGCGTGTGTGTCTGCCCTGGGCTTTTCTCCTCGGCGGGGAGGGGAGAGCATTTGCTTCCAGCGTGGCTTTCTGGCCCGAACGCCCTGAAGCTTCCAGAAACCCTCCTCACACGCCCTTTACCTTGTGATGCTTAAAATGTGCAAGATGGACAGTAAGGGTCTGTCTGTTCGTTCTCTTCCCAGTGGATCAGTTCCAGCTCATGCGGGCGTCTCCCGTCGAACATCAGCCAGGTTCTGTTTTCAGAGGTGGGTTTGCTCTGCCCTTCGGGAGTGGGTGCCCCCGCGCGTGGAGCGCAGCGTGTGCTGATCGTCAGTCCTGCGCTGTGCCGCCCGGCAGCGTGGTTCTGTCCCGTGCGCGTGGCTTTGCCCGTGTAGCCCCTCCCCCCTCTCCTGCCACCTGAGGTCCTGTCCACACTCTGACGCCCGCATCCCCACAGGAACCAGGCATCGTTCGAGCAGCGAGTGGGGGTTCCCGAGGTCTTGCCCCGCCCGTGTGGGGCAGCGCCCTTGGTGTCTGCAGATGCTGTGGGACCGGTGCCGGCTCCTCCTCCGCCAGGTCTTGGGCTGACTTTCCCAGCGCGGTGCAGGCTCCTTCCTCTTCTGCAGCCAGCCCGCTCTTTGATTAGTCCCCCCTCAGAATTCACATCCGCTTTCGTCTTTAGATCCAGACAGAAAGGACTCCCCTTAGCGCGCTCTCCTGCCTTGTCATCCTTGTCACTAAAACGTCCTGACTCTTCTCTTGGCGTTCGGCTCTTCATAGGTCCTTGGGTTTTGTCCCCTTAGCTCAGGGCCCCGTGCGCTCACAGTGGGCAGCACTGGACTTGTCGACTTGTCGCGTGGTGGAGAGCAGCAGGCCCGCCCCGGGCGTGGGGGCCCTCAGCTGGGGCGCAGGGCACAGCGGCTTGGCGTCTCCTGAAGGCCAGAGCATGGTCCTTGGTGGTGACGAAGGCTTGGACAGAGAACTAAAGGACCGGCAGCGGGTTCCATGCCTGTCCACAGTGAAACCTCCTCGGCCGTCGGTACTGCCCGCAGCCTGGAGGCGTGGAGACCAAAGCCCCAGCCCCATGTCATTCCATTCCCAGAGTGCGCCCAGGTCTTCAGGGATCGCGTCCTGCTTCTGTAGGCTACGGGCAGGTTGGTCCTTTCTGCCCCGATGGAGCACGTGTGGCCGGGTCCCGAGCGGGCTGCCGGGTCCTGGCGTTGGAGTGTGTGCTGTGGGCGGGAGTGGCCATTAGCCGTCCACGGTGTCTGTGGGCGTTCGGGTTGTACATGGTGCTGTGAAGTTTTGCTCTGACTGGTGCTCTTGGGTCCGCCTGGTCCACGCCTGAGCTTGCAGGAGAGCCTCAGGACGTTCTCACTGGCTCTTGTGTGGAGGATATTCCGAAAATGATGACTTCTTAAATTTTTGTTTGACTGAGGCCCTGATAACGCGTTCCTCGAACTCCTTTTGTACGGCAGTTTCTGATTCCTGGGCCCTGCTCCGAGTTTAACTGAAATTCCCTTTCACAAGAGGCTTTAGTTTGAGTTTTGCAAACTCATCCCTTTTCCCTTCTATCACAAATGATTCCTCTTCTAACGGTCAGGCGGACGAGGTGAAAACCACTTTGATGGGTTTCTTTTCCTCAAATGCATTAGGCTGTTCTGTTTACCCCAGTCCCCTGCTTTCCTGGGTTGCTTTTTTCTTTTAAGTGTATCCTCACCCGAGGATATGTTTTTATTGACTTTGGAGGGAGAGAAACATCAGTGTGAGAGGGAAACATTGATTGGTTGCTTCCCACAGGCGCCTCGACCAGGGATTGAACCACAGCCTAGGTCTGTGCTCTGACCAGCAGTGGGACCTGCAAACTTTGGGTGAAGGGACGACTCTCCAGGCAACGGAGGCCCCTGGCCGGGCCTCGGGGTCACTTCACATGCACAGCACAGGACCTGGGCGGCGCCTCGCCCTGCTCACGGTCATCTGACCTGCCCCTGCCCCCCTCCCCTGCCCCCCTTCCCCTCCCCTGCTCCTCTCTCCCCTGCCCCCCTTCCCTGCCCCTCCCCTCCCCTGCTCCTCTCTCCCCTGCCCCCCTTCCCCTCCCCTGTCCCCCTCCCCTGCCCCCCTTCCCCTCCCCTGCTCCTCTCTCCCCTGCCCCCCTTCCCCTCCCCTGCTCCTCTCTCCCCTGCCCCCCCTCCCCTGCCCTCCTCTGGAAACTCTGCCTCTCCTCCTCCCCCTCCTCCTCCCCCTCCTCCTCCCTCTCCTCCTCCCGCAGACTCAGTACCCGGCCAGGCTGTAGCCGCTTTGCTGTTTTGTGGATTAAAAAAAAAAAAAACATTTTGGGGAAGGGGTTGCTGTTCTTGCTTAAAGTATTTATTTCTTCTATAGAAAAATAAAATATATATATTTTAAATTTTTTTTCTTTATTGATTTTAGAGACAGAGGAAGGGAGAGGGAGAGAGAGATAGAAACATCGATGAGAGAGAACATGGATTGGCCGCCTCCTGCATGCCCCCCACTGGGGATCGGGCCCACAGCCTGGGCATGTGCCCTGACTGGGAATCGAACCGGCGACCTCTTGGTGCATGGGGTCGACGCTCAACCACTGAGCCACACGGGCCGGGCAAAAAGTAAAATATATTTTATGGTCCAAACAGCAAACTTACAAATGAATTTTTGTCAATTTGCTTGCAAAGCAGGGACCCACCTGTATGTCCCTTTAAGTCATTATTAACAAGATCTAGACTTTTTTTTCTTTTCTGTCGAGGTGTAATTGATGTGACATTGTATTGGTTTAGGTGTTACTTGTATACACTGCAGAGTGATCGCCACGGGAAGTCCCTCGGTTTAGTGAGCATCCATTACCACTCAAAGTTACAAAGCCCTTTTTCCTTGTGATGAGAACTCGTAAGATCCGTCTTGTCAGTGTCCCCGTGTGCACTGAGGGCCTGGCCTTTCTGTGGCGAGAGCAGCGGTGTCCACCACAGTCCCCTCCCCGGAAGCCCGAGGCCGCAGACCTGCCCACTGTGTGGAAGTCCCCCTTACCGTGTTCTTGCGGGCTCGCCCGTGGGATAGCCGTGTTCTGACCAGGGCCCTGGCTGTTCACCGGTTTGCATTCAGCAGACGTTGGTGGGTGATCACCAGATGCCCAGTGTCGGCTCTGCTCCTCCTGCCCCCAGGTGGGGAGGCACCGATGCTGCGGGTGGTGCTGGGCTGCCTCGCCCTTGCATTTGGCTCTAAAGCAGCCCTTCCTAAGAAGATCGGGTCGTTTTTAACCTTTCCTTTTGGAGCTGTCCTGGTTGGAATCAGTTCAAGACTCTCCCGTCACTCCTCGTCTTCCTGCAGCCTTGATGCGGCTGGGGGTTCCTCGGTGTCAGTCTCACGGAACTCACCGGTTTAGTGCATTTCAAGTGGCATCGCCGTGGGGGTTGAGGGGTTTCTGGCTCAGAGCTGCGCAGCAGGGCGATTGGGTGTGCAGGCAAAGTGTCTGCCCGCTGCTCGCTGTCCAGCCTGGTGCCTGCCGTCATCTTCCCGACCCGTCACCCTCATCGTCCCGGTTGGGAACCCTCCTCAGCTCTGGGACCTGTCACCACCTCCCCTTCTGCCTGGAACACGTTTTCCAATCCTCCGCGACCTTTGCAGCGAATCTTGTCTTAGGAGGACTGAAGGGGTGGGAGAGGGATGGTCCTTTTCTTGGGTCCCGGTCTCCAGCCAAGCTGTTGGTCTCCCCAGGGTCAGGCAGTAGACCGGACTCAGTCAGTTCTCCAGAGTGTCCGCCTTTGTCTCGAGGTAAGGGAGCGGAGAGCTCAGAGACCGTAGTGAGTATCAGAATCCACACCTTGTCCGCTTGGGCTCTGGAGTATTCACAGCCCGAAGCGGCACTGTCACGACCGGGCTCAGCCCACTCGCGGTCTTCCTCTCTTGGGGCTGCGATGGCCACCTCCTGCAGGAGGGTGGGCACCGCGAAGGCAAGGCTGTGTGTCCTGTCCCAGAACCCTCGTATGCAAGGAACAAGTATTCACGCTAAAGGAAGGAGGGTCACAGGACGCAGGTGCTTCTCGGGACCAGGAAAGGAAGGACAGTTGACTCTTGTGTGGGCTGGGACCGGAACACTCTGACCTAGTCCTTCCCTCTGCCTGTCTGCCCGTGTGTCGGCCGGCGTGCAGGGCCCGACACAGACACCAGCGCGGTCCACGCAGCCTCCCAGCTCTAAGATCACCGTGCTTGTTCCCCGTGCCTCTTGGTTTGTGTTCTCCAGAAGGGGCCCAGCACATGCAGCGGGGGTCTGCCCCCAACCAGCCGGCGGCGGCCACTACAGTGGGCCCCTTGGGGAGGTGGGCGGGTCCTCGGAGGGGTGGAGGCGGGACGGATGCCTGGACACACTCAGTCACTGCTGTGCTGCGTCCCTTCCCGAGAGAAGGCGGCGGGGGTGCCGGGCGGCTTGGAAGTTGTGGGTTCGGATGGATCCAGGTCGCTGTCCTTGCTCCTGTTCTGCTTTTCTTCCCTTTGTGAGTCTTGGCGTCCAGGGTTTCTCACCTCCCTCTTTAGGGTAAGGGTCTCCTGCTCTGTGCTGGTCTCTTCTTGGGGTGGCCTTTCTTTGCCCTCATTCGATCTCAGGTCTTCTCGCCTCCTTTCGTCTTCTGCGTGGAGCGCGTCACAGGTCGTGGTAGTCACCCGTGGACTTCGGGGCTCCTTCCGGTTCCGCATGGAAAACGTGTCCGTTCTGTGGCCTGTGCCCTCCGTACCCCCTCGCCCTCTCCTGTGTGGGGGGCTCCTTGGTGATGCTCAGGCAGCTCCCTGGGAGCCTCAGAAAGCACTCCGACGCCGCGGGCAGGACTGTAGCGGTCGGGAGCGTCGTCAGGGAGCATCGACGGGGTGCGCGTCACAGGCTCCGGGCTCAGAGTGGGGTTCTCCCGATGGCTCTGCAGACAGGATGCCTTCGCCTTCCTGCCCAGTGGCTTGCTTTGTGGTCCCGTGTGTTTTTGTCTCTAAACGCTGTGCTTCTGCCCGCCTGAGTCTTTCGATCTTACTGATCTCGTCCCCAGAGCTGTCCCGTGTTGCTGAGGCATTTCACAGCGATACCTTATTGAACGGTGGGAGCTGGTGGAGGTCCACGCAAGGAACCCGGTGATCCAAAGATGAGCCCTGAGGCCCCTGGGGCTGGGCCGTCAGCCTGCCTTTGGGGTTCTGTCTGGGCCCCAGGATTCGGGGCGGAGGGCGGCCGTGCCAGGTGCCCCCAGTGCCCTCGGAGATCGGGCTGGTTTCAGAGGGGCAGCACCACTCTCTTGGTTCTAGAACACAGCAGGAGTCAGATGGGGGTGGGGGTGAGCGGGCACCGCAGGGAGGCTCCTTCCTGGATGGGACTCCGCCCCTCCCCTCGTGTGGCGCTTGAGACACGTGGCCCGTTGCCTGGCCCGTTCTGTGGAGCGAAGGCTGGCGCCAGCCTCACACCTGCCGACCCGACAGCTGAGCGGACCGGCAGAGTGCTGGCTGCCGGCCCCGAGTTCCTGATTCAGTCCCAAAAATCCATGGGAGAGGCGCCCTCCACGCTGCCTCTCACAGGTCCTCCCACCCATGAACTTGACCGGGAGACCAGGGAGGGCTCGCTCAGCACATGCTCCGCGCAGCTGCTCGGCCCATAGCGGGCTGGCCCTCCCCCCGCCGCGGCCTCCTTGTGCTGTCTGGGAGCTGGGGAGGCAGGGAGCTCCTTGGGGGTCTGCAGACCACGTGTTTTCTCTTCCTCGGCCTCGCAGGCTGGGTGAGGGAGCCTGAGGCAGTGCCATGAGAGATGCCCCTGCCTGCCCTCAGCCTTGCGGTAGTCTCGACCAGCTGAAACCTGGGTGGGCCGCGGCAGCCGTGGGGTACCTCTGACGTCTGCTTTCTGGCTGTGGTGATTTGGGGTTTTTAACCTTATATATCTTTTTCCTTTCTTCAAAACAAAACAATTTTTAGCACACTGAAAGAAAATGAAACATTTTGTGCCTTTCTAAGGCAGCACTGTATCCCAGGCTGCATTTTAGAACTTAATATGGAAATACCAGAGTCCTAGTCCTGCTCTGCCCGAGTCACTGGCCCTGGCGTAGGGAGAGGGAGACGCACCCTGTGGCTGCAGGGGGCCCGCAGGTCCAGCCGTCGGGCCCCACTTCCCGCCGCGATGCTTCGTTGGAAGAAATCAGCGTTGTACCCTGTATCCCTGGGTGGGGTCCCATCAGAGTCTCAGTTAGCAGGTTGGATACTGTCTCTAGCGAGAAGAGATACAATGTTGCACGATGTCCGGGTCTACTCAGGACCATTACCTGATCCAGGCAACGCCCCAGCTGCACCCGTGTGTCAGATGGACGCTCCTGAGAAGGGGAGGGGCTTGCTGTCTGTCCTTGCTGGTGGGTCCTGGACTAGCCTAGACCTCCTGCCTCTCCTTTCGTAGGAAGACTTCAGACTTATAGCATTAAGCACCTGGTGCCCTCTGTGGGGTCCGGCTCTCCCCTGGGAAAGGCGGCAAGAACCACGAGCCAGAAGCCTGTCCTGGGTATTGGGCCACTGGGTTCCCGGGGAACAAGAAATGTTTTCTATGTGATGGCATTTTACTTCTCTCTCGCCCTTCTCTGGGTTCCTCCCTGCCTTTGACTAATAAAGAATGTGGAGATAGCAACAGTTCTTTTTCAAGTCCTCCTCATTTGTGATTTAACATTCTTGGTCTGGGTGGGGCGGAGGGAGCTTGACCTCCCCCAGAACGGAAGCCTCTGTGTGTCAGTGTTAAAACGAAACAACGTAGGTGAGATTGTCCTTGGCTATTTTAAAAATGTGTCATTAATATAAAAAATTTATATTAGTAGTATTTAATCATTCTCACATGTAAAGAATAAGAGAAACAGAAGGTAAATATTCTTACAGAGAATAGCAGAGCTTTACGATTCGTTTCCATTTTAAGTCCATTTTTTGGCCGATGTATTAATGTTTAGAGGTCTGTTATACTAATGTTATTTATTAATTTTTTTTTTCATTTATATACACAGTTAACTAAAGAGCTTTTTCAAGCACCCATGTCTGTAAAAAGTATTTTTAAATAAAGTTTCTTTTGCTGTAGCCCACTTGGTTCTTGCTCTGTCACGGGGGTGAGTGACGATTGGGCAGCTGTAGGCCACTCCGTCACAGCCCGTCTCCGCTTGCCCCCGGGTGAGGCTGGGGACAGCAGCGCGGAGGAAAGGGCCGGAGCTCCTTGCCAGTCCCCTGGGCTCAGGCGGCCTGGGCCGGGCCCTGCTGCTGGGCCCCTGGGCCCCTGGGCCCCTGGGTGGTGGGGCTGCGGGCTGGGCAGGGCTGTGTTCCTTTGGTGCAGCTCCGTCCCGGGCCCAGGCTGGTGGGGCCCAGGCTGGTGGTTCCCGTGGGGAATGAAAAGCAGTGTAAGATTTCCGAGACAACTAAGCTTTTATTTTTTGAGTGTGTGTGTGTGCGTGTGTAAAGGAAACAATTTGCAAATTTACACACAACCTAACAAAACCACACACACGCACACGGATACACACGTAACATCCCAGCTCTGGCCCGTTTCTCGCCCCTCAAGTGCCATCGTCCCGCAGGGCCCGTCTTTGGGGTCCAGGTGCATTAGCTCAGTTGGCAGAAGTTTGGTGCTGGAAGAACTGTCACCTCAGTCCCTCACAGGGCCACATGGAGCTCGTCTCTGTCCCCCACCCTCGCCCTTCTGCCTGAGGATTACGAGGGCTGCCTCAGTGGCCCCAGCCCCGCAGAACTGCCCGGCGCCCCCCGGCAGGGACAGGGTAGAGCCGGCGCACCTCTGAAGGAACGACACCAGTGCCCGGCTTCGGCCCAGAGAGGGCTGTCGCAGAAGGGACTCCAGCAGGCAGGTGGGCACTGGTTCCGGGCCCTGCGGGGTACGCCCCAGTGGGCCCAGTCGGCAGGGGGAGGGTCTGGGCTCGGGCACCTCCCTTCAGTGATACACCTGAATTGTGAAGCCAGCTCGGGGCAGGAAATCACAGGACCAACAGGCCGACTCCACAGCTGTTGGCTGGGGACGTGAGTCGCACACGTGTGTGAGAACTGTTCTGAAGAAGCTCCGCCCCCCAGGAGCACGGGGTCCTTGGAGGGGTGGCACTCAGCCAGAGAGAGGGTGGGCGGGCCGCCAGGGCCCGAGGTCCTTCTCGGGAAGACTCTGGTCCGAGCCAGCCCACTGGCCCTCTGAACTGGGGTGTGCAGGGGAGCTGGGCCAGGCGTCTTCTGTGCCATCCACCCTGAGGCTTTGGTGACCATCCTGAGTACTGGGGACGAGGGTGAGCAGGGAGCAGACATGTCCAGGCAGGAAGAGGAGCTCGGTACGACTCCGTGGCTAGTGCCTCAGATCGATGTACTTCTCTCCCTAAAAGTGGGGAAAGAGAAATGAGGGGATGTGGACACAGCGACCGGAGTTCAGGGCGTGAGCACTGGAAGGGAGCAGGCAGCGAAGCGACTGATGGAGCCGGTGCAGCCTGGGGGAGAAGCCAGGGCGGGCGAGGCGGGGGTCCAGCCCCTGCGTGGGGCCGGCTTGGCTCTCGGTCCCAGGAGCTCCCTGTGCTGGTTCCTCGGACACTGGCCTGGCCCTGCCATCTGGGAGCCGGGTCCCCTCCCGATCCAGCAGAGAAGAAGGCAGGACAGGAAGTTAGCGCTGGGGCAACGAGAACCGTTAGCCTGTCACCCCACTCCCTGAAGCTGCGTGGCTGGCCACGGGCGCTGCCTCCTACCTGGTCTCCCGGAGCCCTCTGGTCACCGTTGCTGCCCTGTAGGAGGCCCAGCTCTTCTGGGAGCTTATCTGACTTAACTTCAACTACAAATTCGCTCTTACGAGACGGGGGCAGCGTTCTGGGAGGAGGAAGGGAGGGAAGCGGTTGGCGCTCGGGGGCCCTGGCACAGGGCTCTGGGCTGGGCCATGGGCCCTCGGGTGCTCCGGGGCCAGCGCAGGGAAGGGAACAAGCCTTGAATGAAGGGGAGCAGGGGTGACTGACGGAAGCTCCAACAGGGGCCGTATAAAGCAGGGAGCAATCGGACCCAGCGTCCCACTCCTGCCCCTCAGGGGCGGGGGCGCTGGGCACGGGGGAGCAAGCTGGGGAACACGGGACGGGTGGGGACGGGGAGCCAGGAGCCGGGCTTACATCTCCTGCTTGCCTGACCGCCCACAGGGCAGCCTGCCCTTCTTGTAAAGGAAGTAGAGGACAGCGCCCAGCAGGGCCAGCAGCAGCAGACACACCGTCACCGCCGCGATGACCACGCCCTTGCTCTGCGGCTCGGGCAGCTTCTTCTCTGTCCCACAAAGACACGCCTGTCACCGCCTGCCCCAGGCTGCCACATCTCCATCTCCCCCTCCACCACCCGAGGGCTGGCGGAAGGCGGGTGCCCCGGTGCGGGTCCAGCCCTGCCCGGCTCACCTGCGGAGGTGTGGTTGGTTCGGGTGTGAGGACTGACGGTGAAGGCCGTGAGCCCGGTGGTTCTGTTGGAGTCTGGTGGGAGAGCAATGCGGTGGATGCGGACGGGCCCGGGAAAGCACCGCGGATGCCCACGTCCGCGCTACCCCTGGGTGCGCACTGCAAGGCAGATCTTACCGAGCTCCAGGACGATGGTGGTGGTGTTTCTGCCCAGAGGGTTGGACGCGACACACTCGGCACCTGTCTGCAACAGCTCTGGGGTCACGAGGACGGTCAGGACGCTCAGGACACTCTGTGCACCTTGGGCCTGTTCGCTGGCCTGCGAGGAGGTGTGGGGGCAGTCAGACAGACACGAGCCAACACGGACGGCGGGCCGGGTACAGTCACCAGGGCGCAAAGCCCCGGGTGCCAAGCAAAGGACAGTTGTAGGGTGGGACCTCGCCCCAGGGTGACCTTTCCTCCCCAAGCCTATCGCTGGTCTTGCCGTTTGGACCCCTGACCGTTCCTCCCTAGAGGCCTCAATGGCAGTTCAGCTCCAGGCCCAGAAAAGCAGCAAAACCAGACCAGCGACCCCGCGGCTGACCTCAGGACCCGCTGCGTTGGATAACGACCCCTGTCCTGGAGCTGACCCGTCAACCCGTGGAGACCCCCACCCTGAAAGGACACCCCTGGATGGCTGCTGACCATTCTGTTCAGCCCTGGCCGGCTTGGCTCAGCGGTTAGAGCTCGGCCCGCGGACCAGAGAGTCCCGGGTTCGGTTCCTGCTAAGGGCACGTGCCTTGGTTGCAGTTTGTCCCCGGCCCCGGTTGGGGTCGTGTGGGTGGCAACCAGTCGATGTGTCTCTCTCACATCGATGTTTCTCTCTCTCTAGAGTCCTCCCTCTCTCACTCTATCTGAAGATAAATGCAAAAATGTCCTCGGGTGAGGATAAAAAAAAAAATATATATATATACACACACACAATATATATATAGTATTGAGCTCTTCGCTGGGACCTCCCCTAAAGTGTCCACCCTTAAAACCCTTAGGAGGAGGACCCAGCGCTCTCCCCCCGTCCCGGGGAGCACGCCTGCACCTTCCCCTCCCCCCCTCGCCAGCTCCAAGGGCCCTTCCTTTGCCTCTCCACCTTGTTTCCTCAGCCCATTTCCTCCAGGAATTACTTCCCCCACCTCTGTCACTTCATAAATAAACGTTCTCTTACAGTGTGAGTCTTCGCTCTGAATTCTTTCCTACCCAGAACTCAAGTACCGAGGATGCCGAACCCGGGTCTGGCCCGACCCCTCCAGTCTAACCCCTGGTGCCGATCGCTGCCCCCAACCGAAGGAGCCGCAGCTCAGGGGCGAGAGGATGTCCGGCCACCGTCGGGGCAGCGGGGAGGATGCGGCAGGCCCGCTCACCTGGCCGCCCACGTTCCAGGAGATGGTGGGCCGGGGGTGCCCGGACGCCTCACAAGACAGATTCAGCACCGCGTTCTCCCGCACTCGCATCCGTGTCTCCTTCAGCGCCACCCACGGGGGCCCTGGGGCAGAGGGCAGCATGAGGCGGCCAGCCCTGCCGGCGTCCTCCCCTCCCCACGGGGCGCGCCAGGCCACTTGGGGTGGACTCAAGGGGCCAACGGTCTCTGCTCAGAGGGCCTCACCCGAGACGGCCACGTGGACCAGCCGCGTGGAGTTCAGGCCAGGAACGTGGGGCACGGACACCACGCAGAGGTAGCCGCCCCCCGCCTCCCGGTTCAGGTGGTGCAGCCTGAGCTCCGGCCCCTCTTCCAGCACCTCGCCTGTCTGGGGTGAGAGACGGGTCAGAGGCCACGCCCGGCCCCACCCGCCCGCGCCCAGGGCCACCCGGGCACCTTTTCTCTCAGCCACTGGAACTCCAGCGCGTCGTCACTCTCTGCCTCGCAGGTCAGGTTGAGGCTGCCGCCCTCTCGGCCTTCCGGGGATTCGGGGCGCACCCGGACATCGGGCACACCTGGGGACAGGGGAGTATGTCAGCGGTGCGGGCAGAGTCCCTCTGGCCCAGCTTCATGCCTGTCCTGGGTGCCAGGCCCTCACCGTCCCCGTCCTGGGTGCCCGGCCCTCTCGGTCCCCGGCCCTCACCGTCCCCGTCCTGGGTGCCAGGCCCCTCACCGTCCCCGTCCTGGGCGCCAGGCCCTCACCGTCCCCGTCCTGGGTGCCCGGCCCTCACCGTCCCCGTCCTGGGCGCCCGGCCCCTCACCGTCCCCGTCCTGGGCGCCCCGCCCTCACCGTCCCCGTCCTGGGTGTCCCCCCTCACCGTGCACCAGCAGCTCCTGCCGGTCGCTGAGTGACGTCATGGTGTCCAGGTCCAGGCCGACACATTCGTACCAGCCGCTGTGCTCCTTCCGGGCAGGCTCCAGGACCAGCACCCCGTCGTCGTCCGTCGGCTCCTCCTCCATGTCCATGGTGCTGCTGTTCTGGGGGGGCACGGAGGGGTGAGCCGAGTGCACCCCAGCCCCCACAGCCCGTCTCACCAGCGCGAAGTCCCCCGCACCTGCTTGTTGATGCTGAAGTGGGGCGGGGGGTTGCCGTCGGCCACACAGCGGATTTGCACGCGGTCTCCTTCCTTCAGGACCCCCTCGGGCTGCACTTCCAGCCACACTTTCTCCGCTGGGTCTGCACAGGGGAGGGAGCCCTGAGCCCTGAGCCCACGCCGGCCGGCCGGGGCGGGGAGGGCGCGGCAGGAGTCCCCCCGGCCGCAGCGGTGGCACTCACAGAACACGGGGACGGTGACTTTGCTCGACTCCTTCATGTAACTCCCGCTGGGCAGCCGGTAGTTCAGCTCGCAGTAAAAGCGCGAGTCCTTGTCCTCCTTGAGCAGCTGCGCCTTCAGGACACTCCGCAAGGTGTACAGGCCGCTGGACTCCACGGTCTGCGACGACTGGACGAGGACCCCTGCGGGGCGGGGAAGGGCTTGGCCTCAGCCCTGCCCGCCCACCTGGCAGGGGACACCTACGGGACCCCTCTGTGCCTGCAGCGTCGGCACAGGTGGCCAGCTGCACCCCACCCCAGCGGTCTCCCCGCTCACGGGCACCGCACCAGGACGTGTGCAAGCCGCTGCCGTGAGGAAGAGGAGGGAGGGGACGCTCACGGCGCCCACAGACACGGGGTGAACGGAGCGCCGGGCAGGAGGCCAAACGGGCAGGTAGACCTAGGCAGACTGACCTGTGCGGACTTCCGACTCACCGTCGGGAGGAAAGCCACAGTGTACGCCATACGGTGGTCTAGATGAGGTTTCTCAACCTCAGCACCACGGGTGCCTGGACTTGACCACCCTCTGCTGGGGGCTGGCCAGCAGCATCCCAGACCTCCGCCCACGGGAGGCCGGTAGCTCCCTCCACTCGTGGCAGCCACGACTATCTCCAGACACTGTCCCAGAGGCGAGGCAAGCACCTCTGGCTGAGAGCCACTGATTCAGGTAACAAGGACAAAAGCCTGTGTGTCCCTAGATTTGTCACACGCGTAAGCACACGGCACCAGGCTTGGCAGAACACACCCTAGCGGCAGACACGGGTTCCGGGGCAGACGAAAGCTTCCTTCTAGATTTTTAGTGCAGTTTAAATTCCTAGGGGAATACTTTCAAGTGTCGTTGTGCGCTTTGTAAGAAAAGTAAAATGAAACAGGGCGGCCGTAAGGGCGGAGAGGGCTACTCACGGTCCTTCTGTTCCTTCAGGGGCCGGCCATTCTTGTACCAGACGACTTGAGGGAGGGGGTACCCGTTCCTCCCCACACAGGTGGCAACCTAAGAAGGCAGGGTGAGTCTCCCTGCCCGGGACCCCACCGAGCCCGACCCGGCACCGAGGCGTGTCTCACCTCCTCAGGCTCACTCCTGCCCACAGAAATGCCCACGGTGTTGGCCTGGATGCTTGGCTCCTCCGGAGCTTCTGCGAGGGAGAGGAAGAGGGGGCATGGGCCAGCACCCCATCCCACCCACACTGCCCGCTGGCTCGGGAGGGCACTCACTGTAGACACGGAGCTGGATGCGGTGCCCCTGGGACCGAGGGTGTCCCCCCCGGCACAGGAAGATGCGCTCGTCATGGGGGGTGACATGCGCCAGGGCCAGGGTGGGCCCCTGGTCCTGGAGGCTGAGCCGGTGCTGGTACTCCCCAGGTGCGCTCTGCCCACGGCCCTGGTGCACGCTGAAAACGAGAGTCGGCTTCTCCTTGTGGACCTGGGGGGGCGGGAGAGGAGGTGGGGTCCTGGGCTGCGGAGGGTGAGCCTCCACCGCCCCGCCCTCCCCGGAGTCTCCGCACTCACAGCAAACCATTCCACGTGGCTGAGGTTGCCCTGGGCGCGGGAGGGACCACACTGGAGGAGGGCGGTGCTGCCCACTTCCACCTCCACCAGCTCGGGTTCAGGCTGCTCCGCCTCTCCGGGCACACCTGGGGGGACAGGGACACCGCAGTGTGTCAGGCACACCTGGGGGGACAGGAGGGACACCGCAGTGTGTCAGGCACACCTGGGGGGACAGGAGGGACACCGCAGTGTGTCAGGCACACCTGGGGGGAGAGGGACACCGCAGTGTGTCAGGCACACCTGGGGGGACAGGGACACCGCAGTGTGTCAGGCACACCTGGGGGGACAGGAGGGACACCGCAGTGTGTCAGGCACACCTGGGGGGACAGGAGGGACACTCGCAGTGTGTCAGGCACACCTGGGGGGACAGGAGGGACATCGCAGTGTGTCAGGCACACCTGGGGAGAGGAGGGACACACGCAGTGTGTCAGGCACACCTGGGGGGACAGGGACACCGCAGTGTGTCAGGCACACCTGGGGGGACAGGAGGGACACCGCAGTGTGTCAGGCACACCTGGGGTGACAGGAGGGACACCCGCAGTGTGTCAGGCACACCTGGGGAGAGGAGGGACACACGCAGTGTGTCAGGCACACCTGGGACAGAGGAGGGACACCGCAGTGTGTCAGGCACACCTGGGGAGAGGAGGGACACACGCAGTGTGTCAGGCACACCTGGGGTATCAGGAGGGACACCCGCAGTGTGTCAGGCACACCTGGGGAGAGAGGAGGGACACCGCAGTGTGTCAGGCACACCTGGGGGAGAGAGGAAGGACACCCGGGGGCTGTGTCTGGCATGCCTGGGTGACAGGAGGGACACCCGGTGGCTGTGTCAGGCACACCTGGGGTGACAGCAGGGGCACCCGCAGCTGTGTCAGGCCAGCTGCTCTCCATCTCCTCCTTTCACACCCGCTCACTGCAGCTGTCCTTCCTGCCACTTCGAGGGTCTGAAGAGGGCCCTGTCCTCTCCTCACCCTCAGCCACTCTACCCTTCCCCGGGCCAGCCCCTCACAGTTGGAGAGAGTTGGGATGGTCATCTCTGGGCCCTGGAGCAGGGACCCGGAGCGCCAGGCGCTCCCAGATGAGGCTGGCAGAGAGGGGCGACCCAGGCTTCGGGCCAAGAGGAAGGCCCCTTTCCTTCCAGGCCCCCTCCTCTGCCAGTGAGCTCAGGGCGTGGGAATGCAAGGCATGTGCCAGGCTGGGGCACACAGGCCCCTTTGTGTCCCCACACCCAAGGGAAGACATCACTACTCTACCCTTTGCCCCCCAAAAGACCCCTCCCCAGGTTCCCCCAAGACCCACGGGTCTAATCCCGGCCAGAGCTCCCCGTCATGCCCCCTAAGCTGCACCTCCATGAACATCGGACACACTCAGGGGACCCTATGCTGGGAGTCTCGTGAGCATGGCGAGTCAGAGTCCCAGGGGTCAGGACAAGGGCCAGGCAGTGGGCAGGAGTGACGTCAGTGGTGCCAGCGCGCTGCCTGCTCTGTCTGGAGGTGACGTCACCGGATCCCCGCTGCCCCGACTCTGGGATGCCACGGCCTGGGTGCTGGGGTGCTGCACTGGTCTGGCTCCCACACAAGGAGGACAGACGGGATGGTTTCACCCCCAGCAGAAGCCTCAGATCCCTGACTGTACCCCCAGACCTAGAAGAGCAGGGTGGGTGGGCTGGACCTGGGGTACCATGGGGCCTAATTTACCCCTTTCCCCAGAAAAACAGTCAGCTTGGCAGACAGCAGCCCAGGTCACCCCAGGGACGCTGCTGGCACTGGGCAAAGGGCCAGCGAGCTGGGTGTGGGCCAGCTCTCCTTTCCCAGCCGGACAGCGGCTGCGACCAGGGAGAAGGAGCCAGAGACCCGCGACACCAACGGGCCATACATACCAGAGCTCGTGGACGCAGGAGCGCCCAGCTCCCCGCAGGTTCGGGCACGGGTGCTCTCCCCACCTGAAGGGGGTCCCGTTCCCGGAGGTGTGACAACTTTGGGGCGCTTCCACTCTGGGAACCCTCGTCTCTGCTACCTGTGATCCCGTTCCCGGGCAGATGTGAGGCGACCCACCCGGCCCCAGCCTCTGCCAACGCCCAGCTCGGGCGGGAGCCGCCGCCCATCCCCTCTCCCTCACCTCCAGCCTGGCTCGAAGCCCAGGCGGGAGAGGGGGGGTGGGCGCCCCCTCCAGCGAAGAAAGCTGCCTTTTCCAGCAACAGGCGGGCGCGCGATCCCCGAGCTGGGATGGCGCTCCCCAGCGGCGCGTCCCGCCCGCGCCCCAACGGCGGCGCAGAGGACCGCACCTGGAGGCGCCCTCCCGCCCCGAGGGCCCGGCTCCGCCCTGCCCCGCCGGGCGCTCCTCCCGCCGCCCCGCTCCGCTCTTCAACCCTCCCCAGGACACGTTTTTCTCCACTGATATTTTGAGTAGAAGGGACGGAGGGAAGGGCTGGTGGCCGGGAGGGAGGGAGAGAGGAAAATGGATGCGCCTCCCGGACTGGGGCCGAGCTCGAACTTGCAACCCAGGTACGTGCCCTTGAGCAGACTCGAACCCGCGACACTTCGGGCGCAGGCGGACTCTATCCGCCAGCCACGCGGGCGGCCGCCCCCCACTCTCGCCGGGGCACACGGACCGGGCTGCAAACCGGCCGAAGAGCGGCGCGCGCAGGGCGCGGGGCGCCGCGGGCCGGAGAGGGGCGCACGCCGCAGCGCCAAGCTCCAGCCCTTCGGGGTGCGGCCCCGGGAGACCTCACTCACCCGCAGCGCGGCGACAGCAGCAGCAGGCGGCCAGCAGGAAGGCGCAGAGGAGCCTGGACAGCCCCATGCTTCCCGGCGGAGGGCGAGCGCAAAGTGAGAGCCCGGCCACCGCGGGCGCTGACGTCAGGGGGAAGGGGAGGGGGGAGGGGGGAGGGGAGGGGGAGGGGGCCGAGCGCCCGGCGGCCCCGCCCCGCAGCCCCCGGACCGGCCAGGCGCGCTGCCGTCCTGGGTGGCTGACAGGACCCGCGCGGTAGCCCGCACGGGGCTAGGCGAGAGGCGGCCGCCCAGCCCCCACCTTGGGAAGGGAGCGAGGACAGAGACAGGTGTCTCCGGCCGGACAGACTCGGGAGGCGGCAGCAAGGAGAAGCTGGCCCGAGTAGCCGGAGTCCCACGGTCAGAACCAGCAGCGCGCAAGCCCCACTCAAACCCTTCCAGCCCGTGCAGCCCCGGGGGACCTCCTGGCGGAGGAGCCGCGGACGGGGCCCTCCCGTTCAGGCTTCTCTCTCCGCCCTGCCCCTGCCGGACCTCCGCCACAGAGAAACCAGCGGCCACGGTCGCTACCCAGAGCGATCGCACTGGTGCGGTGCCGCCCGCCTGGCACTGCCCCTCGCCTGGCAGTTCTGGCATCTTTGAGGGAAGAACGCTGGGCCGGATCCCCTAGACCCAGAGGTACCTGCCCTGGGGAGTGGAGATGGAGCCTTTGGCTGTCCCTTCCAACCCAACTCCCGAGGTCCGTCCTCGACTAGATGCAGGGGCGGGGGGGAGTCACCGGCCCAAGGCCCTCTCTCACTTGTCCAAGCCCAGGCCTTGAGGTTTCCGCCCTCTTTGCTCATTGAGCGCCTAGCCTGGGACTCAGTTTCCCCTCATCTGAACGCAAAGAGGGGAAGAAAGAGTTCATGGGTCCAAGCTCTCCAGCTTGACCCCAGAAAACCTGTTGCAATTCCTGACAGTTGGAAAACCCCTGCAGCAGAACTCCACCCCGGGGCCCCCCAACACTGCTGTCTGTGGCTCAGCAGCGGGGGGTGGTAGGAGGAGGAATCAGATCTGGCTTCAGGGTGCGGGGCCTGAGTGGGGTCTGCCGCACAGCGAGGCGTGGGCAGCCTGCAGCGCCCCTTCTTCCCCAGCCCTAGTCTCCTGGCCTCTTGAACTACGGCTCTGGGGAGTGGGAGGGGCTCCCGCCTCAGAGGGACCCGCGTCCCGGCCCCTGGGACTCCTTGGCAAGGGGGTGGAGTAGGAGCTGGGCCAGGCAGACTTTCCGCTGCTTGGGGGAGGAGCAGGGTGAGGCAGCAAATGCCAGAGATGGGCAGGTGATTCGGGAGAACGCTCTGGGACGGCGCTCTGATGACGCAGAGATGACTGGCCGAGGCATCAGCCTGGTCCTTCAGAACCGTGCTGACCCCTCCTCCCTCTCCATCAGTCTCCAGCAGGGACCCTGCCAATCCAGCCCGACCCAGGGGGAGGAGGGGGGTGGGCTGAGGACCAGGCTCCCAGTGCCCTAGAGTGAATATATGCACTGGCCCAGGGCCTGCAGTGGAATGGGCGAGCTCCTCTGTCTGCAGGGGCAGGAACGGCGGGCTGAAGGCTGCTGTTTGCCCCGCAAGCCCGGAGCTGAGCATCGGCCCTGTCCCCACCCCCTTCCCTTCCTTTAACAGGATTAGCTGATCATTCTCCTCTCTCAGCCTGAGGATAAAGCCAGCTAACCACCAAGGACAGTCAGTTCGCAGTTCTGCCCCGAGGAGCGAAGCCCGGTGGGTTAGAGGAGCTGTCTCTGCAGCAGGGAAATGACGTTGGGGACCAGGTGCGCCCCTTCCCGGGCGCCCCATCAGCGTGCAGACTGCCCTCCCAGGAAGCCCTAGCGAGGCCATCTGAGCGGCCAGGGGGCACCCAGTTTGGGATCCTGAATGAAGGGGGCACTGGGAGATTCCAAACCAAAGAGGCAAGGCCTTGGAGGGGATTCCCAGGAAAGTGGAAACAGGAAGAAAAGCCGGTGGTGGCAGACAGGATGGAGCAGAAGATGCTGGCTCTCCGGCTCCTCTAACATGCCAAGGGCTAGAGCTTCCACACAGGCAGGAAGGAGGTGCCGAGGAGGAACTTGCAGGGAGAGGGTTGCGACCCAGAAGGGAGACCGGGAGGCAGGGATGGGCTCCTACCAGCAGCCTCTTGCGCCCGGACGGGGCTGGAAGCAGGCTTGCTCAGATAATAGGCCAAGGTCAGAAGAAGATGCCCTGGCAAGAGTCCTAACTTCATTTCCCTGCAGAAGGGGGGGCAGGGGCGCGGCCTTCCTGCAGCCCCAGGGTAGACCAGGCTCCTGGGAGAGGAGAGAGCCCTGCTGTGGGAGGCCCTGTGGTAGCTCTCTGGCCCAGGTGTGACAGGCTGGGTGGGGGCCGTAATCTGGGTGCCTCAGCTCGTCTCCAGGGTGGGCGGAGACTCATTGTGAGAAGTGGAGAAAAATGGGGTCCAGGTCCAGTGGAGTTGCAGGTAAAAAGACCAGAAAGGGCCTGTCCCCCAGGGGCTCACTGGGGTGAGATTTGAACCTAGGAGCCCCCCCCCCCCAGCTCTAGCATAGTGGGCACAATGACCTCTGGTCCAGGGACTTCCCCGGAGGATGCGAGAAGGGAGGCCGGGCTGAGGAAGGAAGCGGATCAAGGCAGGTCTGCAGCTGCAGTGAGAAGGAGCTGGGGGTAGAGAGGGGTGGCCAGCAATCTTGCCAGTTAAGGAGGCTGGGGAACCCCCTGGACTGGCCAAAAATAGGGTCCAGTCTGGGTTGGAAGTGAGGTAGGAGAGCATTTCCAGAACGGGGCTGAGCTGGGAGGAGACCGGGAGTGAAACACACGGTGGGAGGAGGGTGGGGGCCCTTGCTGCGAGGACATCTTGGGCCAGGAAGCCGGATGCTGGGGGCTGGGTGGAAGATGTGGGGAAGGGATTGAATGGGGGGAAGCAACCCCTATCCTGGCCGGACGCAGTCTCACCCGTGTCCTCTGCACCTGACCCGGGGCAGGAGGAAGGTGCTTGGGGACTGAGGTGCGCCTCAGAAACACTGTGGAGGAGGCGGGTGGGGGATGGGAGGGACTATTTTTAAACTTGGAAAAAACGTGAGTTCATCTCCACCCTGAGCGCTGGAGGCTGCAAAGGCCCCATTGTACAGGGGTCCAGAGGCGGGTGAGGAGGGTGAGCGGCACAATGGCGAGGCTTATGTGGGAGCCGGCCGGGAGTGGGAGGGGGGTCTTCACAGCTGCCGACTGACGCTGGGTCCAGCCACGCTGGGGCTTGGACGGGGGCGTGTCCGCGCACACAAAGCCCCCCGTTGGGGAGCAGGGGCTCTGGCATCCTGGCCCATGCTGGGGAGGGGGCTGTGGGTGGGATTCCCACAGCCTGGCTTTCCCAGGGACTGCAGGGTCTGTTCCCAGGCTCCCAGCATTCCAGTGACTCCCGTGGGAGCTGACTGGCCTCTGTCAGCCCCTTCCCAGCCAGGGAGTCGGGGAAGGAGAGAGAGGATGTGGATGTATAGAAACTCTTCTTGGGGAGTAGGGACCCTTAAGCCAGAGGAAGGGGGCGGCAGTGGGCAGGTGGGTATGCTGAGGGGGTCGCAGCCCTCCCATCCTAGCCCTCACCGGGCTGTGCGCTCAGACTGGAGACGGTCACTCCTGTCCCCTCCGACCCCAGAGGCCTCTCCACTTGGACAGGCCTCCAGCACGCACAGCCCCCAGCTCAGGGGACCCCCGGGCATCCCAGGAGCCCCAGCTCCCCAGGTTTTGCCCAGCGGAGGCCCGGGAAGGCGGGGCATCCGGCCGAGGCGCACCGACCCAAACATTACCATAAATGCTCAGGCCGCGTCGCACGCCGGGCGGGGCTCGTGCTGGGGACTCTGGATCCCTCCGGAAGCCCCAAATCCGGTCTTCAGGCCGCGTGATTCAGTCTGCTCGCCCCCCACTGTGGAAAGTGGGCCTACAGAGTTCGGGAGAGATCCCAGGCTGCGTGGGGGGTCCCTAGGGGTTGCCTCCTGGTGCCCAGTGACCTAGATGGACAGAGTAGGACCCTCCAGCCCCGAGTTCAGCATCCGGACACGTGCGAAGGCTTCTGGGTCTCTCTGGTTCTGCAGGACCCTCTGCTGTGAGCCACAATAATGGGGCCTCCTGAAACTCGAGTTTCAGGTCTCTGTCCTCTGAGGGCCTAACCCACTTCCCACCTGCTCGTCCCACCCAAACCGTGGAGATGGGAGCCTGGGTGGGAACAGCTGGCTGGCAGCTTACATCCCCCCCTTGGGGAAGTTCACCTCTGCTCCCCGAAATACCACCACCCAGGGGGAGGAATGTCTCCAGAGAGCTGTTTAAATTTGACTTGGACTTGTCCCCAAGCAAGGCCAGCTGGGCTGCGGGAGGGAAGCCTGTGGGACCCAGGGCTGCCAGGCCCGTCTCCTGCCCGCTCCTCCCTGAAGCCCACTCCTGCCTTGGTTTCTCCTTCCACACAGAGCTGGGAGCAACCCAGGGGGAACCCTGGAGGAGGAAGCCTTGTTCCACTCCACCCTGGTGGGGCCTGTGGTCCGCCCTGCGGTTGCCACAGCTGCTCTTGGAGGAGGGGAGGGAAGTGGAGAAAGAGAAGAGAAGAGAGGAGGTGAGCCAGGGGCCTGCTCCCTGCCTCCCTGCCCACACCCCCGTGGCTGGGGCTCCAGGAACACGTGAAAAATGGAGCTAGCACAGGACTTGGAGTCGGAGAGAAGTCCAGGGCTAGGTCAGCCGGCTGTGCACCTTCCCTTCACATCCCCGTGGCGCTGGACAGTGCTGCTTCAACTTTGGTGTCACACCTGGCTGTAGACTCCATGCAGGAACTGGTGACTTGGAGGTGTCCCTGCCACTGTTAACCTTGGCAAGGGACTTCCCAGGGGACACGGCAGGGCTCTGATGAGGGAAGCAGCTCTCATAGGGATCATCCCAGGGGAAATGTTTCACGTGAGGGTCATTTCCATCGCTGATCTTGATTGTGATGTTTGCAACAAAAAATAAGGAAACAAAGAGTTACATGACGTAGAGCCACACAGCCTGGGAGCGATGGAGCTACACTGTTGCACTGTGATACGATGCACACTACATAACATTTACTTTTTAACCACTTTAAGTATACGATTCAGTGGCATGAAGTACATTCACAGTGATCGCCACAGTATCATTGCAGGACGTTTTCATCACCCCAAGGAGCCACAGTTTGAACTGAGATTTATCTAGCTCCCAAATCTATGCACTAGACCAGTAATGATGTACGGCTGAATTAAGTAAACAAATAACGGAAATGGGAGAAGTGGACTGAATACCACTGAATTATGTGGTACAAACAGGAAGTGCGACAGGGTTGTGGATCTCCCGGGCACCGGGCAGGACTGGCACGCTCCCTGGAGTGTGCAGGCTTCAGCGGGAAGCCAGTGTCGATGGAGGAGTGAAGGGAGGACCACTCCAGGCGGGACAAAGGTGTAAGCAAAGACAGAAGGCTGAGCCTGAAGTGGTGGGACGGCAAACTTTCCGCAGGGGACGACTTCCAAAGTCACCCTCTGGCTCGAAGGTGGTCAGGATGGGAGGCAGGGCTTGAAGTTGTATTTACAGAGAAAAGCCACTACTGTCACTTCTAGCAGATGTTTGCATGGAGTGCCTTGAGCCACCCCCCCCACCCATGGCACACCCTTCCACAAGCCACTGGGACTCCGAGTGTGACTTCGCTAACTGGAGATTCAGCAGGTAGAGGGTGCATACACGCGGGAGCTTGTGCAGGCGAGCTGGATTTCGGTGATGGGGGGGAATGGGGAGCCACTACAGGTTCCTGAGCAATGGCCAAAGAGGTGGTGACCTTGGAATCAGGTTGACAATGCTTTCTGCAGTTCCTCTGTGCTGAGAGCGCCCCCTGGTGGTCCCGGTTAGACTTGTCCCCTCATTTTGTGGGTAGGGAGAAGGGCGGACTGAACACCAGGATGAATACATTGCAGAAGGCAGACTGTTGGGCCTCATTTCAGTTCATCCTGTGAGGACAGCACCGTGGACATAGAGGTGACATGTGGACAGAGAGGGTTTGTGGTGAGGGAAAGGGACCTCGTGCTGGTTCCCTTCTCTATCCTGTTACCCTGAACCAGGCTATTGCGGGCTGGAGACAGGATGACAGCCCAGGCGAGGCCCACCTGCTTGAGAACCGTGCATTCTAGTGAGTGGGACAGACCGGCAACGACTACAGTGCAGCGTGCCGAGTACTAGGGTGCAAATTACGGACCCAAAACAGTTAACCCAACCTGGGGTGGTCAAAGACGGCTTCTTGGAAGGGTTGATGCCTAGTTTCATTGTAAGAGGTGACATTGGATAACCAGGTGAAGGGGATGTGGCGTGTGCTGTTTAAAGTGTGACATAGCGCCGGGCCGGTGTGGCTCAGTGGTTGAGCGTCGACCCATGCACCAAGAGGTCGCCGGTTCGATTCCCGGTCAGGGCACATGCCCAGGTTGTGGGCCAGATCCCCAGTGGGGGGCATGCAGGAGGCGGCCAATTGATGTTCTCTCTCATCGATGTTTCTATTTCTCTCCTTCTCCCTTCCTCTCTCTCTCTAAAAAAAAAAAAAAAATCAATAAAGAAAAAAGAAAAAGAAAAGGTACTTAAAAATAAAATAAAGTGTGACAGAGCATGGTGTGTGCAGGAGACTACCTAGCAGTTTGCTAGTACCCTGGGAGGGAGGAATGAGCGTGGTGAGGGTGAGGCCAGGTCACGGAGGATTCGTGAAGCACAGTAAATTATCTAGAGCGACAGGAACCACGTGAAAGTTTTACACGGGGAGCACCCACGACCCAGAGGGGCAGAACCAAAGGCCCCACTTTCCAAGGCCCCATTTCCCTCCTCAGGCCTGTCCTCTCCCTTGGGTGGCCGAGCTTGGAAATGTCCAGTCCCTCTGGGGAGATTGCCTTATCCACAGGGCGTGCCTCATTTTAACTTTTGGAAGCTAATTCATTGGTCCATAAGAGCCCCACACGAGAATGAGAGATAAGTGTGGGGTCTCTTCCCTAATGTGTGACTGAGATCCCCTCAGCAGCCTCCGCTCCTGCCCACATCCAGCTTGAGGAGGGACATCACACTCTGCTGAGTCCCCTGAAAACAGTCCTTGAGTCAAGTCCACGCAGTGGAGCGGATGCGGCTGGTGGAGGGAGAGGGGTGGCCCTGCTGAGGCGAGTGACGCCGGAATGCGCAGGAATTTCACATGGAAAAGCTTCGCCGAGAACACCACCTAGAGAATGTTACCTTTTGTATATGGATGGATGGACGTGTTAATGTTTTCGTTATTGATTTTAGAGAGAGAAGAAGAGAGAGGGAGAGAGAGGGAGAAACACAGATGAGAGAGAACATCGACTGGCCGCCTCCTGCATGCCCCCCACTGGGGATCGGGCCCACGACCTGGGCATGTGCCCTGACCGGGAATCGAACCGGTGACCTCTTGGTGCATGGTCGATGCTCAACCACTGAGCCACACTGGCCGGGCTGGATGAACATTTTATATATTATGTATCTCTATACTTTCTAATAGAAACAATGACAGGACCAAAACCAAATAAACATAAAGAGCGATGGAAGGAACAGGCCATCGTTTACCGGGCCGGGTCGGAGTACAGGTGAACTCACCTACCACGTATCAAAACACTTGAATTATGTGAAAGCGAACTGACTGTTGAATACGCTCTGTCCTCTTACCTTGACAAACATACTTTCTAGAGACAAAATTAAAAATATGTAAAGCTATGGTCCTTGCATGACTTAAAGTCAGCAAAATAGCCAAGACAGATTAACTTAATGGTTATTGCACATGCCTGGGCATTCTCCTAATGGGCCAGGAGTGTTTAGATAGATAACAAAATCATATACACTTTATAAATTATTATATATATTTATTTAAATTCATTTTTCTTGCCTGAATTTTGGCAAAGTCCCTAATTATATTGTTATAATAAAATTTTTCTTGCCCAGCCGGTGTGGCTCAGTGGTTGAGCATCGACCCATGCACCAAGAGGTCACCGGTTCGATTCCTGGTCAGGGCACATGCCCAGGTTGTGGGCCCCATCCCCAGTGGGGGGCATGCAGGAGGCGGCCAGTCAATGTTTCTCTCTCCCTCTCCCTTTCTCTCTCTCTAATATCAATAAAGAAAAAAAATTAAAAACATTTTTGTTCTCATAATGTATGTTCAGTAATGCTAAATTAATTGACCTTTCTTTTATTTATTTATTCATGAGAAAGAGAAAGAGAAACACCAATTTGTCATCCCACTGATGTACACACTCGCTGGCTGATTCTTGTATGTGCCCTGACTGGGGATCAAACCTGCAACCTTGGTGTCTCAGGACAGCACTCTAACCGACTGAGCTACTCTGCCAGGGCTAATTGACCTTCCTTGAATTATTGTTTTTTAGATATTTACAAAATTAATTTTAATTTGGTGAAACTTTTTCCCACATTGAAATTATCACTAATATTTTATAGCAATACTCAGATTCAGAATCGAACCATAAATTTTTTATATAATGTTCAAACATTATAAAGGAGTCACATATAATAAATATTTTATCCCAGAAAATGTTTTTTCATCATACAAATCTTAATTGTTTATATTGTAATTTTCACTACTTTTTAATGCAATGCCTAGATCTAGTTGATGTTTCTTAAGTTTTACGTTTTTCAAATTCTTTAATGCTGAAATATTATAAAGAAAACCCCACAGAGCAGTAGGTCACTACATTATCCAACTCTCTCTTCAGCTGAGACTGTCACTCAGTCTTGGCCACCGGACAGTCTCTATAGAAACTAGTTTGGGGATTATTTACATGTGAATCTTTTCCTTTATGGTCATGCAAACATTTCTATTTCCTTGTTTTCGCTTCCATGCATATATTTTCCACTCTGTTTTGAAATAGCCTCAAACATTTAGAAAAGTTGTAAGGATAGTACAGAAGAATCCTTGTATGCCCTTTTTACCTAGAGTCCTGGATTATTGAGGACTTTATTGTTGTTATTAAGGATATTCTCCCATTGATTTTTAGATAGAGTGGAAGGGAAGGAGAGAGAGAGAGAGAAGGAGGGAGAAAAACATCGATGTGAGAGAGACATATAGATCGGTTGCCTCCCACATGACCTGGGGCCAGGATCGAACCTGCAACTCAGGTACGTGCCCTTGGCCAGGAATCGAACCCATGACCCTTCAGTTCGAGGGCCGACACTCTAACCATTGAGTCAAACTGGCCAAGGCAACATTTTACCACATTTTTTTTCTTTTTTCTTTTCTCTACATTAAACATTTAAATACATTTTAAAAATTTTAAACATTTTATTTGATATATGTGTGTGTACAGATGTATAATTATTTTGTGGTGAATCGGGAGAGTAGATTGCATCCATCAGGTCCCGAGTCCCCTTACTATTTCAGAGATTCCTAAGAAGGATATTCTCCTGTAGAGCCACAGTACAGTTATCAAATTTAAAAGATTTATACCGATACCAAGTGTTTCTAATCTATAATCCATATCCCAGTCTGAGCAGTCCCAGCAACAGCCACGGCAGCATGTCCCCTCTCCTGCAGGGGGCGCCCCAGGGTCGCCAGTGCATTCCGCCTCTGTGTGATTGCCCTCCTGGAATCTGCAGCAATTCCCCAGATGTTGTCCTTCTGGTTTGTCAGTTTGGATTTGTCTGCTGTACCTTGTCCTGAAATTATAGTTATGCACCCTAGGCGGGAACACTGTATCAGGGACATGTACCCTTAACATCCTTGGCGGTTCTGGCCTGAACCATTTTTTACTGGGATGGTTTTAAAATAGCGATTTTCTACCTCCAGGCTCCCTCCACGTGTACCAGTCAGCATCTGTGAGGAAGAGCCCTTCCTTCTCACTGATTTGTTTATCTGTATCTCTTTATTATTAGGGCTTATGGATTCCTATTTTATTCAGTGGGTTTATTCCATTACTGTCTTATTTATTTTGGTGCTGAAATTAACCCAGACTTGGCCACCTTTGAGCTGGCTCCCGTGTCCTTTGGCAACAACCACCCCCATAAATGTTGGCACTGCTTTCTTTCTTTCTGGTACAACAAGATGTTCCAAGCTCACCTTTTAGCTTCTCAGCCCCAGCTCTGCAGTCAACCTGGTTCCTTTTAGCATGAAATGGTAGTTAGAAACTAAAATCTGGCCTCTAAATGTGCTCATTGATACTGGGTTATCATTGCTTCTAGGCCCTTTCAGTGGGTAGAGCTAGGGAAAAAATGTATATATAATGTATATACAATGTATATATTATATATGCAATGTATTTACAATGTATATATTATATATAATATATACACATGTAATATATAACCTATGATATGCCTAATACCTAATATATATAAAAAAGTTATATATAAGACATATTATATAACTTATATATATGTGTGTGTGTGTGTGTGTGTGTGTGTGTGTGTGTGTATTAGAAGGCATGAGTTCATACTGAGTTCCACTTCTGATCCAGCTCCGTGGGGTCCTACCTTGCTTTCCTGCATTCTCTATTTCTGTCTTTCTTCCAAAGAGAAAAACTCTGGCTCTCAACAATATTTCAGAATTGCTACGCCCATACCACTATGAAAAACAGAGCTAATAAAAATATTTCAAGCCCTGGCCGGTTTGGCTCAGCGGTTAGAGCGTCGGCCTGCGGACCAGAGAGTCCTGGGTTCGGTTCCCGCTGAGGGCACGTACCTCGGTTGCGGTTTGTCCCCGGCCCTGGTTGGGGTCATGTGGGTGGCAGCCTCTTGATGTGTCTCTCACGTCGACGTTTCTCTCTCTCTCTCTCCCCACCCCCTCCTGCTCTATCTGAAGATAAATGCAAAAATGTCCTCGGGTGAGGATAAAAAAAAAAAAAATTTCAAGAGGACTTTTTTTTTCTCCTCCATGCTGAGGGTTAGTTCTTACTTACCCCCTTTCTGTGGGCTTATATTATTGGGATCCTTTGTATCTGTTTGCATTCAGTGTTGGTTATTTTTTCTAATTTTTGTTAATTTAATTTAATTTTTTAAAAGTGTAGAGCATTAGCAAGCTTCCTAAAGTCAAACTTACGTCAAGAGTGCACTCAGGGATGCAGCACTCACTCCCGATCCTGGTTCCTCCCCTTTCCTCCACCCCACCCCACCCCTTATAGATCATTTATTTGATAGTTTTTCTGGTTTAACCTTCCAATGCTTTAATTAAAAAAAAAAAAAAAAAAAGGACATACATGTGCTTTGTTATTTCCCTTTCTTACACAAAAGGTACCACACCATATTTAATATTTTGCACTTTGCTTTTTTTAACATAATAGTGTAAACTGGAAATCACCCTGTATGAGAGATCTTCCTCCTTAATCCTTCCTATTTTACTTATTAAAAAAAATTTTTTTCCTTTATTGATTTCAGAGAGAGAGGAAGTGAGAGAGAGAGAGGGAGAGAGGGAGAGATGGAAACATCGATGACAGAGAACATCGACTGGCCGCTCCTGCATGCCCCCCATTGGGGATCGGGCCCACAACCTGGGCATGTGCCCTGACCAGGAATCGAACCAGCAACCTCTTGGGTGCATGGGTCGACGCTCAATCACTGAGCCACACCAGCCCGACCTTTTTTTTCTAAACAACTCTATTGCACCCCACTGGATTTACCTACCATAGTTTTGTCAACCAATCTTCTGTTTGGACATTTAGATAGTTTTCCAATCTTTGGCAATTACAAATGATGTTGCAATAAATTTTTATTTTGTTGAAAGTGTCTTAACAGTAAATTCCTAGAATTGAATTGCTGGGTCAAAGGGTAAAAGCATATGAAGAGCCCTGGCTGGTTTGGCTCAGCGGTTAGAGCATCGGCCCGTGGACCACAGAGTCCCGGGTTCGGTTCCCACTAAGGGCATGTACCTTGGTTGCGGTTTGTCCCCGGCCCTGGTTGGGGTCGTGCGGGTGGCAACCAGTCAATGTGTCTCTTTCACGTCGATGTTTCTCTCTCTTTCTTCCTCCCTCTCTCCCTCCTGTTCTATCTGAAGATAAATGCAAAAATGTCCTCGGGTGAGGATAAAAGAAAAAAAGCATATGTAGATTGTTTTGTTGTGTTTTTTAAAGTATGGTTAAAAAAATATATATATGTATAACATAAATTTTGCCATCTCAACCATTTTTTAAGTTCACAGTTCAGTAGTATACAGTTTTTTTGTGTACAGTTCAAAGTATATTTACATTGTTGAGACACAGATCTCCAGAATCTTTTTATCTGACAAAACTGAAGCAGCCTATTTATTGAACAGAAACGTTTTCCCCTTGGCCCCTAGCCCCCAGGAACCCCCATTCTACTTTCTGTTTGTATGGATTTGACTATTTTAGGTAACTCATGTAATTGGAACCACACAGTATTCATCTTATTGTGATTGGCTTCTTTCTCTTGGCATGATGTTTTCAACTTTCATCCATGGTATAGCACGTGTCTGAATTTCATTTGTTCTTTATGGCAGACTAATATTCCCATGTATGGACATACCACATTTGTTTATGCGTGACTGCCAGTGGACACTTGGGCTGCTTCCGCTTCCTGGCTGTTGTGAACAGTGCTGCTATGGACATGGGAGAGCAGACGTCTCTTTGGTACCCCGCGTTCAAGTCTATTGGCTGTGTTCCCAGAAGAAGAACTGCTGAATCATATGGTAGTTCTATTTTTAACTTTTGAGGAACTTTCATACTCTTTTCTTTTAATTTTTAAAAATTGATTTTTAGAGAGAGAGGAAGGGAGAGGGAGAGAGAGATAGACACATCGATGAGAGAGAACATCGACTGGCTGCCTCCTGCATGCCCCCCACTGGGGATCGGGCCCACAACCTGGGCATGTGCCCTGACCGGGAATCGAACCAGGACCTCTTGGTGCAGGGTCGATGCCCAGCCACTGAGCCACACCGACCGGACTCATACTGTTTTCTGTAGCAGCTACACCACGGTACAATCCCACCCACAGTGCACAACAGCTCTTACCTCTCCACAGCTTCACCAACACCTGCTATTTTCTGTTTCTTTGGTAGCAGCCATCTCACTGGGCACAAGGTGACATCCCACCGTGGCCTCACCAGCACCTTCTGGTGGCTAAAGATGCTGGGCATCCTCCCATATGCCCGCTGGCCAAACGCACATCACCCTTGGAGAAGTGGTTATTCAGGTTCCTCATATACCCCACAATGGGGCTATCTGATTTTCTGTTGTAGAAACTTTCCACATATTTCAGACACAGGCCCTCATTAGATATGCCATCTGCAAATACTTTTCCCAACTCTGCGTGTTGTCCCTACTCTGCGTGTTGTCCCTACTCTGCGTGTTGTCCCTACTCTGTGTGTTGTCCCTACTCTGTTGATTGTGTTCCTTGATGCACAAAAGCCTACAACATTTTGTTGTTGTTAATCCTCACCTGAGGGTATTTTTTCCATTGATTTTTAGAGAAAGTAGGGAGAAACACTGATGTGAGAGAGACATTGATTGGTTGCCTCCCGCATGTACCCTGAGTGGGACTAGGAATCAAACCTGCAACCCAGGTATGTGTCCTTGACTGGGAATCAAACCCGTAACCCTTCAGTACATGGGCTGATGCTTTAACCACTGACCCACACCAGCCGGGCTCCAGCACCCATTTTTGATAAAAACTCTCAGCAAAGTAGGAATAGAGGGATCATACCTCAGCATAATAACGACCATATGAGAAACCTACAGCCAGCATCATACTCAATGGGCAAAAACTAAAGCATTTTCCTTAAAACAGGCACAAGACAGGGATGTCTGCTTTCACTATTCTTATTCAACATAGTACGGGAAATCCCAGCCACAGTGATCAGATAAGAAGAAAAAATAAAAGGCATCCAAATTGGAAAGGAGAAAATAAAATTGTCATTATTTGAAGATAACATGATATTGTACATAGAAAACCCTAAAGACGCCACCAAAAATACCTAGTAGATTTGATAAATGAATTCGGCAAAGTAGCAGGAATCAAAATCAACATTCAGAAGTCAATGGCATTTTTGTACACCAATAATGAAGTCTCAGAAAGAGACACTAAAAAGAAAAAAATCCCATTTACCATTACAACAACAACAAAAAATAAGATACCTTGGAATAAACTTAACCAAGGAGGTAAAAGACCTGTGCTAGGAAAACTACAGGACATTGAAAAAAGAAATAGAGGAAGACATAAAGAAGTGGAAGCGTAGACCATGTTCATAGATTGGAAGAATTAACATCATTAAAATGTCCATACTACCCAAAGCAATCTATAGATTCAATGCAATTCCTATTAAAATATCAATGGCATATTTCACAGATCTAGAAAAAAATATTCCAAAAATGTATATTGAACCAAAAAAGACCCCAAATTGCCACAGCAATCTTGAGAAAGAAGAACAAAGTTGGAGGGATCACAATACTGGATATAAAACTATACTGCAAAACCACTGTAATCAAAACAGCCTGGTACTGGGTCAAGAACAGGCATAGAGATCAATGGAACAGAACAGAGACCACAGAAATGGACTTACATCATTATGATCAATTAATATTTGAAAGGAGGCAAGAACATACAATGGAGTAAAGACAATCTCTTCAAGGAACGGTGTTGGAAAATTGGACAGCTACATGCCAAAAAAACAAAAAAAAAACAAAAAAAAAAACGAAAGTAGATCACCAGCTTACACCATACTCAAGAATAAAATCAAAATGTATAAAAGACTTAAATATAAGTCATGAAACCATAAAAATCCTAGAAGAAAACATAGGCAACAAAATCTCAGACATCTCATGTAGCAGAATCTTTACCAGTACCTCTCCTGGGACAAGAGGTATAGGAAAAAATAAACAAACGGGACTACATCAAACTAAAAACCTTCTGCACCAAAAGCAACCATCAGCAAAATGGAAAAGGAACCCACTGTATGGGAGAACATATTTGCCAATGACACATCTGATAAAGGGTTTATTTCTAAAATATATAAAGAACTCATAAAGCTCAACAAAAGGAAGAAAAAAACCCAATTAGAAAATGGGCAGACGACCTGAATAGGCACTTCTCCAAAGAGGACATACAGATGGCCAATTGACATATGAAAAGATGCTCAACATCACTAAACATCAGAGAGATGCAAATTAAAACCACAACGAGGTATCACCTCACACCTGCCAGAATGGCTACCAGCAGTAAATCAACAAACAACAAGTGCTGGCGAGGGTGTGGAGAAAAGGGAACCCTCATGCACTGCTCGTGAGATCGCAGACTGGAGCAACCACTGGAAAACAGTATGGAATTTAATCAGAAAATTAAGAATGAGATTACCATTTGACCCAGCAATCTCACTTCTAGGAATATATCCTAAAAAGCCTGAAACACCAATCAGAAAGAATATATGCACCTTTATGTTTATAGCAGGGTTACTTACAATAACTAAGATCTGGAAATAGCCCAAGTGCTCGTCAGTAGATTAGTGGATAAAAAATCTGAGGTAGCCCAGCCAGTGTGGCTCAGTGCTTGAGCGTTGACCCATGCATCAAGAGGTCACCAGTTCAATTCCCAGTCAGGGCATGTGCCCAGGTTGTGGGCCCAGTCCCCAGTGGGGGGCATGCAGGAGGCAGCCAATCGATGTTCTCTCCCATCAATGTTTCTCTCTCTCTCTCCCTCTCCCTTCCTCTCTCTCTAAAATCAATAAAGAAAAAAAAAGTTGAGGTATATGTACACAATGGACTACTACGCAGCTGTAAAAATGAAGACTTTCTTACCATTTGCGACAGCATGGATGGATCTGGAGAATATAATGCTGAGTGAAATAAGCCAGTCAGAGAAAGACAAATACCACATGACCTCACCTATAAGTGGAAGCTAATGCACATAATAAACTGATAAATAAAATGGGTCCAGAGGCATGGAACAGACTGACATATCTCAGAGAAGGGGAGGGGGAGATGGGAAGAGATTAACCAAAGAACTTATACACATATAGGCATAAGCAATGGATACAGACAATAGTGTGGTGAAGGCCTCAGGTGGGGCAGGGGCTGGGGAAAGGAGGGGAGAACGGGGGGACACTTGTAATGCTGTCAGCAACAATAACAAAAAGAAATCATATGGTACTTGTCTTTCTCTGACTTATTTCACTTAGCATAATGCTCTCCAGGTCCCTCCATGCTGTCCCAAACAGATTTCCTTAGTTTTTACAGTCCAGTAGTGTTCCACTGTGTACATGAACCACAGCCTTCTTATCAGCTCATCTACTGATGGGCACTTGGGCTGCTTCCAAAGCTTGGCTATTGTAAACAGTGCTTTCAATGAACATAGGAGTGCATATATTCTTTTGAGTGTTTCGGGTTTTCTCGGATAAATCCCCAAAAGTGGAATCACTGGGTCATAAGGCAGTTCCATTTTTAATTTAAAAAATTATTTTATTTTATTTTTTCATCACCATTTATCCCCTCAATGCCCTTTCCCACCTCCACCCATACTTCTCCCCCAGAAACCACAACACTGTCGTTCATGTCCAGGAGTTCTCTCTTTTTGGCTCAATCCCTCCACCCCACAACACCACCTCCCCCAGAGCTGTCTGCTTGCTCTCTCTGAGTCTGTCACTATTTTGCTTGTAAGTTCATTAGATTTCACATATGACTGCATCGTATGGTACTTGTCTTTCTCTGACTGGCTTATTTCCCTTAGCATAATGTTCTCCAGGTCCACCCAGGCGCTCAAAAAGGGTAAACTTTTCTTCCTTTTCATGGCAGAGTAGCATTCCATTGTGTACATGTACCACAGCCTCTTTATCTGCTCATCTCCTGACGGACACTTGGGCTGCTTCCAAATCTTGGCTGCTGTAAACAGCGCTGTAATGAACACAGGGGCGCATGTATACTTTGGAATAAGTGCACAAGGGACCCCTTCTCGCCACATCCTTTCCTTGTTTGTTGCTTTATTGATGATAGCCATTCTGACAGGTGTGAGGTGGTATCTCATTGTGGTTTTAATTTGCATTTCTTTGATGATTGGTGATGTTGAGCGTTTTTTCATATGTCTACTGGCCATCTGTATGTCCTCTTTGAAGTGTCTATTCAGATCCCATGGCCACTTTTTTTTTTTTTTTGTACGTGCCCCTAGCGGGAACAGAACCTGGGACTCTCTGGTCCGCAGGCTGACGCTCCAACTGCTGAGCCAAACCGGCCAGGGCCCATGGCCATTTTTTAATTGGTGTGTGTGTGTGTGTGTGTGTGTGTGTGTGTGTGTGTTGAATTTTATAATTAAAAACAATTTTTGGAAAAAAAAAACAAAACAATTTTTGGATATTAACCCCTTATCAGATGTATTGGTGAATATGTTGTTCCATTCGGTGGGTTTCAATTTGTTGATGGTTTCCTTTGCTGTGCAAAAACTTTTCAGTTTGATGTAGTCCTATTTGTTTATTTTCTTCTTTGTTTCCCTTGATGGAGGAGAAATATGAGAGAAAACATGTTGCTACAAGAAATGACTGAAATTTTACTGCCTATCTTTTCTTCTTGGATTTTTATGTTATTATTTTTTTTTAGTCTAATATTTAAGTCAATAGAAACATTTCAGATCAGAAGGGATTGGCATGAAATATTCAAAGAGATGAAAAGCAAGGACCTCCAACCAAGACTCTTTTACCCAGCAAGGTTATCATTTAAAACTGAAGGAGAAATAAAGAGTTTCCTGGACAAGAAAAAGCTAAAGGAGCTCTTGTAATGCCACCAAACCGGCATTACAAGAAATGTTAGAGGGCTTACTTTAAGAAAAAGGAGGAGGTGGAGGAGAAGAGGAGGAAGAGGAGGAGGAGGAGGGGGTAGAGGAGGAGGAGGAGGAGGAGAAGGAAGAGGAGGAGGAGGAGAAGGCAAAAACAAAAACAGAGGAATATAGTTATAAGAATAAGATGGCAAGTACATACCTATCAATGATCACTTTAAATATAAATGGCTTAAGTGCTCCAATTAAAAGACATAGGTCGCCCTGGCCGGTTTGGCTCAGCGGTTAGAGCGTCGGCCTGCGGTCCAGAGAGACCCGGATTCGGTTCCTGCTTGGGGCACATACTTCGGTTGCAGTTTGTCCCCGGCCCTGGTTGGTTGTGCAGGAGGCAGCCACTCGATGTGTCCCTTTCACGTCGATATTTCTCTCTGTCTCTCTCTTCCTCTCTCTCCCTCCCACTCTATCTGAACAAAAAGTGGAAAAGTGTCCTTGGGTGAGGATAAAAAAAAAAAAAAAAAGACATAGGTAGCTGAATGGATAAGAAAACAAGATAGATATAGCTATAGATATTCTATAAGGGACACATCTCATAATGAAAGATACACACAGACTAAAAGTAAAGGGATGGAAAAAGATATTTCATGCAGATAGAAATGAAAAAATGCTGGGGTAGCAATAATTATATCTGACAAAATAGGCTTTGAAACCAAGGAGACAAAGAAGGCACTACATAATAATAAAGGAAGCAATCCAACAAGGATATAACCCTTGTAAACATTTATGCACTCAACAGAGGAGCACCTAAATATAAAGAAAATCTTGATGATGGACAGTAATACAATGATAGAAGGGGATTTTAATACCCCATTGACATCAATGAATAGATCTTCCAGACAGAAAATCAACAAGGAAACGGTGGCCTTAAATGACATACTAGATCAGATGAATTTAATTGATATCTTCAGAGCACTTCACTCCAAAGCAGCAGAATATAGATTCTTTTCAACTGCACATGGCACATGTTCTAGGATAGACCATATATTAAGTCACAAAAAAACTCTCAGTAATTTTAAGAAGATTAAAATCATATCAAGGATCTTCTCTGGCTGTAATGGTATGAAACTAGAAATCAATCACAAAAAAAAACTGAAAAACACACAAAGACATGGAGGCTAAATAACATGTTACTAAACAATGAATTGGGTTAACAATGAGATCAGGAAATAATCAAAAGATACCTTGAAATAGATGAAAATGAGAATTCAACAAGTCAAAATCTATGGGATACAGTGAAAGCAGTCTTAAGAGGGAAATTCATAGTATTATAGGCATATCTCAAGAAAGAAAAATTTCAAAAACAAACAAACAAAAACAAACCCAAAAACCAATTTAACTTTACACTTAAAGACACTTGGAAAAGAACAAGAAACACAGCCAAAAGTGAGTAGAAGAAAGGAAATAATAAAGATCAGAGCAGGAATAAATGAAATGAAGTCTAAAAAAACAGTACAAAATATCAATGAAACCAAGAGCTGGTTCTTTGAAAAGATAAACAAGATTGACAAACCTTAACCAGACTAATGAAGAAAAAAAGAGAGAGGATATGAATAAATAAAATCAGAAATAAAAGAGATGAAGTAACAACTAATACCAAAGAAATACAAAGGATTGAAAGAAAATATTAATATTATGAACCACTGTATGCCAACAAAATGGACAATCTGGACAAAATGTATAAATTCCTAGAAACATAGAGGCTTCCCAAACTGAATCAGGAAGAGGCAGGAAACCTGAATAGACAGATTACGACTAGTGAAATTGGAGCAGTAATAATAATAAAAATAAAACTTCCAACAAACAAAAGTCCTGGACAAGATGCACTCACAGATAAATTTTACCAAATATTCAAAGAAAAACCTAACACCTATCCTTCTCAAACTTGCCAAAAAATTCAATAGGAGAGAAGACTCTCAAGCTCATTTTACAAGGCCAGCATTATCTGAATTCCAATATCAGATAAAGACACTGCAATGAAAGAAAATTACAGATCAATAGCCCTGATGAATATATAGATGCTATAATATTCAACAAAATATTAGCAAATTAGATCCAGCAATACATGAAAAAGATCATGCACCATGACCAGGTGGAATTTATTCTGCGGATGCAAGGTTGGTACAATATTGCAAATCAATAAATGTGATACACCACATAAACAAAATGAAGGACTAAAACCACATGATCATATCAATAGACACAGAAAAAGCATTTGATAAAATTTAGCACTCATTTAAGATAAAAACTCTTAGCAAAGTGGGAATAGAGGGAACATAACTCAACATAATAAAGGCCATATATGACAGACCCACAGCCAACATCAAACTCAATGGGAAAAAAACTAAAATCATTTCTCTTAAGATCGGGAACAAAACAGGGATGTCTACTTTCACTACTCTTATTCAACATAGTACTGGAAGTACTAGCCATAGCAATTAGACAAGAAGAAGAAATAAAAGACATCCAAATTGGAAAGGAAAAAGTAAAACTATCATTATTTGCAGATGACATGATACTGTATATAGAGGGCCCTAAAGATTCCACCAAAAAAACTACTAGAACTGATAAATGAATTCAGTAAAGTAGCAGAATACAAAACAAATTTCCAGAAATTTATTCTAGAAATCAGTTGCATTTTTATAACCAATAATGAAATGTCAGAAAGGGAAACTAAGAAAACAATCTCCTTCACAATTGCTTCAAAAAGAATAAAATACCTATGTATAAATTTAACCAAGAAAGTAAAAGAATTGTACTCAGAAAATTATAAGACACTGAAGAAAGAAATAGAAAAAGATACAAGTGAAAGCATACACCGTGTTCATAGATAGGAAGAATTAACATTATTAAAATGTCCATACTACCCAAAGCAATCTATAGATTTAATGCAATTTCTATCAAGATACCAATGGTATATTTCACAGAACTAGAATAAATATCCCCAAAATTTACATGGAACCACAAAAGACCCTGAATAGCCAGAGCAATCTTGAGAAAGAAGAATAAAGTTGGAGGAATCACACCACCTTATAACAAACTATACTACAAAGCTATAGTAATCAAAACAGCATGGTAGTGGCATAAAAACAGATATGTAGATCAATGGAACAGAATAGAAAAACCAGAAATATACCCACAGCAATATGGTTAATTAATCTATGGCAAAGGAGGCAAGAATATATAATGGGGTAAAGATAGTCTCTTCAATAAATAATGGTGTTGGGAAAACTGGACAGATACATGCAAAAAATGAAACTAGACCACTTTCTTACACCATATACAATAATCAACTCAAGGAGATAAATTGAAGATTTGAATGTAAGACCTGGAACCATAAAACTCCTGGAAGAGAATGTTGACAGTAAGCCCTTTGACGTCACTCTTAGAAATATTTTGGATATATCACCTCAGGGAAAATAAACAAAAGAAAAAAAAAAAAACAAATGGGACTATATCAAACTAAAAAGTTTCAGTATAGCAAAGAAAACCATCAACAAAACAAAAGACAACCTACTCAGTGGGTGAAGATATTTGCCAATGATACATCTGAGAAGGGGTTAATATCCAAAATACATAAAGAACTCATACAATTTAACACACACACACACACACACACACACACACACACAATCAAAACAAAACCCCCCCACAAACAAGCCAAATAATGGGAAGAGGACCTGAATAGATGCTTCACCAAAGAGACATACAGATGGCCAATAGACATATGGAAAGATGCTCAACATCACTGATCATCAAATAAACGCAATTAAAACCATGACGAGATACCACCTCATGTGACTGGACAGGGACCAGCCTGGAACGGGTCTGCCTGAGGCCAGCCTGTAGTGTGTGGGTTCTTGACTTCATGCAGGAAAGATTTCACAATGACAGGTGATTGTGAGAGTACGTCTATTAAAGCTGGGGACAGTGAAACAGAGGAAGGGCTCAGTGTAGAAGAAGCAACAGGAGAGCCCAGGTGGGCTCTGCTTTGGCTCCTTAGAAACATCACAGGACAGAAGAGGGTCAGAGGGGCTGCTGTCAGCTCCTGGGAGTCAGAGAGAAAGGGGGCCTTGGAGACAGGATCGGGGGTGAGCCTGGGATGAGCCGCCGCTGCCCACTGCTCCCCTGGTTGCAAGTCTGTGGGGACCCTTAGAGTTTAGGAGGAAATAAAAAGTTCATGCTCAGGAAGGAGCACGGGTGTGGAGGGAGCCCACCTTGGGTCTTTGTCTAGAGGGCTTTTTATCTTTTTTTTTTTTTTTTTCTTTGCAGGTGAGGCTCATAGGGGAAGGTTTCAGCAGAAGATTCATCAGCTTCCCAGGTGCAATTTTTATTTTTATCCTCACCTGAGGACACTTTTGCATTTATCTTCAGATAGAGCGGGAGGGAGAGAGGGAGGAAGAGAGAGAGAGAAACATCGATGTGAGAGAGACACATTGAGTGGTTGCCACCCACACGACTCCATCCGGGGCCAGGGACAAACTGCAACCGAGGTATGTGCCCTTAGCAGGAACCGAACCTGGGACACTCTGGTCCGCAGGCCGGTGCTCTAACAGCTGAGCCAAACCGGCCAGGGTCCCAGGTGCATTTTAAATATGCTCCTGCATCAAAATGAGCACATGGGGCAGTTTGGGATTATTCTTTGGTTTGTTTCACTTTTTATCTTGGGTCTGTCTGGCTTCCATGGGTTGTTGTTTGTTCCCTGACTCCATCCATCCCTGGGTTTAGCTGGCACGAACGGCATTAACTGGGTTTCTGTCCATTTCCCAGGCCACGGTGACTTAAGCGGCGTAGTCTCTGGTTAGGGAGGGCAGGTAGAAACCGTTAGCTTTCAGGTGTCCTTGGTTAGGGGAAATAAAGCCTTGTGGTTCAGCAGCTGGCTGTAAGTTGCTCAAATGATTGGCCTTGTTCCATTTTCTTGTCTGCTTCCCCACTCCACTTGCCCACCCGGACTTTTCCTGGCTTCCCACTGTCCTGCCACAGAGGGTCCTGCCAGTCCAGAAGGCCTTCGCTGGCGCAGACCTGGCTGCTTAGCTGACACGGCGCGGGCCCAGCAAGGTCGCTCAGTGTGATTCTGGACACAGTGAGCCTGACGCACCAGTGAGATATCTAAAAGCTGTCCATGTTCGGGAAGCAGTTGAGACCTGAACTTGGTGAGAGAGACGCAGACTGAAGACAGATTTAAAAACCATTGTGTAGAGAGGAAAGGGGGCCATGACTGAAACAGAGAGAATACAGGGGAGGGTAATGGCCAGGGTACAAGCGGGAGGGAGGCATCACTGGTGTTAAGTGTTTCAGGAAAGTAGAGTAAGAACTAACGATAGCCCGGCTGGTGTGGTTCAGTGGTTGAGCGTCGACCCATGCACCTGAGAGGTCGCCAGTTCGATTCCTGGTCAGGGCACATGCCCAGGTTGTGGGCCCGATCCCCAGTGGGGGGCGTGCAGGAGGCGGCCAATCGATGTTCTCTCTCATCGATGTTTCCATCTCTCTCTCCCTCTCCCTTCCTCTCTCTAAAATCAATAAAGGGGGGAAAAAAAGAACTAAAGTTAAATTAAAAGCTTGTCAGTGGGCAAGTACAATTTTTGAAGAGGAGATGTTAAGGGTGGTGGGGTCGAATGTCTTGAAGGGGAGGTGGGTTTAAAACTGGGGAAAATGCACAGTGGGACAATAAAAACACCACCAGCAACAATAACCATAAAAGACCACGCTCTGGGCAGGAGGCCAAACAAATTTCTGTATTATTTTCCTTGCTTAGAGACATGAGCATTTTGTGGTTAGAGTTTAGGTTGGGTTGGCCATAAAAATAGACTCTTCTGTAAAATCGAATACTGCGATCAAGTGGGAAGCTGGAGGCTGGGGAGAGGCTGGGGAGAGGCTGGGGAAAAGCGAGGCGTTCCAGAAGGCCGTCTGCTCTGCAACATCGTGTCGCCCCGACCACAGCCCTCGGCTCAGTAAAGGTTCGCTGCTCACTGACAAACAAACAAACGAGACGCTTACCTTCCAAGGCTGAAGGCCTTTTCATTTTATTAGAACTTTTTTTATTTATTGGTTTGAGAGAGAGAGAGAGAGAGACAGCGAGAGACATTCATTTGTTGTTCCACTTCTTTATGCTCATTGCTCGTTGGGTGCTTCTTGTATGTGTCCACAACCCTGGTGTATCAGGACTACATTCTAACCCTGAGCTCCCAGTCCAGGGCTGAAAACCTTTTTATTTATTTATTTAAAAAGTTTTTTTTCCCTTTATTGATTTTAGAGAGAGAGGAAGGGAGAGGAAGAGAGAGACAGAAACATCGATGAGAGAGAACATCGATTGGCCGCCTCCTGCATGCCCCCCACTGGGGATCGGGCCCACAAGCTGGGCATGTGCCCTGACCGGGAATCGAACCGGCAACCTCTTGGTGCATGGGTCGACGCTCAACCCCTGAGCCACACCAGCCGGGCTGAAAACCTTTTTTTTAAAAAAATCTTCACCCGAAGATATTTTTCTGTTTATCTTCAGATAGAGTGGGAGGGAGAGAGAGAAACATCAACCTGAGAGAGACACATTGACTGGTTGCCTCCCGCATGACCTGACCAGGGCTGGGGACGAACCGCAACCGAGGCACATGTCCTTGACTTGAATTGAACCCACGACTCTTTGGTCCGAGGGCCAACACTCTACCACCGAGCCAAACTGCCAGGCTGAAAACCTTTTTAAAAGAAAGGATTTATTGGGCCATATTGCTCGCCAGTAAAGGTCCTGGGGCATGAAGTCTAAACCACCAGCTGCTTGGCTCAGTGGAAAAGATGAGCATGTCCTCAGTCCTGGAGCTGACGACGGCATTTATACATTATGTTTTGGGGAAGAAAGAGGTAAGTTGTTTGAAAGAATTTATATTGGCTACAGATAAGGGGGGGGGGAGTAGGATAAGGTGAAAGGGGGCAGTCTCTAAAAAATATATTTACTATTACTTTTAACATTTATTTTTCAATAACAGTTTGCATTCAACATTATTTTGTATTAGTTTCAGGTGGACAGCATAGTGGTTAGACAATCATATGCTTTACAAAGTGTTCCCCCCAATATTTCCAGGGCCCACCTGGCACCATACAGTTATTACAACGTTATTGACTATGTTCCCTGTGCTGTACTTCATATCCCTGTGACTACTGTATAACAACAGATTAGTACTTATAATCCCTTCACTGCCCCCAACCCATCTCCCCTTTGGCTCCATCAGTCTGTTCTTTGTGTCTATAAGTCTGTTTCTACTTTGTTTGTTCATTTATTTTGTTTTTTAAATTCCACATATAAGTGAAATGATACAGTATTTTGTCTTTCCCTGTCCGGCTTATTTCCCTTAGCATAATACCCTCTAGGTTCATCCATACTGTTGCGAATGGTAAGATTTCATTCTTATTTATGGCCGAGTGATATTCATTGTATGTACCAATGCTTTTTTACCCACTCATCTGTCTGTTTTCTTTTTAAAATATGTTTTTATTGATTTTTTAGAGAGAGAGAAATAGAAACATGTGTGAGAAACATCCACGGGCTGGGGATAAAGGCCACAACCCAGGCATGTGCCCTGACCGTGAATGGAACCGGGACTTCTCAGTCCATGGGACATGCCCAGTCCACTGAGCCACACCAGCCAGGCAAGAGGCTGCCCATCTTAAACATTTTTGTACCCAGTACATTAATAGGAAGGTGCTCAATAAATGAGAGAATAATTGACTAAATAGAGGCGGCGGCAGCGTCTGAGAAGGCTGCGGGGCGGTGCAATCCCGGAGTCCAGCTCGGAGGCAGTGACCGCCAAGCCTCGCCCAGAAGGACCGCACTCTTATTCAGCCCAGTGCCAAGTCCCATTCTCTCCGGGGGCGGGGCTAGAGGGACATCCGCCTCTACCTGTCAACTGACCAATCACCGCCTCAGGAGGGCGGAGATTTCAATGTGTCCCCGCCCCTCCGTGGGAAAGCAAACACGTTCAGGCGCCGTTCAAACCGGCCAATGAGAGCTCGACGTTCCCGTGGCTGGGCTTCGCCCATTGGCGGGAGTTGTCGTCCTCCCTGCCGTCAGGGCTCTGGCCCCGCCCCTTCGCACGCAAGATGGCGGCGCGCAGCGGACTGGAGGCCGCGCCTGCGGTGGGCCGAGGTTGACTCCCCTTCCCGCTCCCTGTTCGGGCGCAGGGCGCCGCGAGCGCAGAGGACGGGGGCCGGGCGGGGACAGGGCCACCTGCGTAGCAGGACCGCGAGCCCGCGCCCAGCCTGCGCCGCCCCACCCGGCCCCGGCCCGATCCCAACCGTCTCGCCTCCTGGCTCGGACTCTGCCTGGCCGTGGTGCACGCCACCAGGTCTCCAAACCGAGGGCTCCCCGCCAGCCGGGCTCCCGTCCACCTTGGAGATGTTTGGCCTCTTTCCTCCCAAACAGCCGGCCCTCAAAGCTGGGACTCCCGGACCGGCGCCTGGATCCCGGTTCCTCCACTGAGACCCACTCACCTGTAACCCGCTCTCTCAGATTCTCGATTCTCTTCCTTGGTGGGAGACTTCACTTCCCCTCCAGATTGATCCCTGCTCCCTGCCCCCCAACACTGGCAACCTTACCACCACCCTCAACCGGGAGCCAGACTTTTTTGGGGGACTAACTTCCATAGCTCCATCATGGAGGCGGTGTACCTCGTGGTGAACGGTGTGGGCCTGGTGCTGGACGTGCTGACTTTAGTGTTGGACCTCAACTTCCTGCTGGTGTCCTCCCTCCTGGCCTCCCTGGCCTGGCTCCTAGCCTTCATCTACAACCTGCCACACACTGTACTGACGAGTCTTCTGCACTTGGGCCGCGGAGTCCTACTTTCACTGCTGGCCTTGATCGAGGCTTCGATCCGGCTCACTTTTGGGGGCGTTCAGGCCTTGGGTACCCTGCTGTACAGCTGCTGCTCTGGCCTGGAGAGCCTGAAGCTGCTGGGGCACCTCGCCTCTCATGGGGCGTTGAGGAGCCGGGATATACTGCACCGAGGCGTCCTCAATGTGGTCTCCAGTGGCCACGCTTTGCTGCGCCAGGCCTGTGACGTCTGTGCCATTGCCATGAGCTTGGTGGCCTACGTGATCAACAGCCTGGTCAACATCTGCCTCATTGGCACTCAGAACCTCTTCTCCCTGTTGCTGGTCCTGTGGGATGCAGTGATGGGGCCACTGTGGAGGATGACGGATGTTGTGGCTGCCTTCCTAGCTCACATTTCCAGCAGTGCTGTGGCCATGGCCATCCTTCTCTGGACCCCCTGCCAACTGGCAATGGAGCTCCTGGCCTCAGCTGCCCGCCTCTTGGCCAGCTTTGTGCTGGTCAATCTCACTGGCCTGGTGCTGCTGGCTTGTGTGCTGGCAGTGACAGTGACTGTGTTGCAGCCAGATCTCACCATGCGGCTGGCCACCCGGGCACTCAGTCAGCTCCACGCCCGGCCATCCTACCACAGGCTTCGAGAGGATGTCGTGCGGCTGTCTCGCCCAGCACTGGGCTTGGAGTCTTGGCACCGAGTCTGGAGCCGCAGCCTGCAGCTGGCAAGCTGGCCAAACCGGGGAGGGGCACCTGGGGCTCCCCAGGGTGGCCCTAGGAGGGTGCCCTCAGCCCGGACCTCGCAACAGGATGCTCTTCCTGAAGCAGGGCCCAGATCTGAGACAGAAGAAGAGGAAGTCAGAATGGCCAGAGTGACAGCTACCTGGGGCAGGGAGAGGCTCAATGAGGAGGAGCCTGTAGCTGGGCAGGACCCATGGAAGTTGCTGAAGGAGCAAGAGGAGCGGAAGAAGTGTGTCATCTGCCAGGACCAGAGCAAGACAGTGCTGCTTCTGCCCTGTCGGCACCTGTGCCTGTGCCAGGCCTGCACGGAAATCCTGATGCGCCATCCAGTCTACCACCGCAACTGCCCACTCTGCCGCCGGGGCATTCTGCAGACCCTCAATGTCTACCTCTGAAAACTCCCTCCCTCCCTGCCCCTCCTGCAGCTCCACACTCCACACAGCCACCTGTGCGATGACAGCATTAACACCTGATCTCCGGGTCCTGGCCTGAGTCCCCTTTTGTCATCGTGGCTGTCACACCAAGCCTCCAAGCCATACATCCAGGACAGTGAGACAGGATGCCCTGGAAGACTGGCCTGGGTGGGGGCAGGATAACAGCTTCTCTGTGCTCCGTGGGTCCCTGCAGTGCTGAGGGTGGTGTGTCACTAGGCCAGGCCCTGAGTGTTTGCTGTGGACTCCCCTCTGGCTTGCCAGGGCCTGCCCAGATGCTGGCCTCTGGGGGCTCCCCACCTCTGCTTCTGGGTTTTCTGTTGGGGATTTGCAGGTCCTCTCCCTGCTCCTCCCCAGCCACAACCACAACACATCAGTGTTATTTGGGTATTTTGGCAACTCGAGGGCCCATGGAATGATCTTGAACCCTTGCTTTCGGCCAGCGCTTCTGTGCCTGGTAGGTTTGGGGGTAGTATCTCTCAGATGCTCTTAGAGCTCCCTCTTTGCCTGTCACGATCTTGTGAGGCTCTCTCCCAGCCTGATCCGACAGCTGGGGTCAGGAGTTTCTCTCTCGGGTGGGGGTATCTGCACTTGGCTTTGGGACCATGAACCCTGGACCCCAGCTCTACTGGGAACCTCAGAAGAGATAACCAGATTTCTATTTATATCCCTTTATTCCTCCCATCACAGAGAAAAATGGCATTCCCCTCTGTCTCTCCCTGGCATTGGGGAGGGCACACATTTCACTAGGGTCCACACAGTAGGGGCCAGGGCCTCGGGGCATGCAGTTAGCTCCCTGAGGGGTCTGGCCCAGTTTCCAGTGAATAAAGTTTTGTTGACAGCCCTGACAGCCTCTGTGTGCATCCTTGTGTGGGTGGCAGTCAGTCAGGGTAGCTGATACTGCAGCAGGGTCCTTCCGTCCCGCTGGCCACAGGTGTGGTCTGTGGGGAGCCTGGTGGGAGAAGAGGCGACAGGGTGGCAGCATGGTGCCTTGAGGAGAGTCGTGCCGGGCGTGGCTGAATTAGCTCGTCAACTCCAGTTTGTGCCCTCACGTGAACAACTTTTGGAAAGCCCTCCCCGTCTCTTCTGTTTTTGCCAGAAAGCCCTAGTACAGAGAGGTGTGAACTTGCTCATCCCGGCTTTCCCTCTGGTGTCACTCTTCCCAGGAGGGAACTTGGGGTTCCTGCGGCCTGTTTCCACTCTGATCCCTGGAGGAGCTTGGGCCTGTGTGTTTTGGCAGAGTGGTGCCCTTTTCAGACCTGCTGTGAGCAGGGAGTTGAAGCCCAGTACCCCTGAGGCTGTCCAGCTCACTCAGCCCAGTCCCCATTGGCTGTATGTGCCCTCATGTGATCAGCCAGAGAGCGGGGCACATTCCCCATAATGGTATGCTAAATCTAGGAGCATAATGCCAGGGCCAGTCTTCTGGAAGTGAGGGAAGAGGGGCAAGGGGTAGGCCAGACGGAAACTGAGAGGCCCGTCCACTTTCTTGGGGTGAGAGGCTGAGCTGGGGTGGGCCCTGCAAGCCCTGGTTTGTTAGTTACTGGGTTGGGGTGTGGGGCTGGAGCTGGCTTCTGAGGGTCAGAGGAGGGGAGCCTTGGAGGGCTCAGACTTGGTGGCGCAGGCCACCCCAGCTATGCCCAGCACAGCGCGGGGTGGGGGGTTCATGGAGAACTCCACCTTGGAGTTGGGCGGCCTGAAGGAGGGCTTCTTCCCTTCCCCCAACCCTGGAGAGGGAGTTGAGCAAGGAGAGCCTAGGCTCCTAACGTTGTTTAATGTGAGGGTAAACATTTTATGAGAGAAGATAAACTTCCTGAACTGGAAGCAGAGGGCCCTTTCCCCTCCCCCCATCTGGAATTCCATTGGTCAACCTCCCTACCCTTTCTCCCCACCTCCAACCTAGTAGTCAAGAGCTCAAGCGACCCAGGGTCACGGCTGCATTCTAGAGCTGGAGCGCCCTCTTGTGGTCATTTCAGAAACTACTTATCTGTAGACACCCAGGGACACTCCACCTCCCTGACACTGGGGACCGAGAAACAGCCTTCCTTTCAGTCATCCAGGGGCCAAGCAAGCAGCAGGGGATGGTGAGGGAAAATACCGGGCTCCTTTTTTGGGGTTGATGAGAGCGGGAGTGTGTGTGGTAACGGTAGCCCCTACCTAGTTCAGATGACATCTTTGAGTTAGTAAAAGTGGCCAGAGCCCCACACCAGGAGGGCCCCTCCTCAGCTAGGTGCTCCCGTTCATCACCCACACAGGGCCACCTCTGGAGCAGCCCCAGTCGCTGGCCTGCCTCCTGTATCTCCCGCCCCTTAGCTCATCCAGCCCACCAGCCCCGTCACCTCCTCTGTCTCCCCACTCCCCCATCCTGGTCAGGGCATCCCCACCTCTACAGAAGAAAGGCTGAGCCACTGGGAGGGTTTTTTAGATTTATTGAACAGTCTCTAAGAAAAGGGCCCAGGAGTAGAAGGGAAAAGGGAGGACTCGGAAGCAGAGGACCAGGAAGAGAGCACCCCACCTTGGGGTCCTGGGCCAGAGGACCCACACCTGCCGCACAGCGCACTCCTTCGGCCCGGGCAGCAAGCCAGCCGGTGCCCTGTGCTGCAGGCCCTGACCTCAGACAGACAGCCTCTGGCCCCTTCCCCGCCGGCAGCCAGCGGGACAGGCCCATCCCACCCCCTGGTCATTCACAACATTCCAGGGGCCAGCCTTCCTGGTGATGTGGCTGACAGTGTCATGCCCCTCCCAGGAGTGAGCGGGCAGAGGCTCACCCTCCAGTGGGCATCAAGCAAAGACAGGGGAGCTGTGCCAGTCAGAGTACACCAGGAATCCCGAGAAGGTGCTGTCCGTCTTGACGCTGGCATAGATGCCGATGTAATCACCCACACCGACCTGCACCCACACCTGGTCCTCGGGCTCCAGCCTCACCATGGCGCCCCCGGAGAGCGAGGCTGGCTTGGGCCACCCCCCAAAAAACTGGAAGAAAGAGGCTATGGACTCGCCATTCTTGACCAGGTCGAACTGCAGGCTAGTCCGGTAGACGGTGGCGTGGACCGCGAAGTAGTAGACCCCGGGTACCTGGCAGGTGAACTTGCCGGTGGCGGCGTCGTAATGACCCTGCTCGTTCAGCAGCACCCGGTCGAAGGGGAGGGGCACGTCCAGCGGCGGAGGCACCCGGCTTTCGGAGCGCTTGGCGCTGAAGGCGGAGCGCGGAGGCACCGAGCACTCCCCCGCGGGCCCGCTCGCCCCCGTGGGGCCTGCCTCCCCTCGCGGCCCGGGCTCCCCACGGGGCCCCGGTAGTCCTGCGGGGGTAAGGGGAGCGGTTCGCGTGAGCGTAGCGGCCGGTCCGCCCCAGCGGGGGCGCGGATGAGAAGCCGCCCCATCCTCCTAAGCACTCCGGCTGCCACCTCCCCGGCTCGCCCCGCCCTGGCACCGGGGACCCCCACCGCGTCCCTGCAGAGCCGGGGCAGAACTGACCGGCTGGGCAAAGAGGGTCCCGAGAGTTGTGGCCCCGGGGGCTGAGTCAGCGTCTCCTGTCCCCTCCCAGGGCAGAGCGGGAATGGGCGGGACCGGAGCGGCGCCCCCGCGGGAACTCCGAGCCCTGGGCCCCCAGCCCGAACTGGAGCCGCAACTGAGCCGGGCCACGCCAGCTCCGACGTCCCCGCGGCCTCCTTACCCGGCCTCCCGCCCTCGCCTTTCTCTCCGGGCGCCCCGGGCGCGCCGTCTCGGCCGTCGCGGCCGTCGCGGCCAGGCAGGCCCTGAGTGCCGTGGTGGCCCGGAGTGCCTGGCAGGCCGGGGTGCCCCGGGCACAGGCTGGGGATCTTGTTGTCGTCCAGCGGGGGCGAGCCAGCCGCCAGGCCCAGGAGCAGCAGGGCGAGGAGCGGCCTCATGGCGCTGGCACGGGGGCCCGGACGCCGGGGTCCTCTCGGAGTCTGTGGGCCGGGCAGGACAGGAGTCGGGCCCCGGAATTCTGGGACCTGCCTTGCTCTCCACCCCATCGCAGCCGAGTCGGTCTCCACCCCACTGCCGTGTCCCTGGATCTGAACGGCCGCGGGGAGACGAAGAAATGGGGTGCCCCTGGGCACGAGAACCCCGAGAGCGCAGCCAGAAAGAAGGGAGAAGCCGCTCCCCACCATCCCGCCCGCGCCCAGTCTTTCCCACAGTCCCCTCCCCCATCCCCATTCCCCCTCCACAGACTCACCCCCTTCCTGGCTCCCGGGGAGACTCCCTCTCTCTAGGGCCTCCTTCCCGGCCTTGCAACCTGGACCCTCCCGACGACCCCTGCGCCCGCCTCTGCGCCCCCCTCCAGCCGGGGCCCTGCCCTCCGGTCCCCCTGGTCTGCCCGCTTCGCTCTCTGCTGCTCTGCCCTGCTCGGCTCTGCTCCGCCCAGACTCTGAGAGGAAACCGAGAGCTCCCGCCGGGAAATAGCAGGGAAATAACTCGTGGTGTGCCAGGCGGTTGGCCAAGCTTTTGAGGGAGAAAGGAGGGGGAGAGAGACCTGAGCGGGACACAGAGGCAGCACCCGGAGAAGGACACTCAGAGCACCCACCGCTCCCAGGAGCTGGAAGGAGAAAGAGGGCAGTGACCGAGACTGAGGACAAGACTCCAGTCCAGGAGAAACACAAGCCAAGAACGGAGGGTGGAGAGTGCTAGAGGCAGATAGACAGACAGCTGGACCTCCAGGACGCAGAACAGGGCCTGCCTGCTGCGTTACTAGGCACTCACTGAATAAAGGGAAACGTCAAAAAGCGGGTGACAGAGAAACCTAGAAAAGCAGATGGAGAGGGGGAGGCAGAAGACAGGAAACAGGGGTCAGAGGGAAGCAGTGTAGATTGTCACTGGCACAGCCTGGAGCCAGCTGGTGAAGGGACAGGGAAGGAGCTGGGAGAGTGGGAGGGTCTCAGCCTGACTGAGGACTTCTTTCCTTCCTGGGGAGCTCCAGAGAGGATGGGCAGAGTCCTATGCTGGTCCCCTTCTTTTGTCCCCTTGCCTGCCCACCCTGATAGGCAAAGGAGGATGGGCAGGGGTCTAGTTTAGCACCAGGGCTAGGCACAAGCCTCCAGGCCAGCTGCCTCAGGCAGCCTGTTGCAGTTGAAGGGCCAGGGGGTGCCCAGGAGCGCCAGGCCAGACTGGCACTGGTGCTCTGCCTCCTGGCAGACAGAGCGGCACGGGGGAAGGACGCTGCCTAGTGGGGTGCAGTGGGGCACCAGCAGCCCGCAGAGGAACCTCCGGAAACTCTGGTAGCAGGGCAGGCTGGTCAGGCTCTGTGGAAGGAGATCAGCCCTCAGGCACCCGCATCCCAGGGTCCCTCCCATTCCTGGGGGTCCCTCCTGGTCTCTTCCCAGAGCACCTTGTAGTCTCTGAGGACCTCCATCACCTCCTCCTGCGTGGCCATGCCAACCCAGATGTTCGGGAAGGCCGTGGTGTTGTAGCTCAGCCCGGCACACATCTCTACGTGGATGGGCTCACAGGCTGTCTCTGGAGGGGCGGAAGGGAGGGTCACTGTGGGGACCGCTCAGGGGCTGTGTGACCGGGCACCTAGTCACTCTGCGTGGGTCAGAGGGGTTGTGGTGAGAATCTAAGGAGACAGTGGGCAGATGCGTCACACAGGCGGAGGGTTCCGCTACCCTCCAGAGTCTGCTCCCAGCACCCTGGCCAGGCCGGGGCGTCGCGCAGGCGCTCTGGTCCCAGGGAGCACGGGGCGCCGGCGTGTGCCGAGACTGTCAGCGTCTAGAGGGAACTTGCCTGCTTGCCCCTTCTTTGAGAGGGGCTTTCTTTCTCTCTGGGACAAGGCTGGCCCGATGCTTGAAGCCTCAACCATTGAACTTGGGGGTGACACAGGACTGTGAAGAGTCAGGACAGTGAACTGCCCTCACCAGGGGGATAGGGATGGCCTGATGAATGGGCACCCCGCCTGCTCAGGCCGGCCAGGCCCTGCAGCAGGCTCTCACCTGGGGGTGGGAACAGGGGGCCCCCGCACTTGTCATCGCCGCCCTCTGCGCAGTCTCTCCATGTGTCACACAGCCACTGCCAGCTCTCGCACCCTGCGTCCCGGCAGGAGGGCCCTCGGGGCCCACAGGGGTCTGTAGGCACGGGAGGACTGGCAGTGCCCTGCGGCGTGCCCACCGCCTTCACAGAGCCTGCCCAGGGCCCGGAGTCCTTCCCTGTTCTGGAGGCACCTGTACTGCCCACACCCACGTGCCCAAGGGCACCTACCCTCTGTGGCACCGAGGGCCCGGTAGGCGGCCGAGAAGCCCGTGTGGCCGACGCTGGGACCTGCCCTAAAGAGCACAGCCAGCTGGCGGTGCGAGGACAGGAGCCGAGGGGGCAGCTCGTTGCCACAGAACCTGCGCACAGGAAAGAGCGGTCCCAGGCACGGGCTCGGGGCTGCCCCAGGCCTCCCTCAGAGCTGGGTGCCCTGGGCCCCGCCAGAGGGCACGGGAGGCATATCCGAGCCACGGAACTTAGGGTGTGTGAGGAAGACACGTACTCAGTGGACACAGTGTTAACCAACCCCTTGGACTGGAGTCACTTTGAGACAGGAGAGTCAGTGAGACTTCCCGGGGAGATGGGGATGAACCCTCAGGAGGGAGACGGGGGTGGGGTGGTGACGAGGGCTTGGAGGTGAGAAGGGACACGCCTCTTTCAGGGTGACAGTCAAGGACCTCTGGCTTGGAGTAGCCAAAGGAAATGACGTGAGGGGATAAGCTGGGCTGATCTGTAGGAAGCCGTGACTGGCATACTGTGGGCTCCTCCCCGGCACTGCGGTACCTGCCCAGGAGGCCAGGGGCCCCGGAGTGGCTGGTCTCGTACACCTCCACGTAGCTCAGCCCGCACTCTTGCCGGGCTCCCAGGCTGAAGTTGTGGAACTGTAGCTCTATGCCATGCCCCGCAGGAACCGAGATGCGCCAGGTGCAAAGCTAGGGGAGGGCACAGGTGGCATCACCCACAGGTTCTTTCTGTCCCAATCTGGGCACCCCGAGTGTCAGAGGCCTTCCTCCCTGTGGCAGGCTAGGCAGGGAGTGGGTGGGCACTGCCCACCTAGCTCTCATCATTGGTGCTGCTTCCGACAGGAAGGGCCTTGTAACTTGTCTGGTCTCAGAGATCAATTCAGCCAGCGTGGGAACGCCTGGCATGCAGTAGGCACTTGATAATGCTCCCTTCCTGCCTGCTTGATCTCTGACCTTCCCAAGTACCAGGCAGGGTCCACTGTGCTGTTCCCAGTCACACTAACTGTGTGCTCAGGTGTGCCCACGGTGCCACACCGCCGTCCCCCTGGAGGGCTGGCTTGCCTGTTGGGGAGGGTGGTCCTGCAGGTGGCTGGGAGCAGAGAAACTGCCCTGGAGCCCGGTCAGGTTTCCCCCACATCCTGTAGAGAGGAGGAGGTCACGAGGGGCCGGTGCCCTTGCCTTTGCCCGGCGCTGGCTATGACAGCAAGGAAAGCTTTGGCCGTGCCTGCAGGGGAGCAAGTTCTAGGCCCGAAGAATGACCAGGCGGGTCTGGGGCCCCTGGATCTCCCCAGCCAGAGCCGGGGAGCCCCGCCGGAACCTGGACCCGCTGCCTGGCCAGCGCCCGCCCTGAGGCTGCGGGCTGTACCCGAGGGCCGGGCGCTGCAGTTGTTCTCGTCCCTGCCGTCAGCGCAGTCGGCGAACCCGTCGCACACGGAGTCCGGCAGCAGGCAGACGAACTGGTCGCAGAGGAACTCGTCACGGGCGCAGCTCCCTGGGGGCGTGGGGAGGGCATCTGGATGCAGCAGCCCCAGAGGCCCCACCCATTTTGCCAGCGCTGGGAGCGGCCGGCGCAGAGGCAGTGACCACGGACAGGCAGCTGGACAACACTCACCGTGCCCAGGAGCCACCGCCTGGTACCAGGCGTGGAAACCAAATCCTTCCACGCTGCTGTCCGAGACGAAGGCCACCCGGAGGTGGCTGGCGTTGGTGTTGAGTGTGGGGGGAGGCACCCTCCCACACACGCTGCAGGAAGCCAGGTCGGGGGCGACAGAGGCTCAGAGCACAGGCCAGCCAGAACAGAGCCTGCCTGGGCCCCAAACCGTGACTACGTGGGCCCCTCTCATTTCCCAGGGAGCTCCGAATTCCCCGGCCCCTGGACCTCCGTCCTTGCAGCATTTATATGTGGGAGAGGAGGTAGGGGCTCTACTGCACAGCTTTGGACACTGTGCTTAGAGAGGGGGAGTGCCCTTCCCAAGGTCACAGAGCAAAGTGCTAGCAGAGTTGGCCCGGAGGTCGAGACTCTCAGTTCCTCCCCGTCCAGCCGTTTCCATTGCGGCCCCCTGGCTGTGCCCTCCAGACAGTGACGCGGGACAGAAGTGGGACCTCCTGGGGGCAGAGGGACCCACCTGAGGAGGGGGCCTCCAGGCTTGGGGGAGATTTCCAAGCGGTCAAAGAGACAGGAGGCCACGCTCTCGATGTGGAGGGCCTCGACCTTGAGCTGTATTGTACGGTTCGCAGACACCTGGATGAGCCACACGCAGTGGGCATTGGGTGGGTAAGGGTCCGGGTAGTTGGGGCTGCTGAAAAAGCCCCTCGGTCCAAGCAGGAGGCCCCCACAGGCTGCAGAGACAGAGGTGAGAGAATTCAGGGGCCAGAAGGAGGGAGACCCTTTTTCCCCAGGGGCCACTGCTGGGCCCCCTCCCTTCCGGCCCTTTGGGAAGGTCTGCCCTTAGTACTCACTGGAGTGGGGTGTGGCCCTTATGCCCACCTCCTGCTGCCCTGTAGGGGTCCCAGCTGCCCGAGAGGTGGTGGTGGTGGGAGGGGGACCGCTAGCGCGCAGCGGATGATCGGAGGCCCCCAATGGGGGTGCAGCTTGCAACTCTGGAGGCAGGAAGATGGGGGGGTTCAGAGGAGCTGGAGCCCTGGGGAGACGGTAGCATAGCTCCCAAGCAGGACCCGGTACTTACGGGCCAGGATGAAGGTCACGAGCAGTCCCAGCAGCAGGAGCAGCAGGCTGGCCAGCAGGGTGACACACAGCCAGGAGAAGTGGCAATCGGGCTGCAGCCCTCGAGGACGCCAACCTGAGGGGGCGGTGGGCTGAGAGCCCCTGTCCTCAGGCGTCCCTCCCAGCGCCCTCAGCTCCCGGGTCTCTCAGTCCTCCCCCCGGGTCGCCCCCTGAGATGGTTACCATGCCAGGGAGCGCGGACGCTGCAGCGGGCATCCTGCCGGAGGGCCAGTGGAGGGCAAGGGGGCCCTGATTCAGGCTCAAAGGCAGGATTGCAGAATTCAGTCTGAAAGGGAGAGGTTGAAGGCTGAGGGCGAGTGGCAGTCCTGCCTGGCAGGTGTGTCCACGGGGCTCTGCCAGCCCTGGCAGGCAGCTGGGTTTCGGAGGGTGGTTCTCCGGGACCCTCACCTTGCTCAGCTCTGTGGACTCCACACACAGGATGATGTCTGGGCAGTCCTTCATGGCTCAAGGCTCTGCATGGCTTCCTGGAGGCCTTGCAAAAGCCCAGGCTCCCCACGGGCCCACTCCCTGACCCCAAAGGCCCTATCAAAGGGGTCGCCTGTGCTCCTGAGGGAGTGAGCTGCCAGGCTGGACCAGCTCTCCGGCCACCGTGGGCAGACTGACTGGCTCGGGCTCCTGGCTACTTCGGCTCTGCGTGGGGGAGGGGCAGCAGCCCGAAGGAATTTGCAAAGGCATGAGCCGGTCTCTTAATCCAACTCAGCTGAGGATGCTGAGGTCCAGACCCTGGCACGGGGCAGCGGCCCTTAAAGCTACAGACAGGGGCTGAGAACATTCCACAGAAGAAACTAGGTGCACTGTGTGTGAGTGTGAGTGTGTGTGTGTGTGAGAGGATGTGTGAGTGTGTGTGAGGGTGTGAGTGTGTGTGAGAGGATGTGGGTATGTGTGTGAGGGTGTGTGTGTGAGAGGATGTGTGTGTGTGTGAGTGTGTGAGAGGATGTGTGTGAGAGGATGTGGGTGAGTGTGAGTGTGAGTGTGTGTGTGTGTGTGAGAGGGTGTGAGTGTGTGAGAGGATGTGTGAGTGTGTGAGTGTGTGAGAGGATGTGTGTGAGTGTGAGGATGTGTGTGTGAGTGTGTGAGAGGATGTGTGTGAGTGTGTGTGAGTGTGAGAGGATGTGTGTGTGAGTGTGTGAGAGGATGTGTGAGTGTGTGAGAGGATGTGTGTGAGAGGATGTGTGTGAGAGGATGTGTGTGAGTGTGAGGATGTGTGTGTGAGTGTGTGAGAGGATGTGTGTGAGTGTGTGTGAGTGTGAGAGGATGTGTGTGTGAGTGTGAGAGGGTGTGAATGTGTGTAAGGGTGTGAGTGTGTGTGTGATAGGGTGTGTTGTGAGTGTGAGTGTGTGTGTGTGTGAGTGTGACCAGGGAGTGTTAAGTGAGCAGCTGAGCGGTGCTCGGAGGCAAGGACAATGGGGCTGTCTGCAGGCTGAGGGAGTCTCAGAGCTGGTGTCAGGGTTTGGTGGCTTCAAGGCCTGAGTCCTAAGGGCCCTGGACAGACACCAGTGCACCGCTCCTCCCCATTAGGGCGACTGGGGCCTTAGCCACGCCCGGGCCTGTGGAAGGCCACTGTGCAAACACCTGGGTGACCAGCACACAGAGCTGAACCGTTTCAGGAAGAACATGGGATGTGTGGGCTGCTTAGGTCTGTGCTACGTGAGCGGGGGAACTGTGGGGGTGGCAAGAGGATGGACAGGAGAAGGAGAAGGTGCCCAAAGCCTTGGGCCGGGTGGGTCAGGGCGGGCCCCTCAGACGGGCTGCTGCAGGACAGGAGACCTGTACTCTGCAAACAAAATCGCTGCATGCCTCTTTCTCCTCCAGTGACGTCCCCAGCCTGGCCCAGCTGTGCTCAGGGAGGAAGGACAGGGATGGTTACTGTGATCGGTGTCAGCCATGCTCAGGCAGAGTCCGGCAGGCGGAGGTGGAGGCTGCCCTCTGCAGAGGTCTGCCAGGGGTCGGGCCCTGGGCAGAGGTCTCGTCACTCTGTGAGGGAGCACGGCTGGTTTTCAAGGGATGGCACGAAGGCTCCCCAAGGTCACACGTCTGGGAAGGTACAGACGAGCTGAATGTCGGACTAGCTGAGCCGAGTGCACGTTCTCTGACACCCCCTTTCACCCTGCACTGGAGCCGAGGCGCAAAGGGGGAACAGAGTGGGGGGACTGGTGGGGAGAAAGAAACGGGAGACAGAGTCTGTGAGCTTCAGGCAGCCCTCCCACTCCGAGGACCCCCCACCCCCAGGCTCTACCCCGTTCACCCGCTGTGGGGCCTTGGGGGGCTTGGTCTGGGGGGCGAGCCCTCAGCGGGCTGCACGGAGGATCTGCCAGGTCAGAGTGTTCCCACGGGAACCCCCGCACGATTCTCACCGTCAGCTGTGAGTATGCAGTGCCGTGTCCCAGCGGCTGCGTGACGTCTGCTATGGGAACACGCGTGCAGAAGGGAGGAGAGCCTAGCGAGGCCAGGCATTCGTGAGATGCGCAAATGGGTCAGACAATGCGACCCTTCTTGCTCATTTCTTTTTTGATTCAGAAACTGTAGTTTTCGAAAATAGAGAAAATGTTATCTTAGTATATAAAGGGTTTAACGTTATCATTATTAACAAAATTTGTTTTTCTTTATTGATTTTTAGAGAGAGAGGAAGGAAGAAGGAGAGAGAGAGAAACATCGATGAGAGAGAACATCGATTGGGCGCCTCCTGCATGCCCCCCACTGGGGATCAGGCCCACAACCTGGGTGTGTGCCCTGACCGGGAATCAAACCGGTGACCTCTTGGTGCATGGGTCCACGTTCAACCACTGAGCCACACCAGCTGGGCTTAATGTTATCATTTTTTAATTGATGTTAGAGAGAGAGGAAGGGAGAGAGGGACAGGGAAACATCGAAGTGTTGTCCCACTTATTTTACAGTCATTGGTTGATTCTTATATGTGCTCTGACTGAGGATCGAACCCCCAACCTCGGCGTATCAGGATGAAGCTCTAACCAACTGAGCTATCTGGCCAGGGCCGGATTTACTGTTATTTTAAAATTAATAAGATAATATTTAAATTCCTTTTCGTTCTAATTTTAATGTGGTAAATATTGATAGAGATAACCTGTCTAAGCAAAAGTTCTTTGGTCCCCGGCCAGGCAGCTCAGTTGGTTAGGGCATCGTCCCAGGACACCGAGCGTGAGGGTTTGATCCCGGGGCAGGGCACCTGCAAGAAGAAACCAATAAATGCATAAATGAGTGGAGCAACAGACTGATGTTTCTCTCTCTGTGTCCCTTCCCCTCTCTCTATAAAATCATTTAAAAAGATGTTCTCGGGGGTTCTCAGTCGTTTTAAGAGTGTAAAGGGGTCCCCTGAGAGCTGCTGGTTCAGGGGGCAGACGTGAAGGCGGTATACTGGGTGAGAAGATCAGAAACCAAACGCTGGGTGAGCTGAAGCAGCAATGCCCCCCGCCACCATGGGGGGCAAGCTGGGGGACTTCCTGGAGGAGATGGGCATTTAGTCTAAAGTTTGAGGGTGGGAAATATTTTAATAGGCAGAACTGGGAGTCGGGTAGGAAATCCCAGAAGGAGGGACGCTCAGGGGCACTGTGTGCCTTGCTGGGGAGACTGGGCTGTGAGCTGATTTTAACAAGCACTGGCTTGGTCAGAACTGGGTCCCAAACAGAGCGGGGGGGGGGGGGGGGGGGGGGGGAGGAGGGGGGGCTGGGAGAGCGGGAGCCTTCTCTCGGGCTTTGCTGCTGTGCCCGGCCACCCTCAGCCTGAGCCAGGGCTCTGCGGACACAGACCCTCTTGGTCTCTGTGACAGTTGAGGGGACCCTGTTGGGGACCAGGGCTGGGAGGGAGGCTTAGTAAAACAACAACGAGAGAGATACAGAATGCAGAGCCCTCAACTCATGGTCTCACTTGGCTTTCACAACAGCCCTGGGGGCAAGGTCAGGGAGGCGTTTGGTTGCCATTATCCAGCTGTAACTGAGGCTCACATTCTAAACCGGCAAGGACCTGGGCTGCATTTCAGAGATGGGTCTGTTGCATTCCTGGTTTTCATTTTTCTGTCCTTTTTTCCCGTCCCTCCCCCACCCCTCCTTTCCTTTACACTTCCCAGGTCCTTTCTAGGAACCTTGTAGATGGTTGGGGGCCAGAGTCCTGTGGGCTAGGACACCAGTGGGAGGCGTTTGCTGGAGCCCGGGCCGGCCGCCCACCCAGCCCGAGCTCGGCTGCTTGCTTCTGTCCTGGCTGCCTTTTGTGGGCTCGCTTCCTCCCCACCGGTGCGGGCCTTGGCCTGCCTGTCTCTTCCTTCTCGTGGGGGTCTCCCCTGCCCCCTCCTGCAGTGGACAGATCTCTCCAGTCCTCCCTTTCCTCTGCTCCCAGGGTTTTCACAGGCTTCCCTGCTGAGCGCTGTGGATGCAAGTGAAAAGCGAAGGGGAGTTACAATGTTACCTCTGTCCTGGCTCCAGGATCTCCAGCGCTCTGGACGCTCCACTGGGCTTTCGCTTTTATGGCTGTGTGGACCCCTCTGGCTCCCCACGCGGACCCTGCACACAGTTCTCCTCCACTCTCTGTGGCCCTTCTGCCCAGGAGGGGCAGGGCTCACTCGAGGTCAGCTGTGACCGTCTGGAACTCCAGCTCCCTGCCTTTTCCCTCTCCGTAATTTCCCGTTCAGCCCAGCCTCTTTGTCCCTGGGGCCTTCTGTGCCCACCCTCCCTGTCCGTGCCCAGGCTCCTCCTCGGAGTTGGAATGCCTTCTTTCCCTTCTCCCAGGGCTGGTAATAGAGGTGCGCATGAGGCCCTGACTCCCCACCACCCCGAATCTGTGAACGTATCCTTTCCCCCTCTTCTTGTCCACGGCCGCCCGGCCTTGCCCCCTGCCCCCTGCTTCCTGGGCCTTTCCTAGTGTCCAGGAGCCTGGAAGACCGCAGCCCAGTCCCAGCCCACGCACCGTCTCCGCAGGCAGGCCGTTCTCATGTCCAGAAACTGGAGAAGCTCGGCCCTCGCCTTTGGAGCGCCCACCCCGGGCCCTCCCTCGCGGGGCCTGCCGGTCGGGCGATGCTCTGCGCACCTGGCGTTCCTGTCTTAGTCAAGCGTGTTGGGAACAGTGCTTGGGGAGAGGAGGGCAGGAGCATCCTGAGAGGCCAGGGCAACTAAACATTTGCTGAGCATCATCCACTAAGAGAATCTTGTTTAAAAAAATTTTTTTTAATTGAATGTATTGGGGTGACACTGGTTCATGAAATTGCCTAGGTTTCAGGTGTACAAGTCTGGAACACATCCTCTGCGTGTTGCATTGTGCTCAGCACCCCAAGTCCAGTCTCCTTCCGTCACTCCCCCACCCCCTTTCCCTCTCGTAACCACCATGCTGTTGTCTGTGACAAGGATCTCAGTGGGGTGTTGATGGTACAGCCCTGGGAAGGGGGTGCGGACACTCACACTGCGTAGGTGGCGTCGTGCTCACGTTACGGGGGAGGAAGCTGAAGCTGAGAGAGGGGCTGCCCGGACGTGGACACAGCCTCTCCTGCCGCCTCCTGCCTCCTCCCGGGGTGCTGGTCTCTGCCCAGAGCGCTGAAGGACCAGGACCCGAGGAGGGGCCCGGCCAGACCCGCGAGGGCTTGCTGTGCGGTGGCTCCTGCTCGCTTTGCTACGGGGTGGCTGTGGGTGGATGCACAGGGTCAGGGAGTTCCCTGCTGATGCCGCTGTTCAGCTCAGTTCCTAGCGGACACAGCGCTGGGAAATTTGCTCCGGAAAGTACTGCCAAGTGTTCCGAGTTCTTCAGCCCAAAGGCAGAGTCTCCGTTCAGATGGAGAGGGAGCTGGGTGGGGAGCGGGGATACCTGGCTCCAGCCTGTCGCTGCTCCGACCAGGGGGGGACCCGAGCGAGCCTTCTCCAGCGCTTGCGTCCTTGTCGGCAGAGCGGGCCGTGGACAAGCGACCTCTGTGGTCCCAGCTCTAAACTCTTACGGAGGAAAGTAGTATGTATCTTCTGAGCACCAGCCGCATGCGTTATATATATGCTGATATATTCTGTTACGTAGGGGTGGGTCAAAGTAGGCTTACAGTTGCAACACGAATAAACAACACAACCATTTGTCAATAACAATACGAGGATGAACTCCGTGTTGTGTGCTCACGACTGTGGACCTCCTTCCGCCCACCCTGTGTTCACATGGTGACTTCATAAACTGGAACCGGGAACCAGGGGTATGTCGTCTCCCAGCTTAGCACCTGAGGCCTGCATTTGGAGAAAAGTAGCTGAGAACGAGAACACTTGAGCTGAGCCCCTCGGGGTCCAGTAGTCCAATCTTCTAAATTCACAGGTGAGGCTTTAAGGCTCCGAAAGAGGGAGGATTTTGTTTCAGGTCAAACAAGGGTGGCTGCAGGGGACCCCCCCTCCACCAGGCCTGCGGGAACCAAGCAAAGAAGGGGGGAGAAATCCCAGTTGCTCGTAGGCGGAGCTGGTGGATCAAGAATGTGGGGAGAGCCCTAGCTGGTTTGGCTCAGCGGTTAGAGCGTCGGCCTGCGGTCCAGAGAGACCCGGGTTCGGTTCCCGCTAAGGGCACGTACCTCGGTTGCAGTTTGTCCCCGGCCTCAGTTGGGGTCATGCGGGAGGCAACCACTCGATGTGTCCCTTTCACGTTGATGTTTCTCTCTCTCTCTCTTCCTCTCTCTCCCTCCCACTCTATCTGAACAAAAAATGGAAAAATGTCCTCAGGTGAGAATTAAAAAAAAGGACGTGGGGACAGATTTTGTTGGGTTTGCGCAGCAGCAGGACCGGTGGCGAGGAGAGCGGGAACACGGGAGGAGCGCCTGCAGCCATCGAGCCGGCAGGTGCTCACCGGCGGCTCCCCCCGCAGGGGACACTGGCGAAGCAGAGGCATAGCTGTTTACGTGGATTTGGGGCTCCCCGGTCCACTTTCTAGAACCCGAGGCTTCCATGGTGTAGGCAACTCGTTCCCCGGTGGTTTGGGGAAAGTCATCCACGTTTAGAACTGTATTCTGGGCCGGGCCGCTCCCAGGGGTGGCCACTGTCGCTTGCAATCCCTCCTTTCCACTCTCGGGAAATGGCCAGAGCAAACGCCCTCTCTGCCGCCTCCCACTGTCAGGTGAGTGTGCCAGCAGGTGCGGCCCTCTCAGCAAGGACGGGTGACGGCCACCGCCGGGCTGTGTCCCCGCGGGGAAGGAACGGCAGTCGGGAGAGTCCTGATGAAACACCACAGGCCCAGTGGCCAGAGACTCCGGCTTCTCGCGCTCCAAGAGCAGTGGCCGAGACGGGAAATCTGAACAGGACCGAGAGAAGATAAAACCGGAGGGCACAAGTCCCCGAGCGCCGCAGAGAGGACGTCTCTTCAAGGGTTACATCTGACGATGAAAAACTTCCTTCAGAGAACAGCCCCTTTCCAGGCAGCTGTTTCTGGGTGTCAGGGGCCAGTGGCGCCCGCTGATCAGGGAGCCCTGGTGGCCCCCCGCCAGGGGCAGCTGGAGGCAGGTTAGCCCGTCGTCGGTCGGCCGTACCCCACCGAGTGTGTCAACAGAGGACCAGCGGTGCCCACAGCAGCCACGGCCAAGCAGTCCATCTAAAGAAACGCCTCAGCTCTGCGGACTCTCAGGTGTGAAGAGTGCTGAGGCCCTGGCAGTGTCCCTGTTCTCTGCCGGTGCACGCCCAGAGACGTAGAAAGGGTGATACATCTCATCCCCAGATGTTTTGCCCCAAAGAATAAAGAATATAGAAACAAGTGTGGCATTTCAAGTTTATGGATAAATATGTTTTATCAGTGAATCTCGACGAATATCGTGTTCAAAATGTGCACGATCTCAGCAATTTTATAGAAAAGTTTAAACTGAAAGTTTTTTTCCCAGCCCTGGATGGTTTGGCTCAGTGGTTGGTCAGCCTGAGAACCGAAGGGTCATGGGTTCGATTCCCGGGCAAGGGCACGTACCTCGGTTGCAGGTTCGATCCCTGGCCCCGGCTGGGGTTGTGCGGGAGGCAACCAATCGATATGTCTCTCTCACATCGATGTTTCTCTCTCTCTCTCTCCCTCCCTTCCACTCTATTAAAAAAAAAAAAAATCAATGGAAAAGTATCCTCAGGTGAGGATTAACAACAACCACAACAAAACCAGTTTTCCCCCAGAACTTGAAATGTATAATCTGATTGAAGCAGTAAAACATTTGGCCACTAATACGCTAGGAGCTCTCCCCGAGTCCCACCCATCCCGAATCAAGACGCCATTCCGTTCCAATGTACTTCTCAAAGCGATCGTTTATTCTGTACAAGGCTCCGCTGTACATGCGATGTTCTTCTACCCTTGCTTACACAGTAAACAAGTGCACACCAGCCCTTTGGCTCAGGTTCACGGGCCCTTCCTGGAGAAGGGTGTCAGGCCAGTTAAACTCGGGGTGTCTTTCTCTGATGCCTCCTCCTGGGAGCACTGGGAAGCCCCGGGCTCCGAGGGGCACCATCCAAGCCAGCTGTGTGGATGCAAAGAGCTCCTTGCATGGAGCTCCCTGCCTGGGTGCTGAGTAGCTTTACTCCCTGGGACAGCGCAGAAGTTCGCCCAACTACTCAGGGCAAAATCATGCCCATGGGAAAGAATCGCAGGGCTGAAGCAAGACGTCTGAAAGCACGCAGTCTCCAGCCCCCGGGCAGGACTGAAGACGATGCCAGGGGAGCCGAGGGGTGGCATGGGATTCCCTGAGAAACTCGGTTCAGGAGGCTCTGGGAAGGTGGGGCGGAGAAGGAAGATCGGGGAGAACAAGCATGTTAAGAGGGAATAAATTAAAGGGGAGAGGAGCTTGTGCTATCCTTCAAGTAGCCGGGAGCAGACCAGGGGTGGGGGTGGAGGAAGCGGGCTGGAAGAACTTGATACATTGTATCGTAGGAACTATGCTCTGACCTCTCTTCTTCACCTCACTGCAGTGCAAACAAGCCAGGGGCTGAGGGCAGAGCCTCCCAGCGGACGTGGCGTGGGGAAAGAGAGGTGGCTGAGGGCTGTTTCAGGGAGGGACAGTTCCCCCTGGTCCCCACATGCTATAAGGCACGATTCTTACAGGCAACTAGATTCCATCCAGAACGTTAAAAACAAAACAACAAAACAAAACGAAACCAAAAGCCTAAAACGAAACAACACGTGTGTGAGATCCCAGGTCTACTGTGGCTGTGCTTGGGGCCTGGACGACACCCCCCGGCACCGCGGGGGCCAGCAGGATAAACGCTGTATCTGAAGAGTTTAAAAACAACAGCAGCAAACCCCACAACTGACCCGCGCATCTCAGCCGTGAAGAGGTGTGAAGAGAGCATCTCCAGTCTGAAAACTTTAGTGAGGGTGCTTAAAAAAAAAAAATTGGGCTTTAAAAAAACCAAAAACAGCTTTTCTTCTTTCTTTTCCAAAGATGTCCCCTGATCTGTCCACCTGGAGTTAGCAGCGTTAAGAGGGCTCTTGGCTCATGGGTGTTTTTTTTTTGCTTCCGGACCGGGGTCCAGGTGAGCACCTGGGGCCAGGCTCAGGTGCGGCTTCCAGGCGGCGATTCTCCCAGCAGGCTCCAGGGGGCGCCGTCTTCTCGGGAGGAGCGGGCAGCACGCGCACGAGGACCCTGTCCCCACACGCCGCCGTGGTTTGTCACACTCAGGAAAAAACCCAAAGCTGAAAAATGCAAACAAGAGAAGCCGAGGGGCCCGCGGTGCCGGCTCCGGTCTCCGTGTGCGGCTGGTCTTCGCTGCCAGGCGCGGCGTGGGAGCCCCTGGCCCCGGGCTCCGGACCCCGACCGGGCTGCGGACTCCTGCTCTGCAGCTTCAGTTTACTTTTATTTTTCTCTTATTTGTCAGGTTTGTTTGTTTTTGTGTTTTTTTTTGTTTTTGTTTTTTTAAAAAAAAGAACCGAGGGTGCGGGGCCGCCGCGTGGAAGGAGGGAGGGAGGCAGCCGCTGGCCGCTACATCCGGGAGGGCGGACTGGCCAATTCGTAGAAGAGCAAGTAGGCGTCGCTGGTGCGCACTTGGCTGGACGAGGTGGGGATGACACTGTGGACAGAGCAGGGAGTCAGAGCCCTGGCGGGCGGTGGGCTCAGAGCGGGCGGCGGAGGGGTGCGAGGGCCGGTCCCTCATCTGCCAGTGCGCACCCCGGGCCGGCCTCTCCCAGGGCCAGCCTCTCCCCCGGGCCGGCCTCTCCCAGGGCCAGCCTCTCCCCCGGGCCGGCCTCTCCCCCCGGCCAGCCTCTCCCAGGGCCAGCCTCTCCCCCGGCCAGCCTCTCCCCCGGGCCGGCCTCTCCCCCCGGCCAGCCTCTCCCAGGGCCAGCCTCTCCCCCCGGCCAGCCTCTCCCCCGGCCAGCCTCTCCCCCAGGCCAGCCTCTCCCCCCGGCCAGCCTCTCCCAGGGCCAGCCTCTCCCCCCGGCCAGCCTCTCCCAGGGCCAGCCTCTCCCCCTGGCCAGCCTCTCCCCCCGGCCAGCCTCTCCCAGGGCCAGCCTCTCCCCCCGGCCAGCCTCTCCCCGGGCCAGCCTCTCCCCCGGGCCAGCCTCTCCCCGGGCCAGCCTCTCCCCCCGGCCAGCCTCTCCCCCGGGCCAGCCTCTCCCGGGGCCAGCCTCTCCCCCCAGCCAGCCTCTCCCCGGGCCAGCCTCTCCCCCCGGCCAGCCTCTCCCCCGGGCCAGCCTCTCCCCCCGGCCAGCCTCTCCCCCGGGCCAGCCTCTCCCGGGGCCAGCCTCTCCCCCCGGCCAGCCTCTCCCCGGGCCAGCCTCTCCCCCCGGCCAGCCTCTCCCAGGGCCAGCCTCTCCCCCGGGCCAGCCTCTCCCCCGGGCCAGCCTCTCCCGGGGCCAGCCTCTCCCCCCGGCCAGCCTCTCCCCCGGGCCAGCCTCTCCCCCCGGCCAGCCTCTCCCCCGGGCCAGCCTCTCCCCCCGGCCAGCCTCTCCCCCGGGCCAGCCTCTCCCGGGGCCAGCCTCTCCCCCCGGCCAGCCTCTCCCCCGGGCCAGCCTCTCCCCCCGGCCAGCCTCTCCCCCAGGCCAGCCTCTCCCAGGGCCAGCCTCTCCCCCCGGCCAGCCTCTCCCCAGGGCCAGCCTCTCCCAGGGCCAGCCTCTCCCCCCGGGCCAGCCTCTCCCCCGGGCCAGCCTCTCCCCGGGCCAGCCTCTCCCCCGGGCCAGCCTCTCCCCGGGCCAGCCTCTCCCCCCAGCCAGCCTCTCCCAGGGCCAGCCTCTCCCCCGGGCCAGCCTCTCCCAGGGCCAGCCTCTCCCCGGGGCCAGCCTCTCCCAGGGCGGCCGACACGGCACAGGGCTTCCGGCTCCGACCCTTCCTGCCGGTCCAGGTGGACGCCACACGGAGGGGAAGGTGCAGGCATCCGACAGCAGGAGGCCTGTCCCAGACGCGGTCTCACCTGGAGTCGTTGAATGTGTGCCACTCGCCGGTCACGGGGCTCCGGCAGCAGGCGGTGTAGTGGCCGCCCATGGTGGTTCCCGAGTGGTTGGACACGGCGTACAGGTTGTAAACAGCGTGGTCTGAGGAGGAGACACCAGGTTTGCAAGCCCCTGAGACATTCCCGCCCTCTCCTGCCTCCACTCCCACTTTTCTTTTCTCTTTATTGATTTCAGAGAGAGAGGAAGGGAGAGGGAGAGAGATAGAAACATCGGTGAGAGAGAACATCGATTGGCTGCCTCCTGCATGCCCCCCACTGGGGATCGGGCCCACAACCTGGGCATGTGCCCTGACCGGGAATCGAACCGGCGACCTCCTGGTGCAGGGTCGACGCTCAACCACTGAGCCACACCGGCCGGGCACGACTCCCAGGTTTCAAAATCCACCCTTTCTCAGCCCCCGCCTTGGCCGGCCCGCGGTCTCTCAGGCACTGGTGCCTTGTTCGTCCCTTCCCGTGAAAAGTACTCACTGGTGTTTTCCGAGGCGAATTCTCTCAAGTCCAGGTCTCGTAGGGGAAAATTCACGAACGTTGTGAGCTTGCTGGTTCGTATCCTGGACTCTGAGAACCGTTTCAGATCTGGTATGGACGCGTGTCAAGGACAGACAGTGGGCGACAGAGCACAGTGACGGACCCTGAGTCCCGGGAGGGCGGGCAGCCCTCAGGGAACAGCAGGCCAGTGAGAAAGGAAGGCTCAGGCCTCCTTCCCTACGCTGGGGCCTTCCCCCGCCCCTCCCCGCGGGTCTTTCTCTAAAGCCAGGCCTCGCCTCGATGGCTGTAAGGATACGGAGCACCAAGATCTTCGGGAACCTCTGGATGGAGAACTTCTTTATGCACCGTTTCCGAGCTCGGCAGCGACAGCACGTCTGAAAGACACGACACGCAGCTGGAGAGGGCCGCGCGGATGCAGGGACTCCGGGCCGCGTCTGCCCGGGCCCGTCGCTTGGAAACCGCGGTCCCAGAAGGATGACTTACGGGCTTCTCGTCGCCGTCAAGAACATCCTCTTTGGTGAAGAGCCGCATGCAATCCATCAAAGTCACCTCGGGGTAACCCCGCTGGGAGGGAACAAGGTCAGGGTCAGAGGTCAGCCACACCCAAGGAGAAGGCGGCTTCTCGGAAGGGGGGCGACAGGGGCGCGTACCTTAGCGATGGGCAGTGAGAGGTCCCAGAAGGGGTCAAAGACGGTGGAACAGTAGCCGCAGTCCGTGCACGTCAGGGAGCTCTTCAGCTGCCCGACGAAGAGATCTGGGGACCAGAAGGACACACAGGCTTAGACACCGGTCTCCCGCACGCCTCCTCTCCGCGCCGGCCGCGGTGGGCTGGCTGGGCCCGGGCAGAGCGAGGGCTGCCGGAGGGTGGCTTCTAGGGCGCGGCATGCTCTGCCCGGGCACAAGCACTTCGCAGAAGGAGCAGGCGGTCCCCTGCGGGGCACCTACCCCCGATCCGACTGTCTTCCCGCTCCAGGTACTTCCTCCACATCTCTCGCCCCTTCTCGTCGTCACTAGGGACCGGAGAGAAGAAGACGACGGGGTCAGAGTTCAAACCGTGATACGCTGAGGGGTCTATCAGTCTTTTTTCTTTATTCCTCACCAGAGGATATTTTTCTACTTATTATCAGATAGAGTGAGAGGGAGGGAGGGAGACAGAGAGAAACATCCATGTGATAGAGCCACATCAACTAGCTGCCTCTCGCACGACCCGACCAGGGCCGAGGACGAACTGCAACTGAGGTACGTGCCCTTGGCCGGAATCGAACCTGCGACTCATTGGTCCGCGGGCCGACGCTCTAACCGCTGAGCCACACTGGCCAGGGCTAGGGGTCTGTCAATCTAATCCTCAACATTCGAAGTTCTCCTCAACGCCCGGCCGGTGTGGCTCAGTGGATGGAGCGTCGTCCATGGACTGAGAGGTCCAGGTTCAATTCCCGGTCAGGGCACATGCCCGGGTTGCGGGCTCGATCCCCAGCAGGGGGTGTGCGGGAGGCAGCCGACTGACGTTTCTCTCTCACATCGATGTTTCTCTCTCTCTCTCCCTTCCTCTCTCTCTAAAACACACGTATTAAAAAAAATTCTCCTCGAATCATCGTCCCTGAAGAAGTGGTAAAGAGCCCAAGTTCGCCTCCTGGTACTCACGGAAGGTGGTCGAGGTTCTCGGGGCTGGACTTCGGCCTCCCTGTCACTCGGTTGACCTCGTTGTGCAGCCCATCCAGGAGAAAGCGAAGGAACTCCTGGGCGTCCTGCTGACTGGACCCAGAGGAAAGAGAGTGAGCGGTCCCTCCTGCCCCCAAGCTGCCGCGGGCGCCCCGGAGGACGTGCCCGCCAGGCCCTTACTTGTAGCCCACGAAGCGTGGGGCGTATCTCTGGATCTGGGTCTTGAACTCCGACGGGCTCACCACGTCGTTGAGAGAGGAAGTCCACAGGGTCTGGATCAGCTTTGCAAACTCTGTCGGGAGGAGAGGACAGAGCGTGGAGGGCGGGTGAGACGTCCTCCATCCGCGCCTCTGAAACTAGAATCCCAGCACAGAGGAGCCAAGGGGGAAACAGGACAGGTGCATCTAAGTCCCAGCCGCCAGTCCAGTGGCCGCCGAGTGGGGCCGGTGTCCGGCCGCTCACCTTCCATGAGGGTGGTGTGCGCATGGCTGCTGCGGCTGAGGTCCCGCGTGTACAGGCCCTGCAGGCAGTACTCTCTCAGCTCCCGGGTGTTGCTCAGACACTGCAGGATGGAGTTCATGAAGCACTGCGAGAGGGGGCCGAGCGTCAGGAGGCGGGCAGACCTGTGGGCCCCGCGTCCTCGGGCTCAGCGACTGCACAGACGCCCTCCCCCAGCCCCAGGCCCTTTCCTCGTGAGTGAAGGGGGCGGAAGTGAGGCAGAGGCGACAGGGTTGGCTATTTACGAGACAGGTGGAGAGAGAGAAGGGTGTGGTGAGCTGGACAGACGTGGGTGGGGAACGACAGCCGACAGCTGTCCTCGAGGAGGAAGACCCAGGGAAGTAGCTGGGCTGAAGGTTGGAAGGGCAGCTCCCCTTCACCAGTCTCCCTGCTGGGGGCGGGAGTCACCTGGAGCCAGGTGGGGCCTCTGGCTAGATTGTCCCAGGCGGGGGGGGGGGGGGGGGGGGGGGGGGTGGCCCCAGGAAAGCAGCCGTCTGGGAAGAACTCACCGTGTTCCCAAGATTTCGAAGACCAGCCAGACCCTGGGCACTCTTGGAATTCTGTAAGCAATGAACACAGGGCATGTGAGCGCCGAGGTGCAGAGGCTGGGCCCTGCTGGGCTCTCTCTGCCAGTCGGAGCCGAGCGTCAGGCCACGCGTCTCACGCCCTCTTCAGCCTCAGTCTGCATACCTTGTAGGAAAGAGGGCTGAGGAACGCCTGTCATTTTCAACACAACAAACATGTTCTTTGGGGCGTTGCTTTCTGTGATTAACTATGTCTCCCCCCGATCTTTACACGACGCTTCATTCTCCGCCAGACTGGAGACTGGAGATTAGAACTAGAGGCTAGGAGCTCGTATGTTGGGGAACAGATTTGATTCCTGGCTACAAGAGATTTCAGGTCCCAAATCCAGACACTGTCTCAAATATTTGTACCCCTAGATTTTCAATGTAATTTTTTTTCTTTTATTGATGTTAGAGAGAGAGGAAGGGAGAGGGAGAGAGAGATAGAAACATCGATGAGAGAGAACATCGATTGGCCGCCTCCTGCATGCCCCCCACTGGGGATCGGGCCCACAACCTGGGCATGTGCCCTGACCGGGAATCAAACTGGCAGCCTCTTGGTGCATGGGTCAACGCTCAACCACTGAGCCACACCGGCCGGGCTAGGTGTCCAATATATAAAGCAATGGTCATGATCGGCACTTCAAGGAAGTCTTGGAAAGTTCAACGACAGAACATCTTCACTGAGTTTAGATCTTTGGCAGGGGTGGGGTGGGGGCGGGAATCAAGGCCGCTTGCCATTGTGAATGGCCAGAGACAGGTGGAATTCTTTCCAGGTGAGCTCAGCTCCTGAGAGCTGATTGAAGCCTGGAAGAATCCTCCCTGCCTGGCTCAGATTTCAACAACCCAACTGGCCACTGGCTGGGGACCCTGTGAGGGCAGACTGTGGCCGGCAGAGGTAAGCAGCGGGCCGAAGCTGCCACCCTTGCTTGTGTCCCTGCTGTGGAGGTCGGTGAGGGGGTTGAGAGGGAACAGGTGCTCGGTGGAGGATTCTGAGCATGGTTTGTCCGGGTCAATGGCCAATTCTGGCCCCACCTCCAAGGACTCAGAACCCCTCGGGCTCAAAGGGTTCAAGAAGCCATCCGCAGCTGAGCCTGCCACCCCCACGCTCAGAGAGGGGCCCTGGGGCAGGCGAGTCGAGCAACCCTGGCTGGGACATACTCAACCCTGACGAGAACAGGAGCCCGGAATAGCACGGCCAGAATTGCTCCTGCCCCGCCCCGGCCGGGCGGCTCCGTTGGCTGCTCATCCTGTACACCAACAGGCTGTGGGTTCGATCTCAGTCACGGCACACGCCTCGGTTGCGGGTTTGGCCCCTAGTGATGTTTCTCTCTCACACCGATGTTTTTTTTTTTCTTTCTCTTTCTCTCTCCCTACCTCTCTCTAAACATCTCCTCAAGTGAGAATCTAAAAAAATAAAATAAAAATAAAGTAAAATGACTCATGCCCTGCGCTGACAATCCAAAGCCCACGAGGTTGTCAACTCACGGGGTGGGGAGGGGAGAGGCAGGCTGACGGCGGGCACGGGAGGAGAGGAACTGACACGCTGAGCCCACCAGTAAGAGCCCCCTCCTCTCCAGCCATCAGGTCTAACACTTAGGCAGGGAAGGAAATGTGTCCAGAAGAGAGACCTGGTTTGCACCGGCCCGCTGGGGGGAAAAGCCCGCTGGCAGGAGGTGGGCGAGCCTCTGCCAGGGCAAGGGCGGGCCGGCGGGCGAAGCAGCACCTGGCCCCAGCGCAGCATCTGACTCTCGCGTCTCTGACGTTCCGGAAGGAGGGCCACAGCACAAGGAGCTCCCGGACAAAGGCCTGTGGGCACTGTCAGGAAGACCCGGAGGGGGACTCCCTGCAGGAGTCTCTGTGTCGCACCCCCGGAGCCTGCCCACAACCGCATGCCCACTCACACCTCTTCTCGGCGGTGCTTTGGAGCTTGTACCCCCTGCGCCTCAGACAACACCTGTCCAAACAGGCCGAAGGAGCAAGGCACTTCTGCCCCTGGGGATCTGCCACTGTCCACCCACGCGGCCCTCCTCTGCGAAAGCAGCCACGCGGCATCAGGAAGGCGGGGCCATAGGGAACTGGAGGTGTCTTTCTGCGGACACATTCCGTGCTGACACTTACTTAAACTCTGACCCAGCACAGTGAGGGCCATGAAGAACCTGTCACCACCCAGCCACTATTCTTGAGGCTCTAACCTTACTAATGGCCTGGTGGGTGGGGAGAAGTTCCTTTAAGGCATTGCTGGGACCCGTAGTTTTTTTTGGTGAGGGGGGCGGTGTGTGTGGAGGGTGTCGTGCCTTTCTCTGAAATTTCCTGGGTATAAACCACATGCCAACTTCTCAGCACTCTGTGTACAGGTGGCTGAATAACCAGAGTCGGGGTGGGAGCGGAGGGGACAGCAGGCTGTGTGTGCCCAGCCAGACACTCTTCTGCCATGAATAGGCAATCAGGAGCTCCAGGGAGTCAGCACTTTCCATTCCAGAGAGGAACAAAATGTCCCAGGAGTGACCTTTCTTACGGGGAGAACAGTCCTACCTCCGGGCTGCCTGGGAGAAGCCAGCACAGCCAGCCCCTCTCCAGGACAGGGGGGCAGGACTCCAGTCGGCATGCCGGGGCTCACGAGACGAGAGAGTCTGGGTCCGGAACTTCCTCAGTACTAGCCATCAGCAAACCTAGTTTTGACTTAGTAGCAACCACTGTTCCAGAAAGCGGACGCCACCTTCACAGTCAGCAAACAGATCTAATTCACCTTCCAGCCCAGGAGCAGGGGCTCAGGGAGAGCCCTGTGGGCTAAGGCAGAGGAGCGATCTGGGGGCATGGGCCCTATAAGAAAGGCTGGCCGTGACTTGTCTTCACACTCCAGACCCCAGTAAGGGACCTTCCTGCTTACTCCTCCTGCACCACGAGGGTCAGCCAGAGTCCCGGCTGCAGCCAAGGAGCCTGGCGCGGCCCTGGCGCAGCACCGCGCGCACTGCCAACCCCCAACACCGGAGCGCTGCCTGTTACATAAGATCTGTCAAGCTCCGGCCCGTCTTCCTTCCCAGACTGGGCAGTGCCCAGCCTTTGGGCCCAGCATTGCTCTAGGGTGGCTGCTTCATTTGAGGGATCCAGTGCCCACTGAGCAGATCGGGGGAGGGCTGGAAAGAAAAGGGAAGTTGCCCCTTCTCATGGCCTGCAACTCCTCTGCCCTTCACAGGGTCAAAGGGTCCCCGTCACCAACCCTTCGGGAGGACGCCGCTCGGGATCACGGGGTGGGGAAGGCAGCCCCCTTCTGACCAGCCTTTCTTGCTGGGGTTCGGCCTGAGAGGAGTCACGCCCGTGGAGTGCTGCGCGCTGCGTGCTGCCTCACACGCGAGAACCAGTCAAGGTTATGCTTTCCGCACCTGTCCTGATAGGTGCCAGGAATCGAGAGCGCAAGAGCTACCTGGAGCCGGGGTTACAGGGGGAGGAGGAGGGAGACTCGGGGTCTCAGGGGTCCGACCTCAGGGAGGGGAGGGGGCTGCGAGTAAGCGTGAGATCACCTGGGGTGGGGGCATTCTTAGCCCGGAGACCCTGGGAAAGGAGGGGTGGGGGCTGGGAAGAATCCGTCCCCCGGCCCAGGGCGCGCGCGGACTCGGGGCGGGGGAGAGGGGGGCGTCCCCGGGAGTACGCGGAAACCCAGGCCCTCCGCGTGGGGGTCCCGGACAGGAGCCCCGCGTACCTTGGCTTTGTTGAGCAGGAGACCCACGAAGGTGGAGAGCAGCAAGGACGGGGAGAGAGGGGAGCGCTGCCGCAGCTCCTTGGCGAGGGCGGGAAAGGGGGCGGCAGGGGGCTCCTCGGGCAGGGTCACGGTGTACGAGGTGCGCATGCTGGGCGGGCGGCGGGCTGCGCCCCACGCCTAACGTAGCTACAGGGGCGCGGGGAACCGCGCGGGCCCACAGCCCGGACGCCGAGCCAGCGGGGCCGCCGCACAGCCCGTCCGCCGCGCCCGTCGGTAACCGCTCCGGCGGGCCGACCGCGCGCTCCTCGCCCCAACCTCCGGGCGCGCGCCCGCCAACCGCCCTGGCACCCGCTCCCGTGCCCGGACGTCAGCGCCGGGCGGAGCCAGCCCCGCCCCTGGCCCCCGCGCCCGGTGCCCGCCCGCCGCGGAGACCGCCACCCAGGAGCCCCGGGGCTTGGGGAGCAGGAAAAGTGTCTGAGGCCCGCAGGGGACACGTCCCCAAGAGCGCGTGTCAGCCGGGTGCGCTCCCCCAGGCAGCACACAACTCCTGGATGTGGGGGCCGCGGGGCATTCCGAGCACCAAGCACGCTCACGCGCAAACAGTGCGGCACGCAGGGGCACCCGTTGGAGCCCAGCACCCACACCGTCAGGGTCCGGGAGCCCCGGTTCGGGAGACAGAATCCCAAGGCTTCCGGACCGGGCGCCCCTCCCCCTCCGGTCCTGGTTTGGCCCATTACGAAGAGAGGCAAAGCTCGTATTTGATAAGGTCCAATAGGTCACTGTCCCTTTTGACCCCAGGTGAGAACCCTTTCTGACCTCTTCTACCCAATTACTCAACTCCATCTCTCCCAGAACCTCACGTGTTGATTTGCTATTTTGAAGGTGGGGATACAGTGAAAACGACGGTGCTGGTGGTGGGGGGGTGCAGCTCTGACCTTAAGGGCCGCAGTACTTGCTCAGAGTCTGTGTCTTATTCGGTGTCCTCCCCCCACCGACCAGGGACCCACACGGAATCTGCTTAGAGAAAGTATCTGCCTGGGAGCGTGCTATTTTTAGCCAGTATTTTTAGCATTTAAAAATACTCTGGAGAGGCGGCGGGTGGTGCTGTTACTCATCCGTGGCCTCCTTCTGCTCCTCTGAGCGTGCTCATCCCCACATATACATACACTCTGCACACACGACTGCATGCCACGTGGGGAATGTGCTGGGACACATGCATGGCTGTACCCTAGGCACCCCGACAACAGCCATTTCCTGCTGAGGGAGCTCAGAGGGTCCCCTCCACGCGTCTGGGTGGTGGTGGGAGGAGTGGGCAGGAGGCAGGAGCTGCAGGGCCTTCTACATGGTGATAAAAGTGGGTGCTCCTGTTAGGAAGGGGTGATGTCCAGTCACCGTCCTCACCCAGCGCCCCAGCCTGGCCCCTGGACAAAAACAACAGCTTGGTTCTGCACACACCCTTCTCCCCGAGGTCCTACACCGTCCTCGGCACTGCTTACACCTGATCACACACTCTTCTGCCTGGAAACATCAGGGAAACATCCGGGCACCGGACCCTTGCATCTGGCCCAGAAGCCTTAGGGAGTCGCGGCCGCGAGGCTGTCCGTCCATAGGCTCCTTCCGCCGTCACCACTCTGTTTTCTGACCTCTGCCCACCAACCTGCTCTCCGGCCTCGGCCTCAGCACCTGCCTTCTCTCACTGAAAAACGGACCCGCTGCTGATTAAGGGCTTGGTGAGCACCAGGCGCCCGCTGGGTGCTTCAGATGAATTACTCCAGTTAACTTCCATACTGACACAAGGGTGTGGTAACTATCCCCTCTATTTTACAGAGGAAGAACCTTGAGCCCCGAGAGTTCAGATGACTTGCCAGGATGCAAAGCTAGTAAATGACAGTGCTGGCCTTTGAAGCCAGACCCGTCCTACAGCGAAACTCACGCTTTTAACAACGACGGGGAGACTTTGGCGGGGAGACTTTGGCAAGCCCTTCCTGGTCTCCGCTAATCACCTCCTCATAAATTAGCGAAGGCTTTGTTTTCCACAAAGCCTTCTCTAACGAACTCCACCTACCCTTAGACACCCCGCTACGGCATCCCCGCAGTCTGCTAGCATTCCGTTTATGACATGTATTCATTTAATATGTTTAGCTTTGTTTTATAAGCGTCTCCGAGACTTCTGAAAATGGTCTTAGATTGTGTGTGGATGGGGCCACCACACGGACATCTCAAGGACAGGGTTGTGGGTTCTTAATAAATGTGTGGATCTCATTTCTGAAAGGGGCCAGACCAGGCTCTGCAGGGCAGCCTGGCCGTCCCACTGGGCCTCAGAGGGCGGGGGGAGTCTGGGTTTGCATGTTGAATAAGGGTGCTACAGGACGCAGTACCCACTGGGGCATCTGGCCCGTCTCCTTATGACTCAAGCCACCGAGTGAGTCCTCCAACCCCAGGACATCGTGGCATCCTGCCAGCACATTCTCTTTCTCTTCCCTGGGATGCAGAAGGCTGTGGGCATTGCTGGGAGGGGAGAGGGGGTGGGGGAGTTCTTGGAGAAGCCTGGGAGGAGGGGGAAGAAGTCACACAGAGCCGTCTTGTCAAGCAGGTCTGGCTCATTTCTCAACTAGCCAAGTCCCCCGAGACCCTTTCAGCGCCATTTCTTTTTCTTAATCCTCACCGAGGATATGTTTTTCATTGATTCTAGCGAGAGAGGAAGGGAGAGGGAGAGAGAGAGAAACACCGATGTGAGAAACATCGATCTGTTGCCTCACGCACCCGTCCCGGCTGGGAATCACACCTGCGGTCCTGCGGTCCATGGGACGTGCTCTGCCCACTGGGCCACACCGGCCAGGGCCATGTCTTCCCTTGCAGGGGAATAGGGAAAGGCTGTACAGTCGGCCTCCTGGATCTGTGAATTTCACATCCACGGATTCAACTAACCTCAAATGAAAACTACTAAGAAAAAAAAGCCAGGCCCGGCCGGTATTGCTCAGTGGTTGGGTGTTGACCCATGCACCAGGAGGTCACCGGTTTGGTTCCCTGTGAGGGCACATGCCCAGGTTGTGGGCCCGATCCCCAGTGGGGGGCATACAGGAGGCGGACGGTCAGTGTTCTCTCTCACCGATGTTTCTGTCTCTCTCTCCCTCTCCCCTCCTTTCTCTCTAAAAGTCAACAAATGAAAGAAAAAAATATTAAAAAAAAAAAAAAGCCAGGAAGTGTCAGAGGGCAGGACTTGAACCTGCCACCTGCAGAGCCCTACGCTGACTCCGCGTGACCGGAGTCACAGGGGGGCGTCCTGTGCAGCAGCCTATATGCAGGTGGAAGTCATGTGCCAATCCTGTGCCATCTCATGTAAAGGGCTGAGCACCAGTGGGTGTCCATGTGAGGGGAGGGCCCTGGAGGGCCCTGGACCCAGTCCCCAGCGGGCTGAGGGGTGCCTGCGGTCTCCTGGGGTCTGAGTCTGGTTCTGGCTTCGTGACTCTGCTCAAAGACACCGACCCGATCTGAGCTGGGTTCGTTCTGTAGCCCGAGCCGGCCATTTCTCAGAGCCCGTGCTGGGCCCGCCTCCCTGTAGGATAAGTACTTTCCTTCACCTCCAATGAGTCCTGGCACGGAGGGAGTGTCAATACAGTCAGAGGTGGCTTTGTGAGGGCAAGACTGAGAGAGTCGGCTTCCTCAGAGCTCAGTGGGCAGCAGGGTCCAGGGTTTGGAAACACCGCCCAGGCCCAGGCGATGCCCTAAGCCGGCGGCCCTGCAGCTGCAGACGCCACTGTTACGCCGCAGGGACAGGCTGGGGGCCTGAGCGACGGGTTGGCTGGTCAGGTTCAGGGTCCCTGTTGGGGGCTGGGTGTCCAGTCCACAGGTCCCTCAGGGAGGGAAGCCCGGTAGGAAGCTCTGCGTCCCTGCATCACCAGGACCCAGGAGGCCACAGCTGCACTCCCGGGGGCCTCGGGCAGTCTGGCCCGGACCAGCCGAACCAGCCACGTTCTGGAGGCTCACACACCCCCCTCTCTCGCCTGCACCTCTGTTCAGGGCACCCGTGCTACGTGTCATTGACGTAAGAGGGTGCAGGGGCCACGCGCACAGCTCTGGGCCCTGAACACGATGTTGACTTCCACAGCCAGTGGTCAGTGGAGCGGTGCCTGCAGGGGCGGGGACATTCTGCCGGCTCGGAGGGACTTCTGCATTGCTGAGCCCCACCCCAGCGCCCATGGGGTGGAGGAGGAGGCAGGGAGGATGGCGCTGGCCACTGACCGACCAAAGGAGCCCGGCCAGGTCACAGTCCGCAGCTGGTCTTCCAGGAACGGAGACCGCGGCGTCCTGCTGACTCTAGCCGCAAACCACAGACCACAGACCGGCTGCCCTTTCTTTCTGCTGGCCCTGGGTCCCCCTCTGGCGTAAGGTCTCCTCTAAGTGACCTTTGCAGGCTGACAGCAGAGATCCAAACCCTTAGGAAGTTCAGCCTCCTCGGTGAGGCTGACCGGGGGAGGACAGGCCCCAGGGTCTCAGGCAGCCACACCGCACGAATAGTCCGGCATGGTGAGTGACCGGGGGAGGCCAGGGACGAGAGGGGCCACACTTCTCACCAGGAGCTCCCGGGCAGTCCCTGCCATCCTAACGTGTTCTCTTTGGGTGCCCCCCCTCATGGCATGGCAGCCGTAGAGTCCAAAGTCCCACGCGAGAGAACCCTCACCTGACCTCAGTTTATATAATCTCCCTGCGACCGAACAGCTGGAACCCAGAGCTTGGAGAGATGAGTCAGCAGCCCCAGGGGCAAACAGGACCCGGGTAACCCTAGGATCCAGGACTTTAGGTTCCCAGATCCGTCGCTCCTAGCAGCAGGTCCCAGAGCAGAGGGCAAGGGTGTGGAAGAGACTGCCTGGGGAGAATAGGCCGGGCCAGGCTCTGAGCCGCGGTCCCTGGCTCTGCGTCTGAACAGCAGGTGCTTGGCCTGGTGACTGCTCCGGAGGGCCCTGACCAACCCCGGCTCTTCTGGGCAGGGCAGGGCAGGGCAGGGAGAAGACAGGGCTGAGGCTGGCAGGCAGAATGCCAGGGCGGGGAGGGAGCAGCTGGAGGGGGCGGAGTGGAGGAGGATTAGGATGGCTTGCAGGGGTTAAACGCAGCCCTGGCAGGGCTCAGCGGGGACGGGAACAGCTTGTCCTCGGGCCCAGAGAACAGGGGAGGTGGGGCAGAGGCAAACCTAACCGGGCTGGGTGCTTCGGCTCCTAGGCTCAGCCGGCCGGCCGGCCCACCTGGCCGAGAGTCCCCGCTGGGTGTGGTGAAAGTTTTATCTTCTTTTTAAAAAAAATACCAGTTTGAGCCCTCACACCCCCCTCCCCAGTGTGCCTGCATTTTAAGCAGAAGGTAGAGCCTGGGGCAGCCCTCACCATCCCAGGCAGAGCTGCCCTCCGGGGGACTGGCACTTTGTGGGCGCTTACGCAGGCAGGGGGGTATTCAGAGCTCACGCCCCCTCTGCCAACCCCTCCCCGCGCTGTGGGTCTGCGCGCTGTTTATGTTGGCTGTGACTGTGGATGAGGGGAATGAGTCGGGCTGGGGCCTGCCTTTGACCTCCCTATATGAACGCCAGCTGGAGTTGGAGGCAGTTGCCCTGGGGCCCCCCGGAGGAGTCAGATCAGGACGGGTCCTGCCACTGGGTGCCCGTTCTCACCCCTGCTCCTCCCGAGGCTGCTCCCCTCCCCCGTCCTGCGAGCTGCCACCCAGTGCTCCTTTCTGTCACCTGTTCGCTCGAGTTCACGGACTTTCCACAGGCGGGCACTGGCTCCGGGCCCTGCCCACCTTTCACCTGCTGTCAGCCTCCTGACGTCGCGGTGAGGGGGCGGGGCAGGCACGGCCGGTTCACAGGTGACAGGTGTCCAGAGACAAACTGTCCCAGCACAGGAGGCCTCTCCCTGTCCCACCACCTGCGGCACTGAGAACGAGGGCCGCCTCCCATCGCGACCGTGTTAAGAACTTCCTCCCCCGAGTTAACCGTGACTACACGGAGGGGGGGACCAGGCTCACACCCCTCTGGCCTCCTGGGAGGGCGTAAGGACGACACACATTCACTGAACACCTCCTACGTGCCAGGGCCTTCCACACACCGCCCTCCACTCCTTGAGATCATGCACGACGAGGAAACAGGTTCCGAAGCTAAGGAGTTTCTCTGAGGTCACCCTGCTAGAAAGCCGAGCACCCGGAAATGAATGAATGAGAAGGTGAGAGCCCTAAATGCAGGTGGGAACCCCCCTACCCCCCAAAATTAGAGCTGGTTTTAAGAGGAAGCCGTCCAGGCCTCGCGAGAAGGTTGTTCTCTCGTCTCAGCAAAATGCAGTCAGCTCCAGAAAGTGAGGTGCCGAGGTGAGGAGAGGGACGTGGTGAGGTCAGGGGCGTACACCGCTGGCCCTCTAGGGGCCTTTCCTGGTCGGCAGCACCTTCCCTCTGGCAGCTGGAGCTCAGAGGGGAGCACCAGCTCAGTCCTGGGCATTGCTGGAATTACTTAAGTGTGTTGTGAGTTGGGAAGGGAAGGAGGGATGTTGGGGTGGCTAAGTGTGCCCCAGGGCAGCTGGCCACTCCCCTGAGGTCCTCTCTGAAAACTCCCCTCACTCTGGCCCTGGGGGTGAAGGGTGGGCCCTGGCATCTGCTTCGGATGGGGTGCAGGGTGGTAGACTCCAGGGAGGTTTGGGATATGCCTGTGTGGGAAGGGGGCAGAGTCCCAGTAGAGTCTCACCCCCAAGAAAAGGAGGAGGCCCTACTCTCTCATGACTGGGGCTGAAGCGGGGTCTGTACTTTATCTGCGAAGAGAAGGTTTTCAAGCCACAGGGTACTCACAGATGACCTGAAGAGCTTGTGAAAAGGGTAGATTCCCAGGCACTATCCCTAGAGAGTTTGATTCAGGGGATCTGGGCGGGGCCCAGGCCCCTGCAGGTGAGTCTGATGTTGGAAGTGTGCAGACCCCACTTTGAGGAAGACTGAATACCACAAAAACCCTTCTCTTTGGAGCAAAGTGGGGGGAGCCCTTCAGAAGCCTCTAGGACCTAAGCCCTCCACTG